>CM056494.1:1074963-1422144 GCA_029783415.1 Anisodus acutangulus | reverse complement strand
TTCGACACCTCAGAATTTGGTAACCTCAACTCCATTAACAACTACTTATGAATCCTTTTTCGGTTTATGCCGAATTGCTCCACATATAGTCCCCCGAACCACATTTTCTAAACGAATCAGAGCCAATCCGAATTGATCTTGTAAAAGATCTGCTACAGAACGAATACGTTTATTTTTCAAATGATTCATATCGTCAAGTGCACCCATTTCAAATTTCAGCCCAATCAAATGATCAGCGGCTGCCAATATATCTCGTGGTAACAAAAATGTATTGTTCTGGGGTATATCAAGATTGTGAAAAATAAATACTATGGTTGTTTTTTGTTGGCTGTTGTAAAGTGAAAAAATCATATAATTAAAAGTTCATTTATAATGGAATTTGTAGAGTTTTTAATTGGAATATTGGCTATTTCATCGAAACTTCATCCTGTTGCCTAGCTGTAGAAACTCTAAATTGAAGAACTCTTAACATTCGATGCTAAATCTCAATTACATTTCCTAAAAGTAGCTAATAAGTTGATAAATTGAAAACGCATCAATATTACGCGCTAAAATGATCAGTGGAACAATCCATTAGGATTATATATGTGCCATTTTCACCATTAATGACTCATTATACATGTCTTGGTTGTGAAAGCACGACAAAAATTACTTGCACCTGATGTTTATATTGAATCAGTAAATGGATATGTTTTTCATATATACGTTTATTATTTAATCATGATTAAGAGATATTTATATTCTCACTTTAATTTTTAACTGCAAAGATATTACTTGATTTGATATAAACACCAGTGCAATAAATATTTACTTGAAAGCACAACCGAAATTGTACAATATATATACAGTCAAACTTCTCTATAATTGTCATGTACTATAACAATATTTTACTATAACGACCTGATTTTCTCCGGAACCAATTTTTCATGTTATATTTTACTTCTCTATAACAACATTCTACCTATAACAGCAATGTCATTTATTATAGCGGTACAATATTTATAAAATTACCTCTCTATAACAGTCATACTCAAATATTGTGATATTCCACGATCAAGACAATTGGGTGACCATTTCATAAAAGTTCATTGATATCTTCTTTTTATGTATAAAGAAATAAAATATCTAAAAATATTTATGATAATCATCATTAATGTCATCACATAGTAAATTTCAAGTATGGATATCTAAAAGGAAAAGGATGCTACAACTTATACAAATGTTGATAGTGTATCATCACTTATAGCTCAAACCATCTCATAACATCAATCAAGTAATGAATGTTATCACTTGTACGAAGTTTGACTCAACTTTTTCAATCCTTGAAACTTACACTAATGAAGAGATTGTTGCACAAGTGATTGGAGTGGAAGAACAAGAGACAATAGATACAGGAGGTGACAATGAAAGTGTTGATGAAGAGCCTCAACCTATTGCTACTTGGGGTAAAACAGAAAAGTCAATTGTTAAGCTCTTAGACAGTCTTCAAGGGAAAACTATTGAATTTCCTTTTGCTGAAAGTTTGGACAAAACTCTTCGTCAATTCAAGCGTTATATTATCGCTAAGAGACTGAAAATTACGAAACAAGCTACAATTGTAGAATTCTTACGTTAAATTTGAAATTGTATTTAAATTCTCAATTAATTTTAAATGCATATGTTCCTTAAACTTCAATTCTTTATCAGAATGATACAAGTAGTCATGAATTTATTTATAATTTATAGTCTTTTTAATTTTTAATTAATGAAATATTAAAATCAATTGAGATTTTAAAAGTAATAAGTATGTTATTTTCGTTTACAGCATAAAAATTACAGAAAAATCACTCTTTGCGTACTTTCGTTTATAATAGCTAAATGAGATCTAAACATCAAATGTCAGTATACATATATAACATCACCTCACTATAGCGGCCATGAAATTCTTGGACAAACACTGTCATTATAGAGATATTTCACTATATATTTATATGTATACACACACATTGAATTCACCACCCCAACTAAATTTAGGAATGCTAACAAGTATATACATAATGGCTTATTCAATTACTTCGCGCTTTGTCATATCCATTTTGTACTACTCAAGCTGTCTCGTACGAAAAATATGAGTTATGATAATCAAATACTAAAGTTCGAAATGAATGAATGAATAAATAAATAAAAGATTAATCATCCCGAAAATTTCAGATAATGATGTGCTTCTTGGTATATATGATTTGCATTATATGCCTATTATTTTGCCCTTTTTAAAAAAAGAAAATAAGATGACTTATCCATAAACTGGTTTAAAGCTAATGTAAGCCCACATGGGGTTCTTCTTTATAGAAACTATCTGGCATATATAATTGCATGGAGAGGAATACAAACACAAACCTCCATGTGACACATTGAATCCGTGTTTCGTTTCTCCACAATTATGTAAGTTATAAGTTCAAAAAAGAGTAAAGAAAGACGTTAGTTATGTAGCACAGTTTGTATAATCGAATTTAACTTACTATACTGAGGGGTCGTTTGGTACGATAGATAAGCGAAAATAGTCCCGGGATAAAATTTTAGTACCTTCTATATCTCATGTTTGGTTAAAATAAAATTTTGGGATAACTAATCCCGTGATTATAGTGTTATTTTATCCCATATTAAGGATGAAATAACTAATTCCGGGATTAGTTATCCCGGAATAGCTTGTTTCCCAACCAAACCAGCCCTGACAGTCTAAGGGCTCATTTGGTTGGAAAACAAGTTATCCCGGAATGAGTTATTCCACCCTCAATATGAGATAAAATAACACTACAATCCCGAAATAATTAATCCTGGAATTAGTTATCCCAAGATTTTATTTCAACCAAACATGAGATAAGGATGTACTAAAATTTTATCCCGAACTATTTTCGCTTATATGTTGGCTGCCATTACTGGGCCTCTCTACATAATAAACCAGCAATACTTTTGTGTATAGCACAAATTGTGCACAGCCATTTAATTTGTCCAAAAACGATAGGACAAACACATCATTCGTTATGTTTTTCTTTTTTAATTTCTCACCCGATATCTGGTACCCACTTTGGAACCCCAACTAATTCGGATTCGCACCACACAAGGCAATTAAAAGAAGAAAAGCTCCTTACCAAAAAAAAATATTTATTCAGACTCAACCCGAGAGTTATGAGCAATCTTTAGAAGATAGCTTTCAGATAACTCTTTCTACATCAATTAAAACAGAGAATGTGTAGAGACTGTCTCTACAATGGCAAAGATGTTTTTCCAATACCCGTTTTAATGACAATTTTATTAGCAGTGGAGAAAAGTTCTTCAGATTTATCACTTGCAGTGTACTGATGCTTTTCTGATCGCTACAGTTAGTAACTAAGATAATCCAAGATATATAAATGTCCCGATTCTACAATTCAACAAGACATCTTTACATTGGCTCCTATATCAGTTTGCTGCTATCCTCTTTCTCACGTTGATATTGAAGTACCCATATAGTGGTTCCGTTTCTGTAAGAATTCAGAACCACTCAACTCCATGCTACGGGTTAGTAATGGTCATTATAATAATCCAGAAAACATGGCTTTCAAGATGCTGAGTTGTATCCTGTAGTTCAGCGATCAACCGTCTGAAATAAGAAAATTTTGAAAAAGAAAATCAGATCAGTACGTGTGAGGGAAATGTTTTTCATGCTTGGTTGTAAAAGTGAAAATATTTTCTGGAAAATACTTGTCAAAATTAGAAACATAGGAACACCAGCTAACATATTTGTATAGCTAGCGAAACTTAGGAATTCTCTCTGGAGGTGATATGAATCGCATTGGTCGCAGAAATATTTCAATGGCACAATAATATGGGATAGTTCACTAAATAGGACAATAATTATGAGAAACTAGCACAAGAAATAATGAAGAGGAAGGGTTGCTCATCAAGCTGAAAAACATGTCAAGTTAGGAACTAGTCAACCTCATATTACAAACAAACATACCTGCTAAACATCTTTGTATAGCAACTGAAACTTTGGTATTCTCTCTGGAGGAAGGGGACAAGTCACTATGAGCTTGCCTTTCATGGCCCCTCTAAATATTGCCTGCTTACAAACAGGGACGTCTAAAAATTAGAAATGACTCCACATTCATGACTTGTAAAAATAGATAAATCATCAACGAAAAGTATCAGCTCAGAATTTCAAAGAAATACACCAAGAACTTTAGTATACTAGCTCCTAAATAAACAGCCAGCTAGCACACAATCTTATGAACATCATGCATGCCATATGAAGTAACAATCAGGTATTCTATAAAAAAAATGATGAAGATCAGGTGTTACATAAATTGTGAACTAACTGAGAAAAGTCCAACACTCTACCAGATTTATGTGAACCTAAATCCGTTCTCTAATGATTTTAGACTTTAAATTTAATACATGAAATAGTTGCAAGACTCACAAGGAGATCTCCCTTCCAGATATAGACAAGTTAGAAATAATAACAACCTGGAGACAGCTAGATTCAGCCAAACTTGCCGAGCTTTATTCGACACCTGATGCCTCAATGAAGGTGAAAATCTATATAAAAATCCAAGAATCTCAAAATTTGAGGATGACATATATGAAGACTTGTGTCATGACATCTCATAGTTGCCAGTATGCAAGTATTAAGACAACGTAAGGATTTCTATGCATATAAATTTGATGCATAGTTTTTTATGCTTCTTAGAGGAACATCCTCCATGAAAAAGAAATAGGTTGTTCTTACCTTATGGTAAAAGGATCTCAAACTATCGATTTTATTGGATACCCGGAAAATTCTTGAGGCCTAATTGCACACGGCCGCACTTATAACTAGACTAAAGCCGTGGGGGCATCTCAAATTATGGATTTTAACATTTATCTTTACTGATGTTGCTGCAAAATATTCATCTCAATGTACCCTTGACTATTTGACAGATCTAATTGTACTGCTTTATAATAATCTTAAGAACCAATTCCCAGTAAAACTTAGTTTCAGAAATTTATGGCAGAAACACTGTCTTACCGGTATGATTATTTCTTAAGGAAGAATCAGACAAACCCTAAGTAACTTATGTAAAAACAACAATTAAACCGGGAAGGGGAGCCTTGGCAAAACTGGTAAAGTTGTTGTCATGTGACCAGGAGGTCATGGGTTCAAGCTGTGGAAACAGTCTCTTGTAGAAATGCAGGGTGGTAAGACTGCGTACAATCCTTTGTGGTCCGGCCCTTCCCCAGACCCCGCACATAGCGGGAGCTTAGTGCACCAGGCTGCCCTTTTTTTTTAAACAATATATCTATTTGTGTCATGCCTGTGCATCCTTCAAAGATGAGCCAAAAGTTCTTAAATCCATATAG
The DNA here is from genome assembly GCA_029783415.1 of Anisodus acutangulus. Lineage (NCBI taxonomy): Eukaryota > Viridiplantae > Streptophyta > Magnoliopsida > Solanales > Solanaceae > Anisodus > Anisodus acutangulus. Next base: position 1,416,786 of record CM056494.1, on the reverse strand, counting down.
AGGGAGGTTCTAAAGAGCCATGCTATTGAAGTTTAACTAAATGTCCTAGGCAGGAAGACATAATCCACCAGAAAATGAACAAGGACTCTTAGTCACCAGCTTATGTAAATTCAAACTTAAGCTTTAAACTAATAACCAGCATCTTCTCCCTTCCACAATTGAAGTTTCCTGCTTTCCAAACTTCATGTCTGGAGATATGTAGAAACAAATCTACTAGCTTAATAAGCTACATTTGGACAGCCATCCACACATGTACCAGAAGTTTGTGTCTAGAAATTAGAAGCTTGTGATATCTCAGCCATTCTCTAAAATCCAAAGTACATCACTTCAATTTAAAGCCACAACCGCGAGACTACGTTCACATATATTAATCATTGTTCCGGTTGTCTTTCTGGCTTTTATATTCCATCAAAGAAAAGTCATTGCATTAAAGGATCAGCTTCATGCACGCATTGGCGCCATACTAGTCACTCAATATTGCTGGTTGTTATGGTACCATCATATTTCACTCTTTAACCAAACACCTTCCGAGGCTTTGGCACCACTAGAACCCATAGAGACTTAAACAATCCTGTTCAGAAAGTGCTACCCGAAGTTTAATTACAGTTGAATAAGGAAGTAAAAATTATTGAAAAGCTGCACTACGAAGCAAAGAGCCAGATCATAGGGAAAAACTAAGGTCCAGAAAGAAAGTTGCGAGATCACCCCATACCTCTACAACATCAATGAAGTCTTGCTTTCTTTGAAATGCTCCAACCCACTTGGTGTGATCTGCACTCCTGGAGATCATCCAATTCAGAAAAGTAAGAGCTTCAATCTCGACAGAGGTCCATAAGATATAATACTATTACGGGAATGGAATTACAACATCAAGCTGTCTTTGAGCATATGCATAACTGAGTTTACATGTAATTACTTAATAATTGTTGCAAAGTCCTTATCAAATTTACTATATAGATAGTTCTTGCAGTATTATTATACAATCAACAGACTGAGAGATAATCCTTTTTTTTTTTGAGATATTAGATTGAGAGATAAAATTTTAACATTAAGGTAGCATAGAGATTGGTAGAGGGAGAAATAAAGAAGTAAATTATTTGCAAACTTGCCTTGAACATGTTCCAATATCACATATCCTCCACTGAGGGAGGAGGCAAGTAGGAAGATGTGGCAACAAGAAGGTTAATAATGAATACTTAGCCAATAGAATAACACAATTCTTTGCCTTTTTTCCTATTTCTTCCTAGAACCATGTTACGCCTTCACAATTCTCTCTCTTCACAGAGATACGACTCTTGCAAGTAGCTGTTTGAACCGGGTCAATGTCATTTCAATTTCCCTTGATTGAAGGACCAAAGAACTGGTTATCCGAATTGTTACGGAAAACTTCCAGCATTTTGGATTAGTTAATTTGCCAACAAAATGTGTCTGATAGATGGTCAAGATTATTGATTAGTCTTATAAGGACTATAAATATGACGTGCTCCCGATGCTCGATAGAGATGCAACGGAGTATACACCACGGAGAACTCTTTCTTCAACTAAATTGAATTACATCTACAACATAACGTACATGTCTATAGCAGAAAACTTGAAAAATTCGAACAAAGAGAAGGAATACCCAGAATCCATCTTCATATGATGAGCATTGAAGAAGAAAATGGTTGATGGAATTAACGTTATATCAAAATACTTGACATAGACTTGAACATCCTCTGAATCAATATCCACTAAAGCCACAGTTGCAAACTTGGACACCTCTCTCACAGATTTATACAGCTGTAGCCAACAACAAGCAATAAAATAAATAAACCACTCCAGTAAAGATTAAACTTATACGATGTCAAATTAACCGTAAAAATGCGCAAGTTTTACACAATTCGAGTGTCTAATGCATAAGGGATGAATCAACCTTTTCCACAGCTACCTATAGCTTTCAACTAGAACTATACAAATATTAGCCATAATTCTGCCCGGCTACCTATTATATAGCTAGTTGTCCCTTGCACCGGTAAAATATTTACTCCGTCTCAATTTTTTCAGAACTATTACTATATGAAGAGCCAAACAACTTTTTTTCTGACTAAATTTTTTTCAAATATCTTTATGTATTTTCTAAATATAAAAATTATAACTTGTAGTCTTCCTCCCAAAAAAACAGAGATTCTCCAAAAAAAAAGATTATAACTTGTAGTACTACTAGACATTTCATCAGTTGATCCTGGAGCATATCTATTAGACTTTAAGGGGTCGTTTGGTTGGGTGTATTAGGTAGAATAGTGCCGGTATAAAATTTCAGTGCAATATTTGGTTGTAAAACTAAGTCTAGTACAACTAATATCATTATTACTCATACGCCCTATTCAGTATCATTCTTATACTTAGTAAACCACGACATTAACAATTCCGGTATTATTCTTATAATTACTATACATTACTATTTTAGAAATTATGCAAAGCATGTTATTTTAATACAACAAATCAACCATTTGATAAGAAATAATGTCAGCATTACACTCAAAGGTGTGGTCTAGTGGTCAATGAAATGGGTTGAGAACCATGAGGTCTCAGGTTCAAATCCCAGCAGCAAAGACAAAAAGTACTAGGTGATTTTTCCTCATATGTCCTGACTGGCCTTGGACTTGATGAACAGAGTTATTTGGTACCGATTTGATGGTGGAAGGTGGCAGGTATCCGTGGAATTAGCGAGCTGCGTGCAAGCTGACACGAACACCATGATTATCAACAAAATAAAAAATAATACCAGCATAACTAATCTCACCATAAATAATCCCAATGTAACTAATATCAGCATTGTTAATCCCATCATAACTTGTCTTCGAACCAAACGACCCCTAAGTTCTATGAACTCACATCGTAAAGTATCTTTACATATTTAGGTCATTTACAAGGTAATTAGAGGCAAATCTCTATGATAATTATTAATTAGTAGCTTGATAAAAAGGGTAACTAACCTGCTACTAATGGTGTAAACTTAAATCCTTATATTATACTACTTCCTCTGTCTCAATTTATATGATACTTTTTGTTTTTTCGAAAGTCTAACAAGAAAATATTTGACTGCCATTTATTGCATGTGAAAGAAATAATCCATTGATTATTTTCATTAATGAATGAGTATATATATAATTTTGCAATATCCATAATATGAAAAATTCTATTCCTATTCTATTCCCAAAACTCTATTCTATTTGTACAAGAATTCTACAGTTATGGTAAGTTTACAATGCTAATTAAATACAACAACCTTACCTAAAATAGGCCTCCCAAACCGTGATATACACGGTTATATGTACCATGTATATCACTGTCCAAATCAGCCAAATATGGAATTTATCACACTCCCGCAGTCATAGTGCGGTCTTCGTACGCTGAGACTGTCCCTAAAATCTTCAAATAGGACCGATGGAAGACCCTTAGTAAAGATGTATGCAATTTGATACCTGGACGGAACATGTAAGATGCGTACTTGTCCACGAGCTACCTTTTTGCGAACAAAATGGATATCCATCTCAATATATTTAGTGCGCTGGTGTTGAACCGGATTCCCAGAAAGATATACGGCACTAATATTATCACAATATACCAAGGTAGCTTTTTCAATGGGAAAGTGAAGGTCCAAGAGAATATTACGTAACCAACATGATTCAGAAACCACATTGGCTATACCTCGATACTCGGCCTCTGCATTGGAGCGTGATAAGGTAGCCTATCATTTGGCAGACAACTAGACCAAGTTATCACCAAGAAACATGCAATAACCAGACGTGGAGCGTCGGGTATCTGGACAGTCACCCCAATCAGCATCGGTATACGAGACAAGTGTAGAAGTCGATGATAGATACAGATGCAAGTCATAGTCAAGTGTCCCCTGGATGTATCTGATAATGCGTTTGAGTGCATTCATGTGCTCCACCCTAGGATCATGCATAAACAAACACACATGTTGTACGGCATACGTAATATTCGGTCTCGTGAAAGTAAGATATTGAAGAGCTCCAGCTAGACTATGATAGTGAGTGGGATCCTCGTAAGGTAAGCCAGCCGCAGCACCCAGCTTGGGATTAGTATCAACTGGAGTGGAAGTAGACTTACATGAGTACATACCAGCCCTTTCAATTATCTCAGCGGCCTACTTCCGTTGTGATAAGAATAACTCACCTACATGACGAGTGACAACAATCCCCAAAAAGTAACTAAAGGGCCCCAAGTCTTTCACAGCAAACTCAGAACTGAGCATTGTCATAATAGACTTGCGTAACGCATCAGAAGAGGCAATCAAGATAATATCATCCACATATAATAGAATATAAGTCAGGGACGTACCACAACGATATATGAACAATGAATTAATAGACCTGCTGTGAGAAAACCCAATAGACGAAACATAGTCTGCAAATCTCTTATACCAAGCCTGTGGGGCCTGCTTATGCCCATATAAGGACTTCTTAAATAAACAGACATGATGAGGATATCTTGGGTCTCGAAAAATCAAAGGCTGATGCATGTAAACGGTCTCCTTAAAATCATCATGTAAGAAAGCATTCTTCACATCTAACTGATGAATGAGTAATGCCTTCGAAAGAGCCAGACTGAGAACAGTGCGAATGGTAGCTGATTTGACCACCGGACTGAACGTCTCACCACAATCCACGTCAACCTGTTGACTCTTACCATCACCTATAAGACGAGCCTTATGTCTCGCAAAAGAACCATCAGAATTATCTTTATGAGTGAAAATCCAAATAGACCGAATACTATTAACACCAGAAGGACGGGGCACCAACTCTCGCGTCTTATTTTCAATAAGAGCATCATATTCGTCGTTCATAGCCAATTTTCAATTCGGATCATTTAACGCAGACACTGGGTTACGGGGTAAGGGGGATTTAAGAACATTAGAATTTAGATTAAAATGACTTTTTAGTTTAAAAATACATCGTTGACTACGAGTGACTGGTTTGTGACTCGGGGGAGAATTGAGTGGATTTTGGGAAAAATTCGAATGGGTAACAAAGCGGCGTGAGCGGTGGGCTCTTGGCCCAACACGGAAGCTGGATCGACATCGAAATCGGCGAAGCGAGCGTAATCGGCTGGATATTCACCCGATTCTTTGCCGACCCGAGACGGAAGGACCGCCCACCGGGCGAGAGGGGCGGAACAATAGATCCAACAGGCGATGGGCATTGGCGGAATCTGGGTGCTGGACAAGTCCGATAAATGGTGGATAATATACGGGGAGACCTTGTCATCTAAAATATTATACGAACTAGGCCCGGGACTACTCACTTTAGCAAACGAAAATTGGGTTTCATCAAATATAACATGACGACTAATTATGATTTTATTAGATGATAAATCAAAATATTTGTAACCACGATGATTAGATGGATAACCCAAAAACACACAAGGGGTAGAACGGGCTTGAAGTTTGTTAATTGTAGTTGAAGAAATAGTGGATAACATAAGCACCCAAAGACTCTAAGATGTAAATACGAATGATTCGTATTATAAAGGATTTTAAGAGGGGATGAATATGTCAATTCTTTGGTAGAAAGTATGTTAAGAAGATAGGTAGCCATTTGTAGAGCATGATGTCAAAAGGAATGGGATACAAAAACATGGACCAATAAAGTTCGGACTATATTGTTTATGGTACGGATTTTTCGTTCTGTGAAGACGTATGAGGACAAGAAAAATGAAAAACTATGTCATTATTTGCACAAAACTCCCGAAACAACTCATTAGCATATTCCTTGTCATTATCACATTGAATGCTTTTTATTTCTTGTTCAAATTTAGTGCGGATGAATGCTCGAAATTTTAAGAAGATGAAAAAAACTTGAGATTTTTTCGCTAACAGAAAAGTCCATAAAAATTAGAATAACCATCCAAAAATAGAACATAATAACGATGACCCACAGAACTTAAAACAGGAGATGTCCATAAATCGTTATGAATAATATCGAATGACATTAAAGTACGAGAAGTAGAGGCTACAAATGATAATCTAACATGTTTTTCTAAAGAACATGAATGACAAATCAGAGTACGAGGTGTACCCTTACAAGAAATAAAATAGTTTTTATGTAACGAAGAAACAATGGACGACCCAGGGTGACCCAAACGTGCATGCCACAAGGAAGGAGCTATAGCTGCAAAAGTAGATGGCAAGGCTTGACTCGAGAGACTGAAGGCGGGCGTGATAGAATAAAGATCTCCCCTACTATTACATCTCATGAGAGGTATCCCCGTCTTGAAATCATTCACAGAAAACCCAAAAGGATCAAAATTAACAGAAACTCAATTATCAGGGGTGAATTTACGAACAGACACCAAATTTTTAATTAAGTTAGGGGCATGAAGGACGTTTTTCAAGACAAAAGGTGGATGGGAGGAGAGAAAGTTGTATTACCATAACCATGAATAAGAATTGAGTTGCCATTACCAACAATTATGCCACGATTATTGTTCAAATTGGAATAAGACGAGAGAGTACCTTGGTAGTACGTCAAGTGAGAAGTAGCGCCGGTGTCCATGTACCAAGTCGGGTTTGGAGGATGTAATCCAAGTGTATGCATTGGGGCCTCAATATCTGTCGGAGTCAGTGTGGGGCCACCGCTTGGAATGCCTGCGGAGGCCGAGACCCACACCGCCTGGCAATGCCCAGCACACCGGCATCTTTGGGCCGACCGCCCACTGCCGCTTTGGCTGGACCCGAAATCGGGCCTGGCTTCCGAATCGGTGGGCCCAGTTACTAGGGTAAGGGTTGCCAGAAAAATACCCATTGTTGGGCAACGGCCCACTGCCCCAGTTCCACTGCCAATGTGCTAACTGTTGAGACCAACTGGGCTGCTGCCCACTGCCCCAAGGCCCACCGCCAGTGCCACCACTGTTCCGGCCACCGCCATTGTTGCCGCCGTGATTCTTGCCACTATTTCTTACGGTTTTGACCCTTCTTGCCGCCACCATTGTTGCGGTTTTGGTCCGAATTTCTAACAAAACCGTGAGAGTTATCGGATGAGGTCATCATCGCCACGGAACTTGCGCCAGTAGCCACCTTTTTTGTCAAGCCGACTTTTTTCAAAGTGAGCATCGAACGGGCTTGATAAAAGGGGGGAAGTGGATTACTTTGTCGGAGTAGAGTCCCTACTCCATTATAGGCCTCGGATAGGCCTGCAACCATTTGCAGGAAAAGACGATTATTGGTAACAGGTGTCCAACGTTACGGAGTTGGTCCGCCAACTCCTTGAGACTTTTACAATATGCTGAAACATTCGAAAAATCTTTCATGCTGACTTGGGAAAATTCCTGCTCAAGGGTGACAACGAGGGAATGTTGGTTATCCTAGAATATATAACGCAATCTATTCCATGTAGCTATATCCATAGTATCCGACTCAATAATCATCTGTAAAAGGTCGGTAGAAATAGTGGAATAAATTCACTGAAGGACGGTAGCATCAAGAGTAATCCATAACTGAGGATCCTCCGCGGGAGTAGGGGTAGCGAGATGACTAATGTGATGGAGGACTTGATGGGAGATTGCGTGAACTTTGAACAACGCTGCCCACGTCGCATATTAGACGTTTTCCATCTCAAGAACAATAGGGATATTGTTCTTGATGTTAGAAATAGAAAAGGCAGGATGAAAGAGGTGCTTTGACGTTGACATAACAAAAGGCCAAAGGAATTGGGAAGAAAATTTTGGAAAGAGAGGAGGTAAAATTGGCACGAAATCTGTGAGAGGTCACGGATTCCAAGGTGCTCGGGCGAGAAGGGTGGTCGGAAACCGAGAAGAAATTTAGGAGAGGAGCGGAAGTAATTTAGTCCTAGACTTCTGATACCATGAAAGATATAATCCCTTGATTATTTTCATTAATGAATGAGTATATATACAATATACAATATCCATAATATGAAAAATCATATTCCTATTTTATTCACAAAACCCTATTCTATTTGTACAAGAATTCTACAATTATGGTAAGTGTACAATGCTAATTAAATACAACAACCTTACCTAAAATAGGCCTCCCAAACCGTGATATACACGATTATATGTACCATGTATATCACGGTCCAAATCAGCCAAATATGGTATTTATCAGTATGTTTTTAAAATATTTTAAATTATTAATTATTGTACTTATAGTACTTTTTATATAGTTTCTAAATAAACAACAACATATTCAGTGAAATCACACAACGTGGGTCTGAGGAGGGTAGATGGTACGCAGAACATACCTCTACCTTGGTAGGTCAAGGTAGAACGGTTGTTTCCGAGAGACCCTCGGCTCACGACAACGCATAATCACAAGCAAAGTAATAGCAAGAGAAACGGCCAGACCCGGTCAGAATGTAGTTTATAAATATGTAAATAATTTTTCAAAAAACTTAAAAGATTGTATGTCCGAATTCAAATGTCAAAATAAAGAAGTTTGACTTTCGAAATTCAAATTGTCATATAAATTAGGATACAGGAGTAGTTCGATTTCACTAGCTTAAAATCCTTGGTTGACCTAAATATTAAGTTCCCTAAGATTATAGAATTCAAGGAATTGGAGCAAAATAAATTAGTTTGTCTCTATTTCACATATAAAGGAAAGGGAAAAAAAGACGTACGATGTCGTCGAGCTGTAGAGAAAGAGGATCAGAGGATCGGCCAAAACGGAGAACAAGTACTTTGTCGATTGTGTCCCTTATTATCGAATCTATTTCTTCCTTCTTCGTTAGCGTCCTTAATATGTACTCCATTTTCAAAATACGGCCAAACGGTACCGATATTTGGCTTCGCCGAGAAGGGTACAATTGACAGTAAACATTTTACCTGGATAATTTCATTTTCGATCCCTCAAATATTGCTAAATTTTAATTTTACCCTTTAATTAACTAAAATATATGTATGTTATTTGATCTTTTATAGGGAAAGACATAAATCGAACTTTTAAATTATATCTAAAATCTCGATATCACATTTAAACTAATAAAATAATATATTATCCTCTTACATTTTTACAAAGTAAATTTATTTACTCATGATACATATATTTACCACCAAATTCACTTGGAGAAAAATATTCTCCATATAAACACAAAATTCTTTATGTTTTTTTCACTTCAATACTCTTCTAGAATGTATTAGTTATGTTCTCTTCTTATCTCAAGTTGAATTAGATTCTCTCTCAATTTATGTAGTATCATTTTTTTAATCTATCCTAAAAATAATGTCATTTTTTAAAAAAAAAATTTAACTATATGAGATGTCATACATTTATATAAGACTTATTTTGAACTATATATTTCAAACGTTTTCCTTTCTTTCTTAAACTCCATATCCCGTCAAATAGTGCCACATTAATTAACACACAGAGGGAGTATTATTTTTGTTATTCTTCCTTACTTTAAATAACGAAACCTTCTTGACATGTAATATCGTTCTTGAAATTTACATTTATTCTCTCTGGTCCATATAATTTGTATTTTGTGGACAAAAAATATATATAATTTTTATTTAGCAAAAATAACTGCAATTTATTCATGAGTTCAGGTGAACAAGAAGAGCTTTAAATAGAGGCCGGGTTTTTTTAAAAATAATTTCAGATTTTTTGAATTTTTATTTGTGAATTTAAAATGAAGAAGAAGGGTTTGGGGCGTCGAGGTGGGAGTGGCGTGAAGGTGGAGGAGAATAGGGGGTGAAATGAAGAGGAAGAAGAAGAAGAAGAGTTGGAGGGGGGGGGGGGGCAATCAGTTTTTTTTTATTAAAATTAAAAGTTATTTTTACTTTAATTTTGACCTCACTCTTCTATTATTTCATCATAATTTTTTTTGTGCCACATAGTTCATAGGATGATATTAAATTTACTTTTAAAATTGTCAGAGATGTAATATATCGTCTTAATAGTTTAAGTGTGATATCGAGATTTTAGGTATAGTTTAGAAGTCAATCTATGTGTTTTGGCTCCTTTTATATAAAAAAACTAGTAAGAAGATGCCCGTGCAAGGCATGAGCCGAACTCCAAGAGAATGTTGCTCCAAAAAATTTAAATTTGCACTCTTACTATTCTTAATTAAAAAAATCCATTCCTAAGGTTATTTTTTTTCAAAAAGAGAAAGCGATATAAATTTCTATAGTTCCGAATCTATTTACAAATATTGGTTATTTGAGGTTTGTGTCCTCATCAACTAATTAAAGTTTGTGTCTTATCCTATTATGGATATGGTGTAACAGTTCTATTTAGTTATACTACGTATGAGTTAACTGGGATTATCAGATCACTTGAATGAGTAACTTAGCATTTTGCTTTATATTGATTATCTAGTTTAGATGTATTTGAGTAAATCAAATGTTCAGGCTGATTTTCATCTTTTTAATCCCTTAAGAATTTACTTTCTATAATATTAGGCTATCATAGATAACAAAGAAGTGAAAATATGAAAACTGTAAGGTGAATTCTCATATAACACACACTGTAGAAGTGATGAATCATGCAAGAAGGGTATGTGGGGTTGGAGATGATAGAGAGGCTCTAACCACTCTCTAGTCCTTACACTAACCCCATGATCAAAACCCACAACTATGCTATGGAGAATTCACCTTCACTATCACCGGAATCACCAAATTGCGACGAAACCTAATAGACGAAGACAAGAGTCCAAAACACAACTACAAGGACATTGTTCAAGAAAAGAACAACACTTCTAGTACTACCTATCAAGATGAGGTCGGCATCCTTCCTTTCGAGCCAAGCATCGATGAAACGGAGAATGCAGATGACTCAATCTACCTCTCTGGCGAAGAAAAGAGCAGATTGTATCAGCCCTGAAAATACTCCCTCGTTATTAAAGTATTTGGAAGGAAAATCCCCACAACATGCTGAAAACTAAACTCACAGAACAGTGGAAACCAATCGACAATTGGTCCTAATAGACTTAGGTTGGGATTTCTTGATTGTGAAGTTCCTCAAAGCAGAAAACTCTACCAAGGATCTGGAGCAGAGCCCTTGGTTTGTTTCTGAAAATTTCTTGTCTGTACGGCGCTGGGAACCCAACTTCGTTCCACAAGAAACAAATATTGCTTACACTACAATTTGGCTCTAATTACCCCCAACTACCAACGGAATTCTATGATAGGAAAATCATGGAGAGAGTGGATAGAAAAATTAGGAAGTTACTAAAAATTGACTTCTGCACTTCTTCCACGTTGAGAGGTCGTTAGACTTTGCATACAAATCCCGTTGTAATTTGGGAGCCCAACATCGGTGAACCAATAATTGGAATGGGTCTGGCTCTAATACCATATAAAGAATGGATCTTGGGCCTAACTCAACTCCAAAAAGTAGGTTGTATGGTGAGGATTGTTCAAGTCCATATAAGGAGTTCATGTTCCTATTACATATCCGATATGAGACTCTTAACACTTCCCCGCACGCCCAAACCTTATTAACTGGAGCGTGGACAATATAATTTGGGGCCCAACATCGGTGGACAAAGAATTAGAATGGGCCCGACTCTAATACCATGAAAATAATGGATCTTGGGCCTAACTCAACCCCAAAAGCTAGCTTATAGGGTGAGGATTGTTCAAGTCCATATAAGAAGTTCATGTTCTCATTCCATATCCGATGTGAGACTTTTAACACTTCTCGCACGCCCAACCCTTGTTAACTGGAGCGTGTATAATATAATTTGGGGGCCCAACATCGGTGAACAAATAATTGAAAATTGAAATGGGTCTGGCTCTGATACCATGTAGTGAATGGATCTTGGGTCTAACTCAATCCCAAAAGCTAGCTTGTAGGGTGAGGATTGTCCAAGTCCATATAAGGAGTTCATGTTCTCATTCCATATCCGATGTGGGACTCTTAACACTCTCCCGCACGCCATACCTTGTTAACTGGAGCGTTGACAATATAATTTGGGGCCCAACATCGATGAACAAAGAATTAGAATAGGTCTGAATCTGATACCATGTAAATGAATGGATCTTGAGCCTAATAATAATTTTGTATCAATTTATCATATTTTTAGCTCTGCTCGCTGAGTATGTAGTATCACAAAACAACTTAATTTCTGGCTTGGGACCTCAAGACTGATCTTTCTATTAAATCATGGGACATGAAAAATACCCGAGACTCCAAGAGATGGCCATAAACCAGACACCACCAAAGGCCCTACATTTCTTATGGTGAACAGAGTTTCCACCAAGGATGAAACTCATTTATTATTTGTTATTTTCTACATTAGTGTCCCTTGGATTCAAGATTTGCCTAGTACTCACCACATGATCACCCTTATTATCTCATATAAATAAAATCCTTACTGCCATAAGAATCACAAGCACAATTAGATTCCTCTCTCAAATCTACTACTTACCCACATTATTGTCTTCATCTTTCTCCAAAGGCCAAAGACAGGAATTTTTTGGCTTATTACAGACAGCACAGAGATAGTTCCTTGTATATGTTGTCCATTTGACCAAAAAATTTGTCGCACTTGTACAGTCCAAAGAATCTAGTCTCTTTAAAATATATTTTCCACTAACATGCAGGTAAGCTAGCTTTCTAAATTTTTTTTCTTCATCATAAAATTATCTATTGTCAAGTTCACATCTAACTCTGAGCATACACATATATAACAGATCCTTCAGTGGCTTTTCAAGAATGCAAATGACACCAACTCTAACACCATTTCTAGCCAGAAGGAAGGTGTTGTTAATGGTATGTAAAAGAAAATCTTCCAGAAAACTTCATTCACTGTAGAATTTTTTGAGATTGCGTTAGTTCCACCGCTCATTTCTTATCAACTACCTTATATTACATTTTGTATTTAAGTTTTATGCACTTGCAATTCAAAAAAGTTTACACTATAAGTGTAATTTAATTGATTATAGCAAATTATCACTCTATTTTTCTGATCACCATATCAAACTTCATACGAAGACAATATGATATGTAAAGTTATCTGAGTTCGGATGAATCCGGTAATTTTTACTTAAATAGTGTATTTGTTTTAGAAACTTATTAAATATGTATACATATTAAATTTAGAATTTATTTATTAACATTTGAAATCCACATTCTAAAATTAATAAAACCAAAATACTGGCTCCGCCTATGATTGTAGGTCAATTTTTCCTGATGGTATAAAAAATTGTGCACTATCAACGCACAAAACATAAATTCTTAAATTTTCATGTCATTTTTAGATACAAAGTCGTTAAAGTTAGTTTATTTGGCTTTTATTTCAGATCAGGAGGTGAAATCTCAAGACATTGTCCTGTTTGGAATTTCTAAAAAGAGAAATCGAGCTGGAAAATTAGCAAAATCCAGCTGCAAGATCTTCAAATTGTTCAACACATTACGTAGAAAGGACATTGCCGCAGATTACTTCTACATCACGATTCGTCTAAAGAGATTGAGAAGTTCGCGAAGAAGACAGCGATTTATGCATAGAATGAAGATGAAAAAACAGAGTCTTAGTCGTATATTAAGCGTTAATCGAAAGGCAGATTCTGCCACAGCCAAAATTCTACCAATTACTGATGCAGTAGGAACACAAAATGGCCATAAGGAGCAAAGTTTTAGTGCAGAGAAGAAAGAAAAAGCTAAAGGGGATAAAACTAAGGCCATTTCAAAGATGAAGGAGCTAATAAGATGGGCTGCTGCTGCTAAGTCACAAAAGGGAGGAAAATACCTTGGTCGAAAGGTGAGATTTCTTTTTACTCATTAGAATTTAACTTATATATGTTGACGGGTTATCTAGTGTAACGTTATTTGTTTTAGCAAGTTGCCTGTAGTTTCAAGGTTATTAGCCGTTTCACTTATTTTGACAATTACTTATAACTATCTTTTTAGGTGATATTAATATATAAAAATTAAACTCTAATACATAGCCCTCGTAACAACAACCAGTAGTCAATATTTGCGAAAATCCTCTCTTGCTTGTTACGGAGTATATTAATTTGAGGCTATAGAAGATTGTCTTTCTAATTGATTAGCATGACACCAATGATCAAGGGTGTTAATAGTGAGTGAGGTAGGCTGACCTAAAATCTCGTGAAAATAATTATGTAGGCGACATCAATTATTTAGGATTAAAGCTTGATCATGTTTGTATAGTTACATAAAGTCCATGGTTTGTTAGGAGCCTTATTAATTTTTTTCAGTAATTGTAAGTTAGTAGAAAATTTATAGTGCAAAAGAATCCTAAATTATTGAATCTGGAATCAAATAGGTCCAGATAGGGTGTGTTTGGCATGAACGAAAAAAAAATATTTTTCAATTTTCTCATGTTTGGTTGGGAAAAAATTTTGAAAAATATTTTATTTTAAGAAAACAAGTTTCTTAAAAATGAGGAAAATGATTTCCCTAATAAAAGTAAGGAAAATAAGTCTCCCATGTAACATTCAATCAACTACTCTATCACCACCCCACCAAACCCCAATTACTATCACCACTGAGAAGAACTCACTGTAACATGAAGTTTCGGGAAAATCCAGTGGAGATCGGTTTATGACTCATCCAACTGCAGAGTAAGCTAGTCTACATTATTTATGTCTAAGAAACGGTTGACTTGTCTATATATCTTCTTGACGAACATGTTGCCACGATCACATCCGACTAAATATGTAAATAAACTAGTTAATCAACCCAGGCTTCGCGCGGTAAAACATCTATTTTAATAAATTGAGGTAATAGATTATAATACTAAAATAAAAAATAAATATTGTAATGTAAGTCCTACATTCATTATATCACAGTTCCAAGCAAGTCAAACTATATATGTAGTTAAAATTTACAAATCTGGGGAAAATAAATAACAAATAAATCTATATAAATAAAGCATTACCTACCTTTTTTGTATTTTTATTAGTATACACTCAGGAATGTCCCGCTGATCGCTCAGTTTTTTCGGATTACCTGTCACATGATTGGTAGCTCCGGAGTTAATAATCTAGGATGAGTTTTCGATCTTATTATCCATCTTGCAATTCGGATTTATTTCTTGTGAATTCAACACGTGAATCACCGTTTTCCGGATCTCCTCACTCAGATTGTGAGGTCTTATCCCGCATGTGTTCATCTGTTCTATCTCCGCCTGCGTATCCTTGACAACAACGGCATTAGCTCGATAGTTGCCTCTTACGCGACCAGATCCTGGGCATCTCATTTGTTGTTGTTGTTGTTCTCATCTTTCTCCTCCGGATTTTCCGTCTCATTTTTTATTTTCTGGTCACTATTTCGGATACTCAATGAGTTGAAAACATTCTTTCACAACGTGTCCGGATCTCTTGTAATGTGTGCAGAATGCACCATCATTCTTTCCTTCATCTTGATCACGGTAAGGATTTCTCCCTTGTATGTCAAAGGCCACGGTTTCACTCCATTCTTCTATTTTTCGCGTGACTCCTCTCACACGCTCTTCTTGCACTAGCTTCAAGTAGACTTTGTTTATTGATGACAACGGTTCCTGGGCCAGTATGTTCGATCTCACCGTTCCATACATTGCCTCATCCAATCCCTTGAGGAAAAGATTCACTTTTTCTTCTCTTTTGATTTCCAAGATCATCCCCAAATTGCACGTGCACTTTCCGCACTTGCAAGTCGGAATCTGTTCCTAGTTTGTCAATTCTTCCCACAACTTAGTTAATTTTTCATAATAATCCACTATGGTCTTTCCCTTCTGCTTGCACTCCTCAACTTTTGTCTTCAGTTGTTGCATCCGAGGGCCGTTGATAACACTGAACCGCTCCCGGATACTCGTCCATAATTCTTCCGCTTCCTCTTTATGCGAAATTAAACAAGAATTATGAAAAAGTGAAATATCAAATGTTTCCCGTCTCCACTTCAGGGTTATGCTCGGCGGCATGTCAAAGTATGCCTAAGAGCCTTGATAACGCCACTGAAGTGACCGCTAAGCAAGGGGAAGCACTTAAAACGTTTTGTGCCTCGCTTCAGGGCTTAAGCGCGCCTTTGACAACACTGTTCTAAAATAATTTAAAAAATGATGTCCTTGAGGATGAAAAAAGTAGTATGATGCTCGGACTCTCCAAAAAAGTTGTCACAGCAGTATCAGATCCTCAAAAAAAATTCCATTGAGTCCGCTATGAACAATCCACCCTTTTCTGGATTATTGCCGATGTGTTTGGCTTTGTTCACTTTCATTTTATTAGCAGTAATGAACTACTTTTGGAGGATCCGACACTCATGCATCGACATTTTTGAAGAGTATGAGCAACATAAGGAAAAACTCAAAATGTTAAAAGGAACAAAGAAAAGAACATTAGATTCATGCTAAGTGATTGCTTGAGGTATCTTCTCTTTTGGTTATGCATAATAAATGTTAGTAGAATTTTGTTCACCTCATGCACAATTGCTGGTGATGGCTTTCCATTCCTTGTTTCTCTATCTGAATTCCCAATCTGCACTCTGTCCTCCAACTCTGATGGAACAGAAACATCGTTTAAGTTCCCGTTCGCGAGATCTAGCAGGAACTCTGCTGGATTCATTGAAATCAAAGGTGAACATCCTATAGTTGAAAAATAGACCATTGCCTCAGGTGCCATCCCAAAATAAAGCAAGCTCCCTTTGCCAAGAAGAATCAACTTATCAAACTTGTGGAAAAGTGGACTAGACGGTTGATGGATCGTCGTGATCACAGTCTTTCCAGCCTATCATTAATGAATTGTAAGTCATATGACTCATGCTATGATGAAGTTTTGGATAAAACAAAGAAATATTTACCTCAGCGATATCGTGTAGTATCTCAACGATCCTTAAAGCTGTCGTAGAATCCAAACCCGATGTAGGTTCATCGAGGAACAATAGGGAGGGGTTAATTATGATCTCATTTCCAATACAAACACGCTTTCTTTCTCCCCCTGATACTCCACGAACGAAGGATCCACTTTGAGGTGACATAAATAAAAGAAACATTCAGAATTTTCTTTTAAAGACTTATGGTATGATTAATTTATGAAAATATTTAATTTATATACACTGGCAATATAAAATTAAATTGTGGTTACTTGTATTTATTTTTTAGGTGATTTGATACGTGCAGGTTCTACATTTACGCGATAGGTCAGTGTTAAAGATAGTACCAGATGATGATCAATCACCCAAAATCAGCCTTAGATGGGATGTTGAAAGTTACTCTACAATTTCAGTCAGTTCCTTGACAAATAATTACCATTCTGTTAACACTCCTTTAAACTCAAGTCTGGTCCGTATAGATCAGTGCCCTGCAGCAGTTAGAAATGGGAATTGGGTTACCACTGATTCTGAATGTAAGTTCCCTTAATCCTTTTATCACTAAGATTCATCAAGTTGGTGCGAAAACTACAACTAATTAAGTGTCCGTATAGAATAAAATTGTCAAATAAGTAAGGACCATTATCAACACATCAAACTCATATCTATGTCATAACTCAGATTCAATAAAATGATTTAATTTAAAAGCTAAAGATTGTAGTTATCAAATAAGCAAACGTGTCATTAGTACCCCATTTTTCTCATTTCTTATTCCATTTGGCCTATATTTCCTCAAATTGTTACCCCTGTTTAGACTAGAACTTGATGAATTTCTTGCAATTTTATGTTATAAATTTATAATATGGAAGTTTAGTTACAATTTCTGGCACCTATTTGATTTTGTGCAGAATATAGGGATAGTTTTTTTTTTCTTGTTACAAATGTAGTTTTATAACTTTGCTGCAATATTATACGTGAAACTAACCAAACTTTTTTTTATTTTAATTTCTAAGCTTGTACATTTTTCCCTATTTTCCCCCATTATTCCATCAATCAGATTATACCTGGTTTTTTTTTCAAACAGTTGTGGTGCTAGAGCTATGAAGAAGATTGGTGGTCACTCGTGCTAAATCGCAAGAGTTGTGCCACGTGGATTTCAGTAATTATTCATGAATTTTTTATACTCCCTGGTTTTAATGGCTTCAAGTTTTTTGGAGTACAGTTGATGTAATGTTAATTTTAACGCACGTGACATTCACCTTATGTGTCAATTTTATGTTCTAACCAACGTTCAACTCATTAATGTTTCATTTGACCAATTCCGAATTATTTCCCTTCGCTTTATTGGATTTAATTTAATACTCTACGTGACGGACTAATCATATAACACGACCCACAAGACTATGTCAATTGTCAGCATAGTAAACTCCAAAAAACAATCTTTTCAAACTTTCCCCCACACATTCTATTTTGTGAAGGGGAAAGTTCCGAATGCGAAACCCCCACATATATCAGAGGCTTCTTGGTCAGATGAGATGTAAATTGAGGGATATGCGTGAGTGACAGCCTATAAGGGAGAGAACCAACGAGACACGAACTCAACAACATCCCTTGCAATATTTCAGCAAAGACTGTCACCACACGAATTCGAACTCATAACATCGGAGTGGTTGTATTTCAATCACCTTGCCACTTATCAACTCGCCTGTGCCTCTGGGGCTCCCCACACATTCTCCATTTCATTCTATATATCTTGTGTCGGCATAATCTAAATCCTACACATTTTATCAACAAAAAAAAAGCAATCTTTTTTCAAAACCCCTCTATCAAATGGAACAACACATTTGTATTCAAAAGCCAAATTCTCAAAATGACCAAATATTCAAGAATTGGAATTCTCTTTGTTCAGATATTACAGAAAAAATTCTCTCTTATCTCCCAATTCGTTCTATAGTTATTGCTTCATCTGTATGCAAGATATGGAATACAATAATAACATCTTCATCTTTCACTACCAAAGTATGTGCTACAAAAAAATCATGGCTTTTCCTATGTGGCCAAAACAGCATTTTTTACAAAAATAACCAAGCATTTGCTTATGACCCTGATGAAAATGTATGGATTACACTTCCCACTTCAAACCTTTTATCCCAAGATTTCTTTATTGGTTCTAATGGTTTTTTCTTTGCCACAACTTCAGAATATTTCAGTTTTAAGCCAATTTTAAAAACCACTTGGGTCCAAACAAGCCCTTCAAAATTTTCTAGGTGTAATCCTCTTGTGGGTGTGTATAATAATAATGATGGCCCAAGATTCATTGTTGTAGGTGGTGTTAGATTTGTTGGTGGATTAGTTGATGTTGAGGACCGTTTGGCTGTTGAGATATATAATCCAAATTTGGATTCTTGGGAACTGTGTCCACATCTGCCAGCAGATTTTAGGTCAGGGAATTCATCACAGTGGTTATGTTCAGCTTTATTAAAAGGGAAACAATTCTATGTTTTTGGGATTTATTCTTGTTTTGTTACATATTTTAATTTGGATGAACATATGTGGAGTGAAGTACAAACACTTAGGGCACCTGGAGTTTTATTTTCATTCTTAATGACGTGTCAAGATTGTTTAGTTTTAGGTGGATTATGCAATTCACCAAATGGGATAAATTTTATTCTATGGAAAGTTGACGAGGAAACAATGGAGTTTAGTGAAATTGCTATGATGCCACATGAATTGTTGTATTGTTTGTTTGATGATGACGAGGATGATAAATTTGCTGGTTTAAAATGTGTGGGATTGGGGAATTTGATTTATGTTTACAATGAAGAGCATCATAAGAAACATCCTGCTTGTGTTTGTGAATTTAGCAATGGATTTGGGATGTGTAGTTGGAGGAAGTTGCCTAATTTGCCAGCACCTGCTAGTAAGTTTCATAGAGTGATTAGCTTTTGTTCGAATGTTTCCCTTGATAACATTCTTGTGGGTACAAGAATTTGAACTTTCACCGGCGAGCGCCCACCATCTTCATCTTTAATCAGGAGTTTCGGTCTTAAGCTTTGAAATAGTGAACCCTACGACATGAATTCAGATTTGTCAGACTTAGAATATTTGAAATTTCACCAGCAAGCAGTAAGATGGAAAAGATAAGATTCTCTCCTTAATTAGAGGTTTCGGGTTCGAACTTTTGATATAGAGAAGCTCATCACCGGAAGCGTCTCTTTAAGTGGGCTCTACGCAACACGAATTTAGATTTTGCAATGGTTAAATTGAAAAGAAAAGATATTAAAGGTCCGCAAAGTGATCAACACTAGTATTTCCTTTGATAATATACTTATTGAGTTATGGGTGCAAGGGAAATTCTTGATCTGGGGTATACTGTTCAATGATTAGAAGCAGTTTCTTTCATGCATAATATGTATATTTAGAAATAAGATTGAGTACTTCTACTTTTCTTGTTTCCAGAATTATACTATGCAGTTATAGATAATCATTTGGTTATGTCTGCTTGTGCTACTTTGTGGTAAACATGTGCTTGTTGAAGAAAATTCTCAGTTAGAGACTTTAGGTATTAATTTTTAAGTTAGAAATCTGTTTTTTTTTTCAAATCAAATTTGTTACCAAACTATGTAAAATTGCTTAAGAGCATGTTTGAATTGACTTATTTTAAATGTTTTTAAGTTAAAATAACTTTTAAATACTTTTATAATATTTGCGTAAAATAAAAAAGTATTTTTAAATATTTGTTTTTAAGTCAAAATATCAAAAATAAGAATTCCTAACTTATAGCTTTTGATTTATAAAATAAATTCATTCAAACTCGCTCTAAATTTGCCCTATGACTGACAGAAGTTCCCAACAACAAACATTGCATTTGTTCTTATTTTTCAACTCAACATACATGATACAACAAAAGAAATTCTTGATGGTATCCACCATTGAATATGTAAACTGACACGTGTAAAAAATTTAAGACCACTCATTTAATCATTTTTTTGGGCCATATTTGTAAATCACCCCATTCTAGAACCTCATGGCCTGTATAATCGGGCCTCCAAAATAAGCCCAATAATCTCAATTTAAAAATACATCCATGAGATTTTACAACAAACAATACAATTCGCTACACACTACTAAGTACTAACAGAGGTTTTAGGGTTGTTTTATCATCATAATGGATAGGTACCAAAAGGTAGAGAAACCCAAACCCGAATTACCCATTAACGAGAATGAAATCCGTATCACTTCACAGGGACTTGTTAGAAACTACATCAGCTATGCCACCAGTCTTCTCCAGGTATAATATATATATATATATATATATATATATATATATATATATATATATACACACACTCACTCTTTTCGCATTTTGGGTCTTTTATGTTATTTATTATGCAGTTTTCAATGTGTTTTTTGGTATATATATATATATATATATATATATATATATATATATATATATATATATATATATATATATATATATATATATATATATTTGCTTTTTCAGTTTTTTTTTGCCGCTCTAATGAAT
Source organism: Anisodus acutangulus (assembly GCA_029783415.1). NCBI lineage: Eukaryota > Viridiplantae > Streptophyta > Magnoliopsida > Solanales > Solanaceae > Anisodus > Anisodus acutangulus. The sequence continues at coordinate 1,395,481 of CM056494.1, read as the reverse complement.
TAATGGGCTAGAATGGGGCCCCAACGAATTGGGGTTTAGGTGTAATTGTTTGATTGATTGGATTTGTGGGTTCTAATATTTTGCAATATATTGTGATTATTGTAGAATCATTGCAGACGGTGTAGATTAGAGGTCTAATTTTGGTTTGGATGATCCTGCGCTTTTGTATCTCCTGTGCATTCGTTGACAATGTAATATGTTGGTTGAGATTTTTATTCTTCGGAAATTACATAGTGATTTATGCGAGTGTGCTTGCTACTCTGTTTCTAGGATGATGCAATATTAACTACAACAATAACATACACTGATCTTACCCCTACCTAGAAGGTAGAGAGGCGATGCTATAATAACTATGCATGTATATATGGGTTTCATGATTGTTAAGGGACGTTCCGGAAAGTGACGCTGTTTGCTTTTTCAGCTTTTCTTTTTTGCTGCTATAATGAATTCATGAGCTAGAATGGGGGTTGGGCGAATTGGGATTTAGGCGTAGTTCTAATATTTTGCAATATATTGGGATTCTTGTAGAATTATTGCAGACTCTGTAAATTTTTGGCCCTTGAGGTCTTATTATGGTTTGGATGATTGCAGGCTTTTTATTTCGTGTACATTCATTGACAATGTAATATGATGATTGAGATTTTTATTCTTCAGCGATGACATTATGTGTTTTATGTGAGTGTGCTTGCTGCCCTGTTTCTATGATGATGGTATAAGTTTCTAATTTGAATGAATAACAATAGTGATGACGAACGCGGGGGGGCTTGCTTTCTTCAAAGTGGTTGTTTTGATATCAGCATCCTTGTTTGGCCGCATGTCAATCCATCGTGCATGTTAAAGTAATACTTGCACTAAGTAGTATATATTATGAAGGAGTAAATGTGTACATATCTTTTGCTGTCAGTATGCAGGTTTATGTTTAGTATTATTTTTTTATGCTAACTGATGTAGGATTATGTTTATCATTTTTACATGATAATCATTTGAGCATATTCATGAGCTGTGCCTAGAAGAATCGATGATCATGTTTGCATATTGTTTCCATGGTTGAGACTTTATTTTTGATGCTGCGTAATACTTGGTACAAGGAAGATTTCAATAATTTGCCGGGTACTTTACCTTATCAACAACAACATACCCAGTGTAATCCCACAAGTAGGGTCTGAACTTTACCTTATCAAAAAACAATAATTTGCCGGGCACAGGAAACTGGTGGTTAAAATGGTTCTTCAACGCAACTTATTAAGAAAAGGTTCATCGACAAATTGTAATAGTTACATCTTTACAGCAGTGCAGAACAATTAGATTTGCAATTATTTATCCAAAACTTCTATAATAAAAAGAACAATGGTCTAATTAGTGAAATATGAAACTAGAAAATCAAAAGAACAAGATCCTAAGCTTAGGCTGTTCTGTGGTTCATTTTTAAAACGGAGTACCGTAACTGAGAATTGAGTAGTAGCTGAGCAAAATAATTCTTCTTTTCAACTTATAATAGCTGGCAGTTGATTCCCTATGGTTCAGCAGAAGAAAGGTGAAAAAGGGAGAGTTTCGGTAATTGTTAGTAATACTCTTTTAAGATACCGACTAGAATATTTCTTTTCTGTTATCGACTCTAACAATCTTTCTTGTGTGTATCCTATATTGAATTGATTTGTTGTTGCCTTACTTCAAGCAAGAAATACTTATAAACTAATGGCTAATAGAAAGTTTTATGACTAATGGCTATTCAGGAGAGGAGTGGGAAAGAGATCGTTTTGAAAGCAATGGGTCAGGCAATAAGCAAGACTGTAGCTATTGCTGAGATCATTAAGGTAACTTGCCTGCTTTGTTTTTCTTTCCCCAGTACATTTTCTATATTACCATATTCAGATGTAATTCAATGTTCAGAGAAGAATTCCTCGTCTGCATCAAGACACTGCTATCAGCTCAATAAGCATCACAGATGTATGGGAACCTCTTGAAGAGGGACTTCTGCCGTAAGTCAAAGATTTACCTTCTATTCTCCAATTGGGTGCAAATTGCATTGTTGTGATTCTGAGTCTTGAATGTTGTTTTTTCTTTGTAAAAGTGTGGAGCAGACTCGGCATGTCTCGATGATTTCAATCACCTTTTCAACAACGGAACTGAACAAGAACTCTCCAGGGTAACTCTTTGCTATATTCGATTATATTAAGATGTTCTTTCAGATCTTAACATGCTCACTTGAGAACAAATTTGAGTCATACTTTATTGTGGTCATTGCTTTATCTTTTTTAGTCTTCTTATTGGAATGGTTTGCTTGTTGCCTTATTATTTTCTCTGTGGTCGCTTGTTTTGTAAAACATCTTATGTAAGTTGCTGTTCATAGGTATCAAGCACCTTCTGAGATTCAGCAGCAGACAAATTACTACAACAATAACAACTACGCCCCACGCTATAATTACCAGCCTCGACAGCAGCAACAACCACCTAGACAGGCACAAGCAGTCTACAATGCCGGTAATGAAGGTAATGACCTTCTAACCGAATAATTATGTAACGGCGATTCATGTGAAATTTTGCTACATTCTCTAGAATTACCATGACTTGATTATAGATTCATATGGGCGAGGACGAGGCCGTGGTAGAGGGAGGGGACGTGGTTGGAGCAGAGGTGGATATGCAAATTACCAAGATGGATATAATAATTATCAAGGTATTCTTCCTCAGCTTAAGAATTCTAGCCGGTTTGGAACACTTACTGGCATGGATGTATATTTAATGTATGTGCTTCATTTTTATTTATTTGATAGAAAATGGCGGGCACTCAAACTGGGGACGCGGTGGAAGCCGTGGTGGTGGATGGGGATATCGTGGTAAGTATGTGTATCTTGGATACCTTATCTGTTTTTTTTCTCACCTTACTACTTTGTATCATGTTATAAATGCATTTAAAGGGCAGCTCGGTGCACTAAGCTTCCTCTATGTGCGGGGTCCGGGGAAGGGCCGGACCACAAGGGTCTATTGTACGCAGTCTTACCTAACATTTTTGCAAGAGGCTGTTTTCACGGCTTGAACCCATGTGGTTCTGAATATTTGTATGTTTTGCGGTATCAGGTTCTGGATATGGAAGAGGCAGGGGTGGAGGTGGAGGTGGAGGTGGCAGAGGTTATGGTTATGGTCGTGGCCGTGGACGGATGAGCAACCGTCCAAGGGGTGACAGCAACAACAACCAGGCATAGTTTTCTCTAGTTTGCTATACCTAAAAACACTTGCCTTGGCGTGATGGTTCTTTCTGTCCAGTGTCTGTCTAAAAAAGCATGAAATTGTGGCTTGTTACATCACTGGGTTGTCACTCAGTGATTGTCTTGTTTTTCAGCGTCATGGTATGTGGCCTAGGCATGTTATATAAGCCAAGTTCAAGTAGTCAATTTCCTTCCGCTATCCCATCCAGTTCACTGGTTGCAGATGCTTTTGCTGTATTTATTCAGTTAGAAGATATTCTTTTGTTTATTTGCAGGTGTTTAATCATTTCTTTCTTTTCATATTTGTTTTTCATTTCATGTTTTGGTAAGCTCTTTCTTGACTACTTAGCCTTGAGATTTCAAGATGACGACTTCATTAAAAACCATATCTCAAATCAAAGTTAAATATGAATCCCCTATAGTGTCCCAGGTTCATTTTTCTTTGACGGAGGAATGGGTAGTAGAAGAATATTACCCAGATTGTGCTGGTGTGTATTGCAGATGGCTTCAATAGAGATAAGGTTCAACCGTAAGAAATAGTACAACTCACATCCATATTCCCCAGTTAAAATATTTTTTCTTTCTAACAGAGTTTTCTTGTTTGTACTTTATAATGAGTTTTTTTTCTGAAAACCTTGTAAATCAATCTTTTTAATAGCTTAATTCTTCTCTTTTATAATACAGTATAAAATAAATTTGTTTATTTTAGGTTTTAGATAGTTGCTTAATAATGTTAATTGCAACATTTCAAGAGCGTCCTTGATGTCAAAGACCTCATAGCATCAGAAAGCCTTATATTAACTCTCCGGCTCAAGGGAAAAGGTCGACAACTAGGATTGCACATTGGAGTAGAAATGCTTTGGCAGAGATTCATTGTCAATCTTGGGGGGGAAAAGCCCCAATAATTAGCTTTTGGAACTTTGGAAGTTTAGTTAGTAATTCTATCGGTGTTAGAACATATGATATAATACAAAAAAAAGAGAGGTACCATTGTGAACATGCATTAAAACTCAAGTGCACTCAACTTGTCCTCATATAAGTGTGGAGCTCAACTCAAAACTGCACTAACATTAGACGAAGGTACCGTTAAACAAGAAACAGGAGGTCAATAAAAGACGTCCAAATTCCTCTATATCTGAAAAAGAAAGTTTTCAGCATTCAAAAGAAGAAAACACCAAGAAACAATCTCCCGACTGTAGTTGGTCCCAACACAATAAAAGAAGAAGAAAAAGGATGATACATTGTATAGTAAATCTGTAAATGGCAGGCAGAAAAAAGAGCACTATAAGCGAGGAAAAAATGCAAAATATGTACTATTTCCACTGGGTCCAATTTCTGAATCTCTCAAAAGTTTAATTCACGTGAAGAATTGCATGACCTAATGAGCTCCCAAGGAGAAGCTTTCAGTAGTATAGTCGGTTCTCAGCATCATGACAAGCTATACAGGCACTGCCCATCAATACCTCCACAGCATAGAGCAAAATAAAAAATAAAAAATAACAAGAAAGGACATGCTACTGCTAGAAATGTTTAAGAATTTTAGTTCAATAACCAGCACAATAAGAAAAGACTCCCCAGCTAATGACACTTAAAGCCATGACATATTGAAAGAACTATGACCAGAATCAATGCAATAATGATGCCGAGGACTATAAGCTTTATCTTCATGTTCTGCAACCACATCTTCCTCCTCATTTTTGTTCCTGTTGTCCTGAAATCTTGTGCCTGGAATATCATACACTTTCAGAAACCCCTATAATTCTTGTTCAAATGAAAGCAAACGAGTAAACAATAACACAAAGAAGATACAAGTCAGATGACTAAAAGGGGAAAAAGGATACAACTTAAGTGTGATGATGCACAAATCAGAGGTTTCAAATTCCAACTGCAGGAGCAAATTAACTCATATACCACAGTTTGCAACTAAAATTTAAGGAGAAGATCGTACCATTTGAATTTTGACCTACGGATTTCACAACAGTTTAGACAAAGTGATTATTAGCAAAACATAAGATGTCGAACAATGAACGCAAATTGTTGTTCAATAGTGTTATATCAAAAGTTCTTTCGAACCGAGGGTCTATCGGAAACAGCCTCTCTACCCCACAAAGGTAGGGGTAAGGTCTGTGTACATCCTATCCTTCCCAAACCCCAGTTGTGGGTGTATGGACTACACTGGGTATGTTGTTGTTGTAGTGTTATAACAAAAGTTACCACTTGATGGCAGATGCATCATTACCGCATCAAATTCAGTAAGGAACTGGATATTTCTGGACCACTTCCCATTTGCTAAAACTAGCAGGCAATCCGGGATGCTGTTTTTTTTTTTGGATGACAAAGCAATCGAGATGCTATCAATTTCTATTAAAAAAAAAAGAAGTACGATAAAACCTCTTATTCATATAACTGGCAATAGAGCTTTGTCGTCAACACTTCAAGAGAGTAATTTTTTTGAACAGGAAATTGAATAGTCTTCTCCACCAAAAGACAGAATTCTACAGCATTCAAACCTGTGAGCGAAGATTCTCAGTTTTATCCACCAAAAGTTCAATTTTCTCCCCACGATCCAGGACCTGCAAGGCCACAATTCTCATTAACAAACTGCAACACAGTTTCTTGAACTCTCAATGCTTTCTAGTTCCACGTCAGGAAATCAAGTCTTTTAAAACAATACATAGTACAGAGAGAATATGCTCTACCTTCTCAATGTTTTCCATCATCACGCCTTTAACTTCTGAAACCTGAGCCTTCACCTTTGCAAGCTTGCTGATTTCCTCTGGATGATCAACACAGTACTGCATCTGCTCCTTCATTTTGGGCCTGTAGTTATAATCATGGTCTTGGGATATCAGCATTCATATTAAAGGAGATAGATAGAAAATGAAAAGGGAAAAGACAAAATACCCGAACTCCTTGTTCAGGCTGTTAGCAACAGCTGTAGCAGCTTTGCCACCTCCATATTTCTTGGTAAAATCATCCTTAACTCTCTCCAGAAATGCAATTGGGACCTGTCTACCAACAGATTCCGCAGCTACAACACAGTATGCTGGTTGTACAAAATAAAGCCCATCAGTGTTACAAAACCAAAAAACAAACAACAGCATGACAATGGCGCATTACATATCAGATTGTCAGATAGCAGTCATAGGTAAATGCACACCGGTATCCTAAGAAAATAAATACTTTACAAAGTTGCATCAGAATTTTCCTTATATCATCTTTCAATAATATGCATATCCAACATGACACTCAGATAGCTCAAAGTTATTCCAGATACAACAAGTCAAACAATAATCTGTCAGAATAGATTTATTTTTCATATCCTTTCAAATTCTGAAAAGAGAAAAAACCCAGATCATGTATACCATTTTAAAATACACACTATTTAGCCTCCAAAAGAGTTGGTGTTCCGACATGCTAAATTTAGGCGGCTTATGCAAGATTTACATATTTGTCTAATTTCATGATTCACTTGCAGGAAGAGCACAAATTATAAAAGCAATCAAGCCTGGGTGCTTTCTCACAGTCTAAGATGACGAAAGGTATCTTAAAATTAAAAAGGTGCTAAATATCTATCTTGAGACAACATAGAAAGTCAAAAATCCGATATCAATATAACGAATCAAAGATGCATTGTCATCTGCGCTGCTAAGAAAAAGAAGAAACGGTAAATGTCTGTAGATTCTAATAAAGAACACCAAACTGAAAAAATTACAAAAAAGTGATTCAAGCAAACACAGGCACAACGGATGATTGAAGGATCTTCCATACAAGTCCTTATCCTCTAGTTTTCTGATTAAACAAAATTCTCATATCCTGATAATTGCAAATAGTTGACAAAATGAAAGAGATCTAAACCAAAATTCTGCTTCAATTCGAACTCAAAGCCAAGAAATTGACCACTTGTCAGTATCTGCATTTTTGTCAAATTTCGTGAATCACTTGCAGGAATAGCACAAATTAGACAAGTAATCAAGCCTCCATAAAGGTTGGTGAAATTGATCACTTCTCAGTATTTACAATAATAGACAAAATGAAACAGATCTAAACCAAAATTCTGCTTCAATTCGAACTCAACACCAAGGAAACCAAAAACAAAACACCAAGGAAATTGATCACTTCTCAGTATTTACAAAAATAGACCTAATTAAAGAGATCTAAACCAAAATTCTGCTTCAATTCGAACATAACTCCGCGAAATCGATCACGTCTCAGTATATTTGCAATAATAAACAAAATAAAAAAATCTAAACCAAAATTCCACTTTAATTCGAACTCAACACCAAGGAAATTGATCACTTCTCAGTATATTTGCAATAATAGACAAAATGAAAGATATCTAAACCAAAATTCCGCTTCAATTCGAACTCAACACCAAGCAAATTAATCACTTCTCAGTATTTACAATAATAGCCAAAATGAAAGAGATCTAAACCAAAATTCCGTTTCAATTCAAACACAACGCCGCCAAATTGATCACTTCTCAGTATATTTGCAATAATATACCTAATTAAAGAGATCTAAACCAAAATTCCGCTTCAATTCGAACTCAACACCAAGGAAATTAATCACTTCTCAGTATTTACAATAATAGACCTAATAAAAGAGATCTAAACCAAAATTCCGCTTCAATTCAAACACAACGCCAAAAAATCGACCACTTCTCTATATTTGACTAAGATCTAACACAGTCAACATGATAAATCAGTAACTAAACGCATTATCAGATCAAACAAACAGATAATCATGAATAGCAGATCAGAAAAAAACAGTAAACATACAGATCACAACAAACACAGAGAGATTGAAGGAAAAAAAACAACTCACTGAAGCCGTCATCAACGAGGTAGTTAAAAGTATGTCCATCACAGTTATAAGTGAACTTGTTATTCGTAGCAGGGAGTTTCTGGAGACACTGCGATGCAATACTAGTGAAATTTCCAGTGAACTCAGTGTATTCGGCGAGTATCACTGTTCCTCGAGCAACGAAACTGTAGATCAAGGATTGTTGTCCCATTGAGAAGGAAAAACCCTAGTAATGAGAATTGTAGAGAGCGAAAAAAATATGGAATAGAGGGAACACCAAAAAAGTATGTGCGGGTTTATTTATGTGTGCGCCGCGTGAAAGTGTACAAGCACAGAGAGAGGTGCGGGGACGATGGATTTGATTTGATTTTGGGAAGACTCCACCGAGTACACATAGAGAAGAGAAATTGTCCAGCTATTTACATGCTAATATAGTAGTAATATTCCTTCTAATGGGATTTTCTTTTTGTTAGATAAATATTTATATTGTTTGTCCAAATATTTTTGTATTGTTATAATAAAATATTGTTATAGAAAATATCTAATATAATATAATATAAAAAGTCAGTTAAAAAAGAAATTGATTGTTATTGTGAATTTTATTTTAGAGGATAACTATTATAGATAAATCTGTATTATACATTTATCAATTTGATATAAATAATGATGAAATTAAAAAAAACTTAATTATTATATTATTTTTATAAAATATAATTATTATAGAGAGATCTGACGGTCAGCATTTAGCAATTTGGTATAAATAGTGATGGACTCTAAGGGACTCAAAAATATAAAAAAAAATGTACGCTAAACATATTCAACAACTTATATACTAAAAAAACATTTATGTTTGCTCTATTTACATATAGGATACTTTTAACCTTTTTGCTTTGGGGGCTTAGTTGTTGAACTACCCTTGTGTGCCATGGGAAATAACGTATGGGACCCTTAGGTGGTTTTTATTTCTCTAAATATTTAAAACGGAAATTCCTATCCATATTCATAAGTTACGTATACAATACAATATAATATTTATAGGGATTAAAATAAAATTAATTTGATTTTGATATTAATATACAATGAAATAAAGGAGAGAATTGAATTAAGTTCAAATTATTCCGTCATTTTGAAATAAAGTCTATTACGAACAAATCACAAAGTTAAGCTTACTTATTTATGATGTATTATTTGTTTCATTCTTTCTTCCGTTCCTGAATTAAACTTTTAACAATAACAATTTTTATGTGTTACTCTAATGGAAATAGTATCAAATTTGAATGATTTTGTACGATGATATTACCTATTTACCATGTCAAGTTTCCAACATGTAGGAGAGATTCAGTTTTGTAGTTTCACTACAAATGTTACTTTAGTTATATGATTGTTTCAATGATATTACTAAAAATAACATTAAGGTCTATAAAAATAATATAAGCTTAAATTGCAAGTGAATATAAGAGATAAGAGATCATAGATCTGTAACCATTTATATAATACCAAATCCTTTTAGGTATATTACGTTTTCATTTCAGAGTGGATGAGCACAAACTACAAAGGATTTGTAAGTTTGAATAGCTCAAAAAATTTCCCCAACTATTAATTAGTTTTTGAAAGTTATGCGAATAATGTTTAACGCGGAACTTCTGAAATTTTAATTATATTATTCTTATAAATGTGCTGATAATGTCATTCCATGTATACAAGTAAACCTATGTCAATATGTAATATAAACGTACGTGCATTTTATACGTACACACAACACGTCTTTGAGTAATTTTTTTAATGCCTTTGACATGCTTTCTTTCTTTTGTTGTTTCAATATCAATTTAATCTGATATATTTATGAATACTTCATGTGGTAATGGGAAATTATTAGGTACTAATTGGACTTCATCAAAAAGAAAGGCAAAGTCTTAATTCTGTAAATTCTACAGTCACCATAAACCAAAGTCAACTCTCCAAAAAAAAAAAAAAGGCAGAGTTCAGTTTCGTGTTGTAGTATCACAAATTTGAAGCACGTTATTACAATCTAGCTGAACTTCGAAATATGTTAATTTTACAACAACAAAAAAAAACTTTAAATCAATAACTAATTGAGAACCGAATATTGAATTTGCTCTTGGTCGGCCTCTCCTAAAAGAGGCCCCGACCTGGAGGATTTTGGGGAAATCTACTTTGTTATGGGATGATAAGGCGTGAGATTGACGTCAATTCTCATTTTCAGAGTTAAATCTTTTGTTGACGCAATCCTCTCTGACAAAGACGGAGCTAGAATTTGAAGTTTGTAGGTTCGGAAGTCTAATTATTTTAAGTTATTGAGTACTAAATTAATAATTTGTGTTGTATCATTGAATTCCTTCACAAATATAAGATTTGGATTAAAGCTGCTCGGTTAGGCCGTACCCGTAACCGAAATCGCCCCTGCTCTCTGGAACCACTCCTCTTTGTATTGAGGGGCCGACATCCCCGTTTGGATGCTCATCCATTCTTCTTTTTCTTGAAGAGGGCAAAACCTTTGTCATCTTGACGTCATATTTCAAATGAGTTTTCTTCTCCTTGTGAAAAAACAATGTGAATTGGAGGGGAAAAAGTGCGAAGTTGATGTTGTACTAACAGGTGCAACCAACATGGAATTGAAGTAACAACTTATTGGACATTTGGATCCCAGCTAACTGCTGGAACAAAAAAAATGACTATTTTTAAACCATCAAAAATGCTAAATAAATTTTGATTATGTGATAACGATGGTCTAACTAGTTAGTACCTACCTGGCTACCTGCAACAGCTGTTCTAAAACATACCTTTCATTCGTGAGATCCAATGTTGGACAGTACCGAACAGTGTGGACATAGGGAAACAAATAATAGAAGAGAAGTATTTAATTGAGATACAAGGCTAGCACACATTTAGGTGGAATCAATATCAGGCTAAAAAATTGTGTGTGCCAGCTGAATCAGGATAAAGTTCACATAGTGTCTCCGACCAAGTACAGGGTCAAATTAACCTGACGACGGGGAATTTTTTATTCTAAATATGATAAAAACAAAGATAGGAAAAATATGGCAAAATTAGTTGCGGTGAAGGGTTTGCCTTTTTCATCTCCTTCCTCTTCTAGTTTTATTCATTACATTCGAGAAACATATAATCTTGTTTTTAATGGTTTTCCTAGATCAATTGTTAAAAGGGATGTTTTTAAATTTGCAAGTGAATATAACAATATTTACATTATGCATTGTTTCATTTTAATGGAAAAATGGCTATCACTTCTGACATATGCCTTAGTACTAACGGTAATGAGTATTTAACAGTAATATGTCATTGGATAGATTAAAATTGGTCTATGCAAAAACATATTTTAGCATATAGATACATTGATGATAGACACACTGAAAGTTTTATTGCACAAAATATTAATGAAATTTGTGATTATTATGGAATAAATTATAAAATTATGACTATTACATTAGATAATATTACTTCTAATGATTATGCTATAAGACTTTTAAAAGTTGATTAACTTCATATTTTCCTGATCATTTTCATATAAGATGTGTGTGTCATATTTATAACTTAATTGTAAATGATGACCTAAAACTTTTTGAAATCTTGTCCGAAGGAACATGAAGCGACGTCAAACAATTTGACATACAAATTTCAATTCCAACCGAAGATCCTCAAGACATTGTGAGGAAATTAGAAAAAGTATGGTTAACTATGTAATTTTTTTAATTGCAATTTTACTATGTGATTTGCAACTTTTGAACAACACCACAAAGTTGCAATTTTGAAATTGTATTACAGAAAATCATATTTCTATTAAATAATATAAGAAGCACAAAAATAGTCTTGGGATGTTTTTATTACACTATCTTGTTCAATTATTGAAGTGTTTATATATATTATTTTTAAAAATTAAGTGGCAAAAAAAAAACACAAATCCCGATCCTAACCCGACCCGTCCCCCAAATCCCTGCCCCTCTTCCGGCGGGATGTGGGGCGGGACGGGACCTCTTCCCGTCCCGCCTGGCCCACCGGAGCCCTCATCCCGACCCTCCCCATCCCGCCGGAACCCGCCCCGCCGCGCCCCTGTTGGACAGCCCTATGTGAAACTGCTCTGAAGATAAAATAAAAGTAATATGTTCATTGAATGTCAAGTGAACGTACTATTTTCTCATATAAGCTAGTAGATGTTCCCTTCTGCAACCATAAAGTATATATATATAGAGAGAGAGAGAGTTTTTCATACATTCTTTTCCCTTTATTGATTTCTCAAGTGATAAAACTCTGTGTAGCATAAAAACACGATATATATCTACACGAGAACTCCAGAGAGAAAAATTGCCTTAATTTAGTGTAGTTGAAAGGAAAAAAAAAATTAATCTAAAAAAAACAATACAAGGCAAACGAATACTCCTACTATGTGATACAACCAAAAAAGACCAACCATTCTTTTTCTTGACAACGTAGTGGAGCTCGAGCCAGCTTCTGTGCCACAGATGCATGCATCTTTCAACAGAACACGTATCGCGTGACTTTATCCACCATCAAAAAAGATAATTCATTGCGACATCTCTCTTCATTCATTATCCAACTCATTCCCAGATGGCAGCTCAAATCTGTTTTTCGTGCATTCATCAGTTCGCACATCATCCTCAGCATCATCCATGATGGATTCCTTCTTGAAATAATCTACTTTAAAGTCATAATCACCATCCATCATATCACTGTTAGTAGAGGCTTTGTCTTTCTTCCTCCTTTTCTTTTCAGCTTTTCTAAGTTTGGTATTTACTATTTAGCATGCCTTCCTCAGTATATAACTTCTCATTTTGTCTGCTACTAGCATTCTTGCCACTTGTCCGGCCTGCATCATCTTCTCCTGCATCCATTGCGTCATCTCTGTCATCATTAACAAGTTTGTCCGTCTCATTAGCACTCTGAGTCACTGGTTGCTCCAAATTGTCCTGCAGTTAAGAAAAAAACACTTGTTGATAGATGCCACAACTTGTTCAGACATGGATGATCTAGAGGATAACATTGCAAGAAAGCTAACATCTGATAAAACTTGGTAACACTAGGGTTCAAGAGCTCATGTTCTGTTTTCTTATGCTAAAAACGTTTCAAATAAAGAAATAAGTTTTGAACTGAGCTAAGTTCTTAAAACGAAACAGAAACCTGCAAGACAATTATCGATGAAAAGAAGTTTCATAACCTCTGATAATGCTACTTCTAATGTATTTCCTTTGTGATCAATTTCATTTGTACATTCTCATTAGCAATGATACAGTACTATTTGTACGTAACGAGCACTGGTGGAAACATCTCGATTTGCTGAGCAAGTGAAGAGCAGTTTCGGAACCACAGAATGTTAAGAAAAATATCTAAAAGGACTGATCAGAAAATAAGAAAGTCTACAAGAAAATCATTTACCTCTAGCATGGTCTCATCAAAGTTAACAGGGTAATTTGACTGAAACTTCAACTGGGTGAAAATCGACTGATTTGAGGCTTCCAATAATTGAGGATTCACTTCCATAAACTTCATCAACATTGAATTCTTTTCCAAGCTCTGACACTATCTTTACCTCTGAATGCTCCCCCCCCACCCCGTTCCTAGACGCGGGGGGGGGGGGGCATAGTGTAGTATGGTATTTTTCCTGAAATGTGTCAAACAGATATCAAACTACTAGTATGTGCATAGAAAAACTTTTATTTTTCAAATTCAACTCTATCCTCGAGGGAAATTAACAGTTACCACACATACCCTCATTCCAGTCATGCAGAACAATCCTTGCAGCAGCAGCAACAATGTCAACTATCCCACCCTTTTTTAGCCTACCCCTAACAGTAGAAACTTTCTGAAGGAAGTCATCGACTGAATCAAAGACTCCACCTTGTATATGGTTACTAACATACTAGCCGGACACAGTTTGAGTATCTCCTTTACTGAGGAACCCACAGTACAACCACAGTCAGCCACATCAATCTACCACTGAAATACTCCTTCGGTCCCAATTTATGTATCATAGTTCGGGTTTTGAGAGTCAAACTTCTTAGTTTTGACCGTGAATTCAGATACATAATCTTTTGAGTTTCTTTTAAATAAAATCACATATTGAAAACGACGTAAAAATTACTTTAAATCACAATAATTAACAATTCAAAAATATTTAAGGCATATGAAAGATAGCAGTCAAAGAAGAACTCGTTTGATTCTCGAAATTCGAACACCGCGACATAAATTGGGACGGAGAGAGTAGCACATAATAGTAATGCAAAAGATGCTAAACCAAATTTAGTTACCAGGACCAATTGGGTCATCTAACTTCTCGATCCTCTTGCAGTTCCGAAGAGCAATAGCTGCGTCATTCTCTGATGATGACCTAAGCATCACAATCCCAGGGTAATCCAACAACTTAACATTCTTATCTAAATGGACTTCTTGCATGGATCTTGTTAATCCAAGTGTAGCGCCAACATTGACTACGCAAGATCTCTTCAAGCTATTAATCAGGCTACTTTTACCAACATTTGGCAGACAATGACACCGACGGTGATTGATTTTTTTATCTGCAACAACTTAGCTTTAGCAAGGAACCAGCATAACTAAAGTAAACAATGCGATAAAATAACAGCAACATTGACAAAAGACAGGTAGGTTTATTCATTGCCCACACACCAAACTCCTCATGACTTCGTGAATCCTAGAAGTACCTCATGACTTCGCGAATAATTCTTAAGCAATTTTATCAGATTCTCAGTTCCAAGGCAATCACTTGTCTGCAAAAGATTTGTAGTCTTTCCAGCCCAAGTTTGACTTCTGTTCTTGGGTGCTACATTTGAAAGCAACTGTTGGTAATTCCTCTCGCAAATACTTTAGCCACTTTTCTGCAGCTTCCATGGGGACAAGATCTGAATACAAAGTCAAAAAGTAAATAATGACATCCCTATGAACATCTAAAAAGTAACACATCAAACTTTCATATTAGATAGTGTATAAATTAGCAGTTTCACACATATACTTTATCAAGCAAAAAACAATTCCACTTCTTTTGTGTTTCTACAAGTCACCGTCACTCATTCTGGTCAAACAAGAACTCCATGTGATAACCTTTTACTTAGAATAGCACAGACACGTCAGCATTAGAAAATAATAGTAGCTATCTATGATCGGTTTCACCATAAAATGTAAGTTCAAGTAGATACAGGATAATGCTATACATAAAATAAGAAAAGGCATACCAATTTTATTGAGGAGCAACACAAGATGCTTTTCAGGTCCCGCTCTCATCACCATCTTTTCCATGTCAAGAGAGCGTGTACCAAGAGGATCTCTAGCATCAAGCACTTCTAAAATGACATCAGAAGCTTCAACGACTTTGACTAACTCCTTGTAGAAAGCCCTTTCTGAGTTATCTGCATGGGACAAGCAAGTGTAAAAGACCAAAGGGAGAAAAAGAGATAAGAAGCAAATCCACTACCACTTCCTCCCACAAAGACAAAAACAAAGAACAGAAAGTTTTGACATACCACGGATTTTAACAAAAGTAGTTGAATCGTTGTTTCCCCTGTCATCCATAAAATTCTGTTCTCCCGAAGCCATGTCAGCAAGTTTATTCATGTCATCATCCTCGACCAGCCCTTGCTTTCTTTTCTTAGCCTAGAAACCAACGTTAGTTAAACAACTGCCCCAAATACCACAAGGAAAAAAGCAGTGGAACGATGGGTTGGGTATGTTGATGTTGTTGTATAAGTTGGGTTGGATTAAAAAAATCCTTAAATCAATTTATTCTTGCCAGATAACCTGTGAGCACTAGTGAATTATACAATCCTGGTATGATTTCCATAACATCGATTCCACAGTTCAATTGAAGCCAGACCGCCAGACGCATCAACACGCATCACTTGAAGTTGAAACAATTAAACATCAAAAACATTGAAAAAGATCCTTTTTTATGATAGTCAAGTCAATGTAGGCCCCATTACACTCCCTCTCAATTGTAAGCATCAAAAACATCTTACAACAACAACAAAGATTATACCTAAACTAGTTTTATTCAAATATATGAACCCTCAATATACATTCTACTCCATTTGAAACCCAGACAAAGCACCACGTTAATGGAAAAAAGAACTTAATTACCCTCTCTTTTCGGGCATCTTTCTTCTGCTCCAATTCCTCGAGGGCACGAGCACGACGAGCTTCAAGAGCCTTAAGCTCTTGTTCCTTGAATGGCCAATCATTGGGAATTCCTGGATCCTTCTCCACGTCTTTTTTGTTAAGAATCTCACATCAAAAATGTAATGGGACATGGACTACTCTTATGGACTTTTATGGACTTGATCAATAATCACCCTACAAGCTAGCTAGCTTTTGGGGTTGAGTTAGGCCAAAAATACATTCTTTACATGTTATGTCAGACACATTATAATTTTTTGTACACCAATGTTGGGCCCCAAATTATATTATACATGCTCCAGTTACTGATGTTGGACCCCAAATTATATTATACATGCTCCAGTTAATAAGGTCTGGGCGTGCGGGAAATGTTAAGAGTCCCACATCGAATATGTAATGAGAACATATACTACTTATATGGATTTGAACAATCCACCCTACAAGCTAGCTTTTGGATTGAGTTAGACTCAAAATACATTCTTTATATTTTTTGTTAAGGCCCAGCTTCTTGGCCTTTTTCTTGTGATGCTCTTTTACCTTCCTTATAATCTTGTGCTTCTGCTTCAGTGTCACCCTCTTGCTCTTACTCTCTGCAACAGCCCAAAAAAAAATACTAAACACAAAAAATCAAAAGAAAATCTGAATAAACATTGATAGAATAGCGTGCCAATTGCATACTCTTGCTTGCTTCACCATCTTTGTTTACTGGGAAAGAGCTGTAGGGTTTAGAAGTTAGTGCAGGGTTTTGGAAGAACTACCTGAAGAAGGTTCAGTTCTGTATACGGGGGTAAAATAGGCATTAGGCAATGGAGAAGTAAACATATAGCCAATTTTAGGACCCTATTTTTCCAGACGTATCCAGAATTTATACTCCATAGTTATAAACTTAGGCACATTAGAATCAATTTATGAAATAATTGCAAAAATATATGTTTGAAGTATAAGTTTTATTTGAAACATGGCCGATTACCAAAATCGCATTAGATTTACAAACTAGATTCATTTTACTATATTCAAAAACTAAATTTTGTTTACGATATTCTTTTTAGTCGTCAAATACAAATAGATTAGATTTTAAGTTCTAATTCATTTTATTATTAACACTCTGTTTTGCTGGTGTATAACTTAAAATGAATTAGGTCTCTGCAGGAGTCTTGCTGGTGCACTTCAGTATTTTACATTCACCAGGCCTGATATTGCATATGTTGTTCAGCATATTTGTTTATTTATGCAAGTCCCAGTGAGCCTCACTTTACAGCTCTTAAACGTATCATTCGATACGTTAAGGACACTCTTGATTATGGATTACATCTCTACCCATATGCATCGACCAGGTTGATATATTACACGGATGCCGATTGGACAGGCTGTCCAGATACGCGGCGTTCTACGTCCGGCTACTGTGTGTTCTTAGGTGACAATCTTCTCTCGTGGTCTGCCAAGAGGCAAGCCACACTCTTCCGATCGAGTGCAGAAGCAGAGTATAGAGGTGTTACAAACGTTGTAGCTGAAATCTGCTTCCGAAACCTCCTCTTAGAGCTCCAGTGTCCCTTACGTAAGGCTTCTATGGTCTACTATGATAACATTTCTGCGGTCTACCTATCTCATAATCCGATTCAGCATCAGAGAACCAAACACATTGAGATGGATATACATTTTGTTCGTGAGAAGGTTGTTATAGGTCAAGTTAAGGTGTTGCATGTGCCTTGTTCGTACCAATATGCAGATGTTTTCACAAAGGGTCTTCCTCGGCAGTTGTTCATCGACTTCAGATCCAGTCTCAGCGTCCGGCCTCCTTCCGCTCTGACTGAGGGGGTGTATTAGTGAATATTACAATATATTCACTATATAATTTGTAATTAATAGTAGTGTATAATTATGGTAAATATAAGATTCTTATTATATTAGTATTCAACATTGTACACACTATATATATTTATATTAATGAAAAATATTCTCCAGGAAGGTTAATAAAATCTTACGAGATTTAACAGAAAGCTTTTGGATAATTTTTCACCTTTTTAACAAGAAGAAAAAGGAGAAGACGAAAGAAGTGCACATAGTGTTTTAGTTGATGTTTGACATAGGGACTACAAGTTAACTAGTTTGGGAAAACTGAACATAGATTAAATAGTGAAAGTTGACCACCATATTAAAATTTTATTGACTTTGAATAGATAGAGTGTTCAATTGATCTTTGGGACAGATGAGAAATTTAGATGAAAACTCATGACGAATCTTGATGTTATTTAGATTCTAGGAGAACTATTATGTAATTTCCGCTTATTTAACAAGAAAAAATGAGAGGAGAAGACAAAAGAAGTGCACACAAATTATTGAAAAAAGGTTGGAATGGGGGTGAGAGAGGGTCGAACGCTCGACCTCATGATTACTCGTAAAGCTATGAAACCTACGCGCTAGCCAACTGCGCCACCATCCCAGATGTTTTTTACTGAAAGGGGAAAAAAGTTGCACCTCGAGCACTGGGCCTTTGTTTTTTCTCGGGTCATTCTGTTGGTTATCTTCAGTTCACGAAAGGATTCGCTATCCTCCAATCAAGGTACGCACATTTATGATCCACAAATCCTCATCAACACTGCCGAGTCCGCTCTAGATGTAAGTTCTGTGTACACTATACTCACACATTGTGTGATTTCGCTGGTGCCACTGCCTTTCATTGTGCATTTGCTGTCGTTTTCTCCTTTAACTCCTCCATCAATGCTACTTTTACCTACTACTATACTGGAACTGTGTATATACGGTCCGCGTCATCGTTTTGAGCTCTTAAGTTCATTTATGGCTTTACATTTCTAGGTAGTGCATTTTTACTATCCGCTCTCCATTTCAGTTGCTCAAAATAATCTAAGCACAGAACATTTCTAGTAAGTGTATTGGCATGTTGATATGAGGCGATAAATTAAGCGTAGCTTATGTTTTCTGCATTAAATAGGAGCCTATACCTATGTATATATATCTACAAATTCTTAAAAGAAACTATTTATGTAATTCGAGCAAAATGCAGCGAGTGATCTCTGTGAATTGCCAGTGTAAACACTCCGCAATCAGTACAATAAGCGTACTAATGGAACTACCGTATTTCCTATGGAAGAGAATTGAGGCACATTATGCATATCTTATACTCCCTCTGTTTCAAAATGTTTGTGTGGTTTTGACTGGCACAGAATTTAAGAAAGTAAAGAAACTTTTGAATCTTGTGGTTGTTAACTAAATATTATGTGTAGAATGTATAAAAATGTCCTTTAATCTTGTGGTCTTAAACATGCCACGTGGAAAGTTAGAATTAAAAAGTTGCCAAAAAGGAAAGAGACATTCATTTTGAAACAAACTAAATAGGAAAGTAGGACAAACATAAGAGCAGAGTGTAATGTGTTTGAAGGGTTCAAGTGTTAGTTCTAGCTTTTTGAAGTCTGATGAGAAAGTGCACGTCATATATAAAGGTGTGAAGGTCATATCTGATGCAGGATGTTGAGATTAGTGAGTGACCTAGCTAGCTGGTGCCTTTCTCAGTATGTTAAAATCCAATCAGCCCTGTATTAACACAATATACAAACAAAGGCAAATATGTACTTATTAGAAAACAGAAAGCAAATATGTATTTATTGTGGAATATATGTGTATATGACAACATATGGCTTCCCTACATTATTTAAGATGTTCAATCGTGGGTTTGTTCTTGCATTGTAGGAACTAACTTAAGATGTTCAAAGGCTAAAAATCTTCTGCCCCCTTAGTACCAGTGTTTTGATGTGACCAGACCATATTTGGGGCATGAACTAAATTTGTTTATGATTGTTGTTTATGTAGCTGTTGCCTTGGAAGCCGGACGGTTTGGATTTTTTGTAGGATGCGAACCAGCAACAGGATCTTCTGACTGGGAAGACTGCAAGCTATAGATGGCAGGACAGGTGACCTTCCCATCAAGTTCTAGGCTGCTGGTCAATGGAAATTTCTCAGAGCAGCTCTTTGTGTCTAAAAGCTCAGCTTTGTTGATACACAGGTCTCATATCCTCCTTGAATAACTCCGATTTTATTTGAATGATGTGTTGTTTTATTAAGCTTGAAGCTTGTGTTATCCACAAGTTTGTTTATCCTTTTACAGTGTTGTCAAAGGCGCGCTTAAGCCCTGAAGCGAGGCACAAAACATGTTGAGCGCTTCGCCTCGCTTAATGTGCGCTTCTGTGTCATTGGCAAAGCTCGAAGACATACTTTTCCTTGCCAATGAGCCTCTCCTAAAAAGGCGAAACTCAACAATTGATATTCACTTTATCGTAATTTATTTTTTATAATGATTTTTTTTTCCAATTTATTTGTCCATATATTTGTTATTCATGCTTGTTATTATTAGTCTTGGACTAAACATATATAGTTGTATTTTTTTCTCCGGATCTTAGAGCTTTTTTGTGCTTTTGATAACACGGTCCTTTTAGTATTCTGGTTGTTAGACTTGATGGGAATGCTCAAAGTAGGTGCTTCTATACCCTTTTCATTGTTTAGTTGTCTTGATTCAATAGACCCTCCTCTTTTGTTGTTCAACAATGATCATTATGAAAAATTTATTTATCTGGTAGTCTGATACTTGCAATGTTCGGTCCAGGGGATTTTGCTTTGGAAGTTATAGCGTATCCGGCTTGCCATCATCAAATATTTCAAAGCTCATTACGCCTTACTTAAAAAAACTGGAGAGAAGACCAAACATGCACAGTTGCAAGAGGGATTTCTCAGCCGCTTCTCTTGTTGATGCTGATGCAGCAATTACTTCTGAGTTGATTCCTACCATTGATCAAATGCTTCTAATGACTAGTATATTTCTAACATATCTTGCTGGTGTAATACCTTCAGATATTAGAGAAAAAATCCAAAGCAAAAACACGGACACTGATGGGACTTCCTTTTCTGGTAGGTAAGAACGGTATTAGATGAGACCTTTTACTGATGCAAGTAGTATATTAGCTGACTTTAGGTGTCTTGCAGTCTTTGACTTTGTTTGATTCACTTATCATTTATTATTGCTGAATTAATTTTTCCTTTAATTGCAGTGCTAGGAGAAACAACAATTACATTAATACAAAATTTTCCTGGGATGTCGTGAAAAGAAAACTCCTGAGTTCTCTGTCATCTACAAAAGAAGATTTGGACTTTGGTGCTACATCTGTTGAATTTGAACAAAACCATGGAAGACAGACTTCAAACTTATGTGCTCTTGCCCAGGGTTCAAGGTTGAGGTTACTTTGGGCATCTTTTCAGTTACTCAAGAAAGAGGCAGGCACTGTCTCTATGGTTGCCTTGTGAATTTGAATATAACAACTTGGTGATTTTTTTAAAAATGGAAGACTTCTCTGTTTGATCACACTTTAGGTAATTAAGGCTGTTGAAATGTAATTGCTAATGAAACTTATAGAGGATAAAGGAAAATGTTAACTGCCATTTCATTGATGCATTTGGTGCAATACCATTTCGTTGATGCATTTGGTGCTTATCTTTGCATTCTTATAAGGCTGTGTTCAGGAAGTGGCCTTTTCGAAAGCAATATATATTTAAGTCATTTTTTTCTGTGGTCAATACTAGTTTTTGTGTGGTAATGGAGGCACTGGTACAAGATATCTCATCTCAAATTTATCTTTTGCTCCCTCCGTGCCATATTATGTGAAATTTTTTGAGTGGGCACAAAGTTTAAGAAAGAAAGGAACACTCTTGAAACTTTTGGTCTTGACATGTTATGACATTTTTGTGGCTATAAAATCATGTTGCTAAGAGTAAATGGGAAGTATAAAGTTATTTTGTTTCTACATATAGAAAGATGTCATTCTTTTCTAGGACAAAGTAAAAAGGAAAGGGTGTCACATAAATGTGACAGAGGGAGTGTATATTTTCTATTTTCTGTTTCTTTCTGTCTGCATAAGCAGGTAGTTTCGTTGTCCTAACTTATGGTTTTGCGCCTTCTACAGGTTGATTGTATTTCCGCAAATGCTGCTACCTTAAGCAAGGAAAATTTCTTGGCCATTTTTAATGATGTCATTAAGAACTCGTGTCAGCCTTTATGTGTAACTTGGCTGGAAGAAGAACTGCTTCTGAAAAATGACAAAACCAACAAGGTATGACTTGAAAAATATATCATGTTCTTGTTAAGTAGGAAAAGAAAGCTTGCCGCTACATGCCTGTGACTTATTTAGGTATCTCTTCTTCCAATTATATTGTCAGGAATGTCTCTCCATAGTGAATGATGAGTTAGATGGACATGGTAATGTCCTAATGAATATCAAAAAGTCCGGGAAGGAGGATCTGTATGCAGAACTGATATGTGCTCTTAGATTTGGTTTTATCAGGTATCACTTCTTCTAGCCGTGTGAATAGAAGTAATATTCTGTGGTTAGTTTAAATTTTTGATTCAGATGCAAAGATGCAGATTAAGTTTTAATTCAGATTTCATGGCTAATTTTTTATTCTAGATTTATCATCAACATACTTATTGCTAACATTTTTGTAACAATCAATATATCACTTTATCAATTACTCTCGCTGTCTAGTTTATCTAACATAGTTCGGATTTCGAGAGTCAAACTTCTTAATTTTGATTGTGAATTCGGACATAGGATCTTTAAGTATTTTGAAATAAAATTTACACATTTTGGAAACTACATAAAAAAGTACTATAATTCATAATAATTAACAATTCAAAATATTTAAAAGGCATGTGAAAAGATCGCGGTCAAAGTAAAAGTTATTTGACTCTGGAAATTCGAACACCGCCACATAAATTGGGATGGAGGAAGTATATCTTTTTTCGTCTTTGTGCCATCTTCTCCAAGATAGAGTCTGTTGGTGCTTAGCATCTTGGGGTCTGTATTGGAAAGGGAAGTACCTAGCTTTAGGACTTACGCGCACTAAAGCGCCTTAACTATGCTGAGTGTACTATGTGCAGACTTTGAATTGTTTTTCAAATGGACTAGCTCCACAAAAACAGAACTTGAACTTCTATGCTGTTACTATGTTACATTTTTCTCTTAATTGTTTTGGTTAGATGTCCCTTCGGAGTTCCGAGCCAGTCCTGATTAATAAAAGAAAATTGTCCAAGAAGATGCGTTAATGTGCTTTAATATGACAGGAAGGATGGCCTTTATGATAACAGCTTGTTTATGGAGCATGGGGTCCCTATACTGGAGGATTTGGTGATTATGTTGGCAGATGGGATTGCAAGTGTGTATTTGGGCCTTATTTCTGTTGATAGTAGTATGTCAAATGAGATGAACAACCTCGATTTGAGTTTGTGTACAATGTCAACCCGAGCACTTCAGAAGTTACGTAATGAGGTATTAACTTTTGTTTGGGCACCAAATTATTTGATTATTGTATTCATGTGTAAGTTAATGCTTCATGCTATGGCATTGAGTTCTCTCTGCATAATGCAGAACTTTGTCTTAACACAGTCACATTTGCTCTTTTTGAGATATTCTTGCCCAACATTATTTTATGAGCTGGCAAGTAGATAAGCCTCTTTGATTAGCAAGTTGATATGCGGGACTGCTCTTCTTTAAGAATCTGAAAGAAAAGTGAAAGTATGCATAAGAAATTAAACTTTGGGATTTCTTAGAAATGAGAGGATAAACTTCAAACTTACATGTTGAGTTGCACTTCACTTATTGTGCACAAGATCTCTCTTAAGTGGACTTGGGTATTCAGGGATCAAAATAAGTTTATCGGTAAACTTGACAAAGTTATGTCCATCTGTTCTTGCATCCCTACCTTGAGAGTTGACTTTGGCATCCATAGTGGTCTTGTTAGCTGAGAGGATGAGATAGCTACTTTTCTCTCTGGTCAAGTGCTTTCCTCTGTGAAAGGATGTCATGGACTTCCACTTGGTTTGAGGGAAGACTCGTTTCATGCTGCTTATTGCTTAATCGCACTTATATATTACTTAAAGATATCCTGTGTAACTCTAGAATACAAATACACCTACTCTTAGTTTCCTGAAACAGTTGGAGAGTGATCTTTGCTGGAATATGGAAAGAGTTGCATTCTGCAGGAGAGATTCTTTCAATTCGGTAATGCTGCTTGACTCAATAAGAGTTCCAGTTTTGCTAGACATCAGTGATTTGAGCCAGAAATCTTTTATTGTATGTGGAAGACAATGTAATGTAACTGATGTGGTATGAAGGTAGATAAATGCAATTAGGTTTTGAAAGAGTATTTTTGTAACAATCTCATTAAAAGCCATCACTTTTTTTGCTTAAAGCGATGAAGAGATGCAAAACGAGGGGTTATCGTCATATAGGTGAAGCCATGTGCTTCAAACAATGACTTGCGAAGTGATCCAAACTAAAACTATTCGGTTCTTTGAATCTCAACTTTGAGGAGTTGGATTAGTATCAACATTATTGTATAATGGATGTTAAAATAAGTTAATCTAATTGTGATTTGATTATTAAAAAAAGGTACTAAATTCGTATGTGTTTTGTATTTTATAATTTCTCAATTGTGCGATCCACTTCTCGCTTTTCGCTTCAAGTTGCATGGACCTTATCACTTCTTTGTGCTTTTTGCTGTTAAAAGCACTACTTTGTAAGAATTACAATTAGATTAGAGTCTAAAACCATAAGCCACCAGCAGTGGATGAACATGCTTTTCTATAAAGATGCTGAGATTAATGTCACAATTTAAAATATTTTAACAGGTTGCTCTCCATCAATGGTTGCATCAGAACGTGGAAGCAGTTGTCTCCATGTATGAAGATCGGTTGGACTTGTGCACATTTCAATGCCAACTTGTTGACGTATCTAGCAAAAACAAGGATCAAACTATTAATTGGTGGAAGAAGCTAAGTGTCATAAGTTCAAGACCAGTGTCACGTCAATTGAATGTTCTTGTGATCGACCAAATATCTGTGCCTGTTAAGCGGATCAAGGAACTAAGGGCTTTGACTGGGTGGTAAGCGGAGGCCTTCACCGTCATATCTCCTTTCTATCATGCATTGATTGTTTAACTTTTTTTCCCCACTGTGAAGCCCTATGGATCTTCATAGTCTATTTACAATATTCTTAGTAATAATATTTTCTGAGTACTAGTTCATTACTCATGCTACCTGAGATTGGATATTAGAACAGAACATTTAACTCTTAACATTTAAAAGAATAAAAGTTCTACTGTTAGAAGAATTAAGCTTTTGTTCCGGTTCTTGACTCACCAATCTTCAATAATCAAACCCAGCCCAAAAATTAACCTGATACCGATTACTTGGACAGTTGGAAGAGGAAATTCGTAATTGCTGTACTTGAGAGTAGCATTTTGAAATTCTAGACATTCAAGGAAAGATGTATAACTCTAAACCAAGCACTTAATAGTACCTTAAAAGTCCGAGTCTCTTGCAATCCCTCTTTGACCAATTAGGAAATTATTGAGAAAAATGCGGGTCACTGTACAAATGATGAAATAGAGTCAGGATAGAGTTGCTGATGATTGAGGAAATTATAAAAATTTGTGGTTGGCAACTGTATTAGTTAGTTGGGTTTTAATGTGAAATACAGTTCAAAGTTACATGAAAAACTTAGTTCTAAGGCTGTTAATTTCAAATCATGAGATAGTTGATTTCAGATATTGAGGTTGCCATGTTGTCCTTTTAGTTGGTATTGAAGTTCCATATGCTGTCAATGTGGCATATGTAACTATTGAAAGCTTAATTGCAGTTCGTGGTCAAAAGTCGTATTCCTGGAAACTTGGCAAAGATACTTTTTATTTTTTATTCAAAATCCAATTCTCTGTAGGTCCCAATTTCTTTGCCTGTGCAGGCATTAGCAATTCCAAAAGGAAATTAACTTACCAACTGTGTTTTCTTAACCTTTTCAGGAGATACTACTACAGTCTTTTCCTTGAATTGGCTGATATTGCAATGCCATTGATGAGAACTGTTATCGCTAAGGTGCGTGATGCAATCTCATTCTTCCTGGTTAGTTTGATAGGGAGATCATTGGGGCTTATTTACACTGGGATAAGACAATCCCTGCGGTGGAAGAACTAGGCACTGTCCAGTCTCCTTTTTGTGTTTGCTACAACTTTCGAACTTTTTTCTGCATCATCTTAAACATGTATTGATAAAGAATACGGTAATTACTTAACATTGTCAAATTTTTAGGCCCATTTGAAACATTTGGAATTAGATTTGTAGCTAGGATTCTTCAGTTTTGTTCTCTCAATAGTTGAAACTAATACTTGAAGGGAAGTCCTAAAAGGTACTGTTCTCTCATCTGCAGAGTTACTCTTATAATCATTCAAGATTAATTTACCCAACTCATTTGTCTGAGAACCACTATATATAAAAAGTAAATTAAAATAGAAAGCAAAACAAATATTTGGAATTCCATAACCTCAGTGCACAGTGAAAGGACTATTGTCTTCATTTTTTTTCCGCATTTATCAACGACTGAGTCAAGCTACTAGGAAAAAGTTTTGCCATTTTTTGTATGCTTCTGCTAAATATAATTTAAGTCTTACCAGTTTGAGTTCAGTAGCATCTCTGGTTACTACTTTTCTGCTTGGTCTCAAATTTTAATTTCCTCTTTCATAGATAATGAGTATGACAAATAATGGATGTTTCTTTGTTGAATATTTGTCAAGCTCGAAGTTGCACTCTGTATATGAACTCTTGGCTTTGACAAATTTTGCACAAATCACTGAAGTATTATGGAAACTAATGGATGCAACATCGGAGACAAGGACAAGACGAGGGTAGGTAATAAGAGTGGGTAGAAAAGCAAAAGTAATCTCAGATGATAATCTTTGTCTTGCGTCCTACCACCTTTACAGGACAAGTCATCTAAGAAACTTCTTATAGACTAATTAATTTACACTATTTTCATAGTGTTTCACTTTGCATAAAGTAATTATTTCTCACTTTGAACTTTCACTTTCCCTAGGGGACCTAATTATTAGGGGTATACAGTTTAGAACAGGTGGTAAAATAATTAGTTACAGATTGTCCCTAATGGGGACAGCAGTTGGTCTTTGTTTTTTTGCTTTATCTTGAAATTAGAGACTAATCATTGAACAATATTGGGCGCCCCTTTTCTTTCTCAAAGTCAACTTTCTCGTTTGTTAGTCAACAATCCCTATTTTTATGGGACATTTGAAGAAGTGCAAGTTTGGAACCCTTTTCCTATACAAGGGGCTTGTTTCGATCTCGGTTGGTGGTACCCCTCTTGATGATTGTTGACTCAATATTTATTTCGTGCTTGAGTTAGAGGGCTCTCCCTCCATCCATCGAGTGCTTAAGATAAACGATTTCAATTTTTGTGGAGTGAAGGACCACAAGATAAATCTACTGCCTTTGAATGGAAGATGAAGGCAGATGGTATTTTGTGATGCATGCTTAGTTAGCTCAGCTCATCCATAAATGGAAAAGGCTGTAGTTATCAGTCTTACAGGCATGCAAGAGTTGTCAGTAAAAAAAGAGAAAAGGCTGATGTTACTTTTATCAATCCCTCCTGAGATGTTTGTTGCTTCATGTTTCACTTTTGAAGGTTGAAACTAAAGGAGAAAGAAACTTATGTGAATCAAGATGCTCCGATAAATCCAGATAAAAAATAAAGAGTCTGGTGCGATGGTTGGAATTCCTCCACCCACAACCAGAGATATTGACTTCGAGGCACGAGAATGGAGAATCTTTCAGTAGGGAGAGCTTTACCCCTTCCCTCATAGTAGGCTTATCCAATGCTAATCCGAATTACTCGAGTCAGTAAGTGGGTCATTGAATACTAAATGATTAATTGAAAAAAAAAATGAAATAGGAACCAATGTACGCTTCCATTTCTGCATTATTGGCCCCATGCCCTTCTCTAGCTTCCACAAAGAAAAGAGGAGGAAAAAAGCAAAAACTAGGTGCTGAAGCTTTATATTGATCAGACAGGTACCATTGTTATTTTGCTTTATGGTTTCTTACAAAGGCCCTAAAAATAGTACTGAGTTTTTTGTTTTCAATCTGAACCTTCTTAAGACATGCCTCGCCCGTTTTACATTTTCATGGATATATAATAAGTAGCCTTGAAACTAGATAAGTAGAAAAATATTTTTGTCAAGTTGGCACCAAGATATACTCGAGAGATTATTTAGCATTTATTGAAGTAATGAATAGACTCAATACCTACATACACCCTGTAATATATTAACTAAAAATTGATAAAACTACACTTGATTGAAATACGATAGAGAATAAACTCTCGAAAAGGTTCAAAACATACGAAAAATAAACTGTCATGGACCCAAGATTACCTACATAATCCTACTACTAATCAAATATATTAAGGCATTTAGAGAGAAAAGAGGTGGGGTAGGGTGGGTGGGTCATGATATTCAAATAGTGCCAGTAATAGATTAACTTGCATATCTACAGATTAGTCGGCAAAAAAGTTGAGAAGCTATGTGTTATACTGTTGATAATAATTCCTGATTTTTTGGTGCGTTTACACAATCCTCTATTTTATTAATCTCGTCAATGGTCTTTTCTTCTGACTTCTGCTCCTCCCTCTCTCTAGTTTGAATTGTTAGCTCATGCTGGCGAAAATGTCTTTATTATGGTTTTCATTATTGCTAGCTCATGCTGTGATTGGATTATGTAATGTAATTTATCTGCTGAGATCATCGAGATTTCGTGATCTGCCACCGGCTTTTTCGTTACTGAAATTCTCTGTGATTAATCCATGTGAAATATTCTGAATTCTCATACTAATGAAAAATCAATGTGTTCGAAACACACTTAGCTTAAGGTTTTATGCTAGATGTCTCTATATAGCAAATGCTTTTCTAATTCTTGGCCGACACTAAATGATTTAATACTAAAATTAAGGGGACCCAAACATGAAATATATGTAGATGATAAGAGATGGATATAAGCTTAACTCAACTTAAAAAAACTAGCTTACAATGTGAAGATTGTCCAAAATCATATAAGAAAGTAAAATATTCCATATCCACCAATGTGGGACACTCGAAACCCCTCCTCCCCTTCTCCGCACGCTCGAGCCTACCAGTTGGAGTGAAGACAACATAATATAGGGGGTCCAACATCAAGTACATTAGAAATTGAGCTGAGTCTGTGGATCTGATACAATGGTATGAAATAAATCTTAAGTCTAATTCAATCACAAAAGCTAGCTCATGAGTTGAAGATTATCCAATATCATATAAGGAGACGAAATATTATACATCCCAATGTTTGCGCAATTGCCTTATATTCTGGGTTACTAATGTAACATTACAATTGCTTGTAGTTATCTTTTAGATGACGTGATAATGTAAAATTCACCGTGAGTGCATAGAAGTTAATAACATATTCATAGATCTTAAGGTGATCACTTTGGTCAATAAAAGGTGTAAATGCTCGTTAAAAACAGGGACACCAATTAAAGTCAAATTTGGCCTAGTCTGGCACCTTTCATATATACTCCCATGTTGAGTAGGTTCTGTTGTTACTTCATTTCTTTAAGCAAATGTGTACCAAATTTCAAAATATCTCCTTTTTCCAGCTTTTATCCACTTAAATTATATTTCTCCAAGCTGAAATTTCTCTTCTTTTCTTTCACTCTTTCTGTCTTAGCTTGTTAGCTGGTGATTTTTTTTCTTTTAATAGAATTGTATTGCATGGCAACATTGAGAAAATCTAAAATCTCCACATTTAACTCCCACCTTTTCATTTTCTTCTCGACCCTTTTCTTTCTCTTCCTCATTGTTGTTCAGTTTTCTGATGATGATGACAATCCCTTTAAACCCTCCTCCCAGAATTCAGATCATTCCTCTTCAGCTACCCCTACAATTAACTTGAACTCGCGAAAGATTCCCAGAAATCCTCGTACATCTTCCTCTTCTTCTCCTCCTCCTCCTCCTTGTGGTACTCATAGACAGTTTGAAGCTAGCGAGCATGCAGTTCCTAGTGGCCCGAATCCAACATCAAACCGGTAAGTTAAATATGTTCACCAACCAACCGAGGCGAATCTAGAATCTAGAGTCAGCATTTTCAGAATGAATGTAACTTATTATACGTATACATTTTATATTAATTTTTTGTATGTATACATAGTTCAAAGTCAGAAAATAATAAGTTCAATTGAATGAAAGAACTCGCTTTAGATCTGCCTCTGAGCGGGGACAGAGAAAATTATCAAAAGGAAGCTTGAAATTATGGATATCTGTAGCTGACTATCGTAGTTTGTAACGGTTATTATTTATTGTTGTTTCACCAACAATTCGAATCAGCCAGTAATGCTACTTGTCTTCTTCACTGATAAGAAGTTCGTTAATATTTCTGCTTTGAACTTCTTTTCTCTTCACTGACTTTTGTGTTTTCGTCCTTGTTTCATTTTCTAAACTTGTATTAGCAAGATAATTTTTTACAATTATGTTAATCTTTATTTATGAACAAAAATATCTCGAGCTAAAACACAGAAAAACTCCAACTTCTGCACACATTTAGCAGACTTTGCTTTCTGAACCATATAAACCCTGCCAAAGGCTTTAGCGCAAAATGCTGAAATTTAAAGCTTTGACAAGTTAAAATTATGCTGGAGTTTGAAAAATTCCTAAAATTGCAAATGTGAAGTTCAAACTCATTGCTATAGTAATGATTTTAACCTTAATATGTGCTTATAGATTTTTATCAATTAATTGTAGTTAGTAACTGTATTTCCTTACTTCAATTTATCATTTTGCTATAATGAATGAAATGATATCTTTTTGTAAATATTGTGCGGTAAGTTCTTCTCAGTGGTGAATATGAGAGGAAGAGGACACTTTTGTTTTTGAATGAAATATGATTTGAATTGCTTTGAACATTTCTTTGTCTTTTAACACACAATCCGAGAAAGCTGATTCCTAAATAGCATCATGAGCCTATGATTTGATAATCATCAAACTTCATTAGTTTCCCTATTCCAATTCCAATAATACTATACAGCAGATTTAGTAAGTGTTAAGGTGAAAGAAAGTAAAGAATAGTTCTAGACTATCAGCAAATTTGCGTAAAAAATGAATTTTGGGTCTAATTCAGTCCCAAACTAGTTCACGATGGAAGAATTGTCCAAGTCCATAACTCCATATAAAAAGACCACCCATCTCATTAACGATCGATAGTGGGATGAATACGATTCTTCATCTTTAATAAGAAATTTTGGATTATACTTTAGAGCTTTGTAAATGAAAAATATTAGGATAGAACACTTTTTAATGGGTCTTTAGCAACACAAATTTAAATTAAACGGGATCTTAAAACAGATGAGAAACTTATCCAGAAAATGGTATTGGTACTATGAAATTCTCTCTTTGTATTGGTCGTCCATTATGCGTAGTGCTTTTGGCTGCTGAATTAAAGCTCTAATAAATTGCTGCATAAATCATGGGGAACTATGCGAGCATTATTTTAGTTTCTACATAGGATCCTCCATTTTCATTTCTAGATAGGATTCAAGTTATATAGATAAAAGATTATTTACCCTATCAAAGTAATTCATTTAGAGTTAAATTCTGTGCATTAATAGTGTATAAGTTTTAACTATAAAAATAAAATTGACTTATAATAGTAATAGATAACTCTTATCAAGATGCTAGTTTGATATGAAAACCTGAAAAATAGAGTAAATATTTAGAGCCCGTTTGGATTAGCTAAAAAGTGACTTTTAAGCATAAGTGTTTAAAATACTTTTTAAGTGCTGAAACTTATTTTATAAATAAACATGTGCGTGTTTAGATAAAAGTGATGAAACTGAAAATAAGTTAGTATTGTTAGCACTACCTTTAAAGTGGTTGATGTGTTTGGTACACAAGTGTTGTTAGCACTGCCCTTAAAGTTGTTAACACGGTAAAGAAGTTGATTACTATAGGATTCTTTAATCTAAATTGATTAAAATTAAAATTAATTTATATTTTAATTCAGTTCCAATATAGACTGATTATTTAAGTTAATTTTATAAATATATGTTACTTTTAATTTTATTCAGCCATGCAAACTATCAAAGCTCCTTTTCACCATTTCAGGTCAACTTAAACTCAACCAGTTCATTTCCCAAAACCATATGTGAGAAACCCAACTTGTATATTCATCCAAATACCAAAAACCCCATTTCTCGTTTTCCCTCAATTCAGACCCAAAATGTAAAATTCAAGCTTTTCATTGCCATATCCTAAAGTGTGACAACTGAATCAGAAATCCCATTTGATGAAGAGACTGAAACAGAAAACCAAGAAGAGAAATTTGACTGGTATTTGTGATGTTGATAAGAGAAGGCCACATGGGAAAAAAGTAATTCCAGGAAGAGCTGCGGTGAACGGAAGAAAAGAGGAGAAAGATCCGTAGTTCAGGGTTTTTTAGTAGCGATGGTAATATTGAAATTAGAAAAAAAATATAAGGGATAAAAGGAGTAAAATTGTTGGTCAAATCAAAATTATTTTTAATCCAAAAAGAAATTTATTTTTAATTTATTTTAAGCACTTTTCTGTTTTGTTAAACCAACTTATTTTAAGCTGGTCAAACCAGCTTATAAGCATATCCCAACGGGCTCTTAAAATATCAATTAAATTGCACTTATAGGTAGCTAGTGTATAATTTTCTTTATACGGTTAAGTTATAACCTTAAGTCCTTGGATATAACATGTTAATCTATTTTCCAGGTTATCATATCATTGTTATAAAAAAATTTCATGTTATTGTAACTTTAAATGCGTACAAAATTATATATTGTTAGTATTTAAGGGCTTGAAGCACGTACATATGCATTGTAAATTTTCACAAGTTCTTCGCGAGCACCACTTTAAAACTAGATGTAGCGAGTTTTGACAAAATTTACTATATCTAATTCGGACTATGTATGTGTGAAAAAGAAATTTGACACACATACACACACAAAACTGATTGACTCTATCGTGGATTTGCCACTAGTGATATGTATGTAAAATTATATATATTTTTTCGATTTTTTTTTATCCAAGGAAGGGAGAGATTGATGATGATGTCACACATCGTATGGGGGCATGGTGGATGAAATGGACGCTCGCATCTGGAGTCTTGTGCGATAAAAGGTGCCACCAAAACTTAAAGACAAGTTCTATATGGTGGTGGTTAGACCGATTATGTTGTATGGGGCGGAGTATTGGCCGGTCAAGACTTCGTACACCCAAAAGATGAATGTTGCGGAGATGAGGATGCTAAGATGAATGTGTGGGCATACAAGGAGGGATATAATTAGAAATGATGATATCCGAGATAAAGTGGGAGTGACCTCGGTGGAGGATAAGATGCGGGAAGCAAGGTTGAGATGGTTTGGGCACGTGCAGAGGAGAGACACAAATGCCTCAGTGCGGAGGTGTGAGAGGTTGGCTATGGACGGGTACATGAGGGGTAGAGGTAGGTCGAGGAAGTATTGGGGAGAGGTGATTAGACGGGACATAGCGCAAGTGCAACTCACCGAGGACATGACCTTAGATAGGGGTTATGGAAGACACGTATTAGGGTAGAAGGGAAGTAGGTAGCCCAGCGTAGTCCTGTCTACGCTTACAAACTGGTAGTTGTAAGATTATTATTGTAGGCTCGCTTGGCCTAGCATACTAGTACGCACAATATTACCTTATAATCACTTGTCGTTTGATTTATGATGCTATGTGTATTTTATTTGTCTTATTTACTTTGCATTATTTATTCCTTCTTTTTCTTTTTCATAATTCGTTATCATGACTTACTCACTTTGTTTGTCTTATTTTGCTTAGACTTGTGTTTTGTCTTGAGTCGATGGTCTCTTGGAAACAACCGCTCTACCTACCAAGGTAGAGGTAAATTTTTGTATTTTTGAAAAATCATTTTTTGACTTTGCAGAAAACCTTGTATGTGGTTGGAGGTTACTTCTAATACGTTCACTTCTCCTTATTTTTTAAGCTTTTGTCTATGAAACAGCTACTCATGTAATAGAATGTGCCGAGCACCTTTCCATATATATGTACTGAAAAAACGTTCTTTCAAAAATACCAGTTCATGTAATTTTGACGATTTAATTGCTGCCTTTTTTTATTTCCTTTGACTTGGTCAGTATTAGGTTCCATATAATCTATGTGAAACCTACAATATTATCACTCATTAATTTTCACCAGAAAGGCAGAGAGAACGATCTATTAATATTGATTGCGAATTAATATAAAAAAATTGTCTTTGTTTAAAAAAAAATTAAAAACCTATTGAATTATAAAATTTTGGTCTATTGTATTACTTTTGGGTACGTTTCTAAATACGTACGACACTTTTCTACGACAATTATCCTTTATAATAACATTTTACTATAAAGGCTAAATGTTTTTGAACTGTTTTTCACATGTTATGTTATATTATATGTTCTTTGTAGCAGCATTGCTATTGCAACCACAAACAAAGTCGTTATAGAGGGTTTGACGGTATATTTAGTGTAAGTAGATTAGGAAATTAGCGATATGATTTCTACAAAATAATTAGATTTAAAAACCTTTTTTTTAACCTACCATTATATTGGAGAGCTGGATTAGAGGAAATGCGCACAACTTAGCATTGGGTGTCATCTTGCAAATTTATTTATGTATGACTAAAATATTTTTATTTTTAAATAAAAATGATTTCTACTCTTAAACATTAGGCTGATACCACTTGCAAATATCTAATAGAATATTTCTTATATTCTTTCATTGGAAAATATCTAATAGAATATTTCCCAATATCTAATAGAATATTTCCCACTCTCCAAGCAAATGTATAGTTATACACGGAATTATACATTTGTAACCACGATAATTAGACGGATAACCCAAAAACACACAAGCAATAGAACGAGCCTGAAGTTTGTTAATTGTAGCAGACGGAAAAAGTGGATAGCACAAACACCAAACACCCTAAGATGTGAATACAAAGGGTCTTTATGATAAATAATTTTTAGGGGATATTGATATGCTAATCCTTTGCTAGGAAGTATGTTAAGGAGGTAAGTAACCATTTGTAATGCATGATACCAAAAAGAAGGGGGTAAGGAAGCATGTGCTAGTAAAGTTTGGACAACATTATTAATTGTACGAATTTTTCGTTCGGCTTTCTAATTTTGTGAGGACGTATGAGGACAAGAAAACAGAAAAACTATGTCATTCGTGTCACAAAATCCCCGAAACGGCCCATTATCAAATTCTCTACCATTATCACATTGATTTTTTTTATTTTCCGTTCAAATTAGGTACGGGTGAATGCTCTAAACAGAAAAATTGACTTATAATAGTAATAGATAACTCTTATCAAGATGCTAGTTTGATATGAAAACCTGAAAAATAGAGTAAATATTTAGAGCCCGTTTGGATTAGCTAAAAAGTGACTTTTAAGCATAAGTGTTTAAAATACTTTTTAAGTGCTGAAACTTATTTTATAAATAAACATGTGCGTGTTTAGATAAAAGTGATGAAACTGAAAATAAGTTAGTATTGTTAGCACTACCTTTAAAGTGGTTGATGTGTTTGGTACACAAGTGTTGTTAGCACTGCCCTTAAAGTTGTTAACACGGTAAAGAAGTTGATTACTATAGGATTCTTTAATCTAAATTGATTAAAATTAAAATTAATTTATATTTTAATTCAGTTCCAATATAGACTGATTATTTAAGTTAATTTTATAAATATATGTTACTTTTAATTTTATTCAGCCATGCAAACTATCAAAGCTCCTTTTCACCATTTCAGGTCAACTTAAACTCAACCAGTTCATTTCCCAAAACCATATGTGAGAAACCCAACTTGTATATTCATCCAAATACCAAAAACCCCATTTCTCGTTTTCCCTCAATTCAGACCCAAAATGTAAAATTCAAGCTTTTCATTGCCATATCCTAAAGTGTGACAACTGAAGTGTGACAACTGCTTGTTGTTGTTGTTGTATTTTTGAAAAATCATTTTTTTGACTTTGCAGAAAACCTTGTATGTGGTTGAAGGTTACTTCTAATACGTTCACTTCTTATTTTTTAAGCTTTTGTCTATGAAACAGCTACTCATGTAATAGAATGTGCCGAGCACCTTTCCATATTTATGTACTGAAAAAACGTTCTTTCAAAAATACCAGTTCATGTAATTTTTGTTAAACAGAGGTAATATACCTGTGATATACACTGAATATACAGCAGTATATATCACAGGTATACAAGAAATAACAAAGCAGTGGCCAGTGGGCTGCCCAGTCCAGCAGGCCCATTTCGGAAATTCCAAAGATCAAAGAAATTCATTCCAAATTTGCCATTCTCGCCAAGCAGTCCAAATTGTATATTTGTAGTATATTATGAATAGGATACCTTAATTAGAGTTATACACCTACCATAATTGTATAGTTAGAATTATGGTAGAATAAGGATTTAGAAGTAGAATAGGAAAAGGATTTTCCTATTATGGAAATATGTAACTTGTATATATATCTATTCAATCAATGAAAATAATCAAGGGGATTATTTCTTTCATGGTATCAAGAGACTAGGTCTAAACAAAAGTTTTCTTCTCTCAAACTTTTGTCTCCTCTTGGCCGAGAACCCCTCACTCGGGTTTTTCTCTCCAAATATCTCGTCTTCCGCTCTCAAAAACCTCTCTTAAATTTATCCTCCTTCATTGTTCTTTCAAATATGTCTAAGAACAATTTTCACTCGCCTCACGGTTTCCAATATCAAGCTCGGTGTCCCAATTGTCCTTGAGATGGAAAACGCTCAATATGCATCATGGGCTGAGTTATTTAAAATTCACGCTATCTCTTACCAAGTTCTTCATCACATAATTCCTCCCGCTAGACCCCTTCTGCGGAGGATAATGAGGTATGGATTACACTTGATGCTACCGTTCTTCGGTGGATATACGCCACTATTTGATGGACCTTCTACAGACGATTATGGAGCCCGATACCACGGCTATGGCTGCATGGAATAGATTGCGTGACATATTCCAAGACAACCAACATTCGTATCGTCACACTCGGCGAGAATTCTCTCGCTCGAATGGGCGTATTTCAACGTTCGCATCGCAAGAAACTAAAGGAATTGGCGGATCAACTCCGTAACGTTGGCGCACCAAGAACAAATAATCGTCCTAGTTCTACGCTTGGTTGCCGGTCTTTCGGAGGCCTATAATGGTGTTGGCACTCTCCTTCGCCAAAGCAACCCTCTTCCCGACTTCCATCAAGCCCGCTCCATGCTTGCGTTAGAAGGAGCCGGTGTGGCTAAAGGCGACTACGAGCAAGTCCAGTTGTCATGATGGCATCCTCTCCTAATCCGTCAGTTTTTTCGGGCCAAAACCATAATAATGGTGGCGGCAAGAATAATCGTAAGAATAACAACAAAAACCGCGGGGGCAAACGCGGTGGTAATGGTGGAGGTTCCGGTAATCAGCAAAAC
Organism: Anisodus acutangulus; assembly: GCA_029783415.1. NCBI lineage: Eukaryota > Viridiplantae > Streptophyta > Magnoliopsida > Solanales > Solanaceae > Anisodus > Anisodus acutangulus. Next base: position 1,357,884 of record CM056494.1, on the reverse strand, counting down.
CTCGGTGGGGCCCATCCAATGAACAAGGGCCCACCACCCCCACGGGCTCAAAGCGTGGGGCCCATGGCAATGGAGCAAATGGCGTGACAAGTGGGCACAAGAACCCATACCAAAGCAACAGAATTTCCGGCCGCTGGTCGCTACCCAAAGAGCCCAATGCCCAGCGATGGCGGCCATCGCCGATGGCCCAACAATGGCGATGGTAGCGATTCTGGGCCAGGTCCAAAGACGGCCAGAGTTCTTGGGCCCGACCTCCGCAAGGCCAGCATGCAGAGCCCTACCGCATCGATATCGAGGCCGCGATGCACACGTTGGGATTAACTCAACCGGACCAAAATTGGTACATGGACACCGGGGCCACTACTCACATGACTTCCGACTCAGGTACTCTCTCATCTTATTCCAATTTGAGCACCCCTCGGGGGATAATCATTGGTAATGGCAGTTCTATTCCAATTCTAGGGTATGGTCAGAAAACGTTGTCTCCCCCCAATCCACCACTCCTCTTGAAAAATACTTTACATGCTCCTAAATTGATTAAAAATTTAGTGTCTGTCCGTAAATTCACAAATGACAATTCTGTTTCTGTTGAATTTGATCCTTTCGGTTTCTCTGTGAAGGATTTCAAGACGGGGAGTCATCTCATGAGGTGTGATAGTAGGGGGATCTATATCCTATCATGCCTGGTTTCAGTCCATCGAGTCCAGCCTTGCCATCAGCTTTTGCAGCCATCTCTCCTTCCATGTGGCATGCTCGTTTGGGTCATCCGGGATCTTCTATTTTATCAGTTTTAGATAAAAATAGCTTTATTTCTTGTAAGGGTACGAGTCGTACTCCAATTTGTCAGTCTTGTTCATTAGGAAAAATTGTTAAGTTGCCATTTGTAGACTCCAATTCTCATACTTCTATGCCATTTGACATTATTCATAGCGACTTATGGACCTCTCCTGTTCTGAGTTCAATGGGTCATCGTTATTATGTTCTCTTCTTAGATGATTATTCTAGATTTTTGTGGACGTTTCCAATTGCGAATAAATCACAAGTGTTTTCCGTCTTCATAAAATTTAGAGCGTTCATTCGTACTCAATTCGAAGAGAAATAAAAATATTCAATGTGATAATGGGAAGGAGTATGACAATAGGGAGTTTCGAGAATTTTGTGCTACTCATGGGATAAAGTTTCGGTTTTCATGTCCTCATACATCTTCACAAAATGGGAAAGCCGAACGCATAAAATTCGCTCCATAAATAACACTGCCCGCATTCTCCTACTCCATGCCTCCATACCTCCGTATTTTTGGCATCATGCTCTACAAATGGCCACTTACCTTCTTAACATAATTCCATCTAAAGGTCTGACATATTCTTCCCCTCTCAAAATCTTATATAATAAAAACCCGTCTTATTCTCATCTTCGGATTTTTGGGTGCTTGTGTTTTCCGTTATTCCCATCCACCACAATTAACAAACTTTAGGCTCGGTCTACTCCGTGTGTATTTTTGGGTTATCCGTCGAATCATCGTGGTTATAAGTGTTTTGATTTATCCTCCAAGAAAATCATTATAAATCGTCATGTCATTTTTGATGAAAACCAATTCCCTTTTACGAAAGTTCATACTCCCGAGCCTAAGTCGTATAATTTTGGATGACCAAATATCCCCATATATTATTCGAATTTTTCGAACACCTCCCGTGCCCAAAATCCTCCAATGGCCCATCGCCATTGGTCCCACAAGATTGTCACCCCTGCAGTTCCAAACTGGGAGCAGTTCAAAGAATCGGGCTCGCTGCCCAATCTGAGCGCTCCGAATCTGAGTCCTTGTTTACGGTTTGGGCAGAGCCCATCGCTCGGCCATCCGTCCGATCCGGAAAAATTCCCAAAATTCCTCACTTCTTCCTCGAGTCATAGACCGGTCACTCGTAGTCGGGCGGTATTTTTACACCTAAAAGACATTTTAATTTACATTCGATGTCTCTAGATCCCTTTGCCCCGCAATCTCGTGTCCGCATTAAATGACCCTAATTGGAAAATTGCTATGGTGATGAATATAATGCTCTTATTGATAATAAGACGTGGGAGTTGGTGCCCCGTCCATATGGTATTAATATTATCAGGTCTATGTGGATCTTTGCTCATAAGGAGAATTCAGATGGGTCATTTGCTCGACATAAGGCGCGACTTGTTGGTGACGGTAAGACTCAGCAGGTTGGAATTGATTGTGGTGAGACATTTAGTCCGGTGGTCAAACCGGCTACCATTCGCACTGTGCTTAGCTTGGCTCTTTCAAAGACTTGGCCAATCCATCAGTTGGATGTCAAGAATGCCTTTCTACATGGTGATCTCAAGGAAACAGTCTATATGCATCAGCCGTTGGGTTTCAGGGATCCCAACCGCCCTCATCATGTCTGTTTGTTGAAGAAATCATTATATGGGCTTAAGCAGTCTCCACGTGCCTGGTATACACGATTTGCTGATTTTGTTTCGACTATTGGGTTCACACACAGCAGGTCAGACAATTCTTTGTTCATCTACCGCCGTGGTTCGTCATTGGCCTATATTCTGTTATATGTGGATGATATCATCTTGACTGCCTCCTCCGATGCTTTGCGTCAGTCTATCATGGCCATGCTCAGTTCTGAATTTGCTATGAAGGACTTAGGGCCGTTGAGTTATTTTGGGGATTGCCGTCGACGTCATTCAGGTGGTTTGTTTCTGTCTCAGCAGTATGCGGTGAGATCATCGAGAGGCTGGGATGTCATCCTGTAAGTCCACTTCCACGCCCGATTGATGCAAACCCAAAGCTAAGCGCGCGGCAGGTGCACCATACGAGGACCCGACCCGCTATCGCGATCTTGCAGGGCCCTCCAGTATCTTACCTTTACCAGACCAGATATTACATATGCGGTTCAGCAGGTGTGTTTATTCATGCATGATCCCAGAATTGAGCACATGAATGCAATCAAACGCATCATTCGGTATATTCAGGGAACACTAGACTATGGGTTGCACTTGTATCCTTCCTCTACATCCACACTTGTCTCGTACACGGATGCTGATTGGGGTGGTTGTCCCGACACCAGACGGTCGACTTCTGGCTACTGTATGTTCATTGGCAACAACTTGGTCTCCTGGTCAGCCAAACGTCAAGCAACTCTATCCCGCTCAAGTGCCGAGGCAGAATATCGAGGGGTAGCGAATGTGGTCTCCGAATCATGTTGGCTACGTAATTTGCTTTTGGAGCTTCATTGTCCAATTCAGAAGGCAACCTTGGTATATTGCGATAACATTAGTGCCATCTACCTGTCAGGTAATCCAGTTCAGCACCAACGCACCAAGCATATCGAAATGGACATTCACTTTGTCCGTGAAAAGGTTGCAAAGGGTCAAGTTCGTGTATGCCATGTCCCGTCTCGTTATCAAATTGCAGACATCTTTACAAAGGGTCTACCAGCGGTTCTCTTTGAAGATTTTAGGGACAGTCTCAGCGTTCGGAAACCGCCCGCTATGACTGCGGGGGTGTGTTAAACAGAGGTAATATACCTGTGATATACACTGAATATACTGAAGATATATCACGGTATACAAGAAATAACAAAGCGATGGCGATGGTTGCCCGATCCAAAGAGCCCATTTCGAAATTCCAAAGATCAAAGAAATTCATTCCAGCCTTGCCATTCTCGGCCAAGCAGTCCAAATTGTATATTTGTAGTATATTATGAATAGGATACCTTAATTAGAGTTATACACCTACCATAATTGTATAGTTAGAATTATGGTAGAATAAGGATTTAGAAGTAGAATAGGAAAAGGATTTTCCTATTATGGAAATATGTAACTTGTATATATATCTATTCAATCAATGAAAATAATCAAGGGGATTATTTCTTTCAATTTTGACGATTTAATTGTTGCCTTTTTTATTTCCTTTGACTTGGTCAGTATTAGGTTCCATATAATCTATGTGAAACCTACAATACTATCACTCATTAATTTTCACCAGAAAGGCAGAGAGAACGACCTATTACTATTGATTGCGAATTAATATAAATAATTTGTCTTTGTTTAAAAAAAAATTAAAAACGTATTGAATTATAAATTTTTGGTCTATTGTATTACTTTTGGGTACGTTTCTAAATACGTACGACACTTTTCTCCGACAATTATCCTTTATAATAATATTTTACTATAAAGGCTAAATGTTTTTGGACTGTTTTTCATGTTGGAAATTAGCCTTTGGCGGGGAGATGCGTCCACCCATCTTTGATGAGTTAAACACTAGTGTTCCGTATGTTGGAGACCTCGTCTCTTTACACATGCATGATCTACGAAGTGAGTAGATGACCGTAGGGCCAAGAATCGTCTAATTTCGTTAAGAAATGAAAGAGATATTGGTCCACGAAGTAAGGTGTTTGAGGCATGGAAATGTGGTGTGGGACAAATCTACCACATCGGTGGGAATAGGAAGAATTGCTCTCTATATAAGTCTCTAATGTGGTAAAGGGTTTGGATCCCCAAGGGGTATCCCATGTGTTTAAAGGAGGGAAGACCTAGATGTGCTTGGGTTCAAGGCTAAGCCCACACGCGCGCCGCCGCCGCCCGCCCGTCCGGTCCGGTTCCGGGTTTCGGGCTCTCGGGCTCTCGGGTTCACGGGTCACGGGTCATGGGCTGTGGGCTGTGGGCCTGTGGGCCTGTGGGCCTGTCTAATATTATCTTTTTGGACCAGAGAACTCTGCCAGATGTACAGTTTGATCCCTGAAGTTTCATATGTACAGTTTGGACCAGAATTCTTTCATATGTCTGATTTGGTCCCTGAAGTTTCAATATTTACGCTTTGGTCCCAGAATTTCGGAGACGTTTCATCTCTTGTTGGACTGGGTTTTGGAGCATTAACCAGCCATTATTTGGCTGATTAATTCCTCCATTAATGACCATTACTTGGCGGTTAGGCGACTTTCTTCAAGGCCTTAATAGCCATTACTTGTCGTTTTAATGGCCTCCTTTAAGGGCCATTACAGCCTTGTTTGTGGCTGTTGGACAGCCCTCTTCTTGCTATATATTGAGCTTCATTTGGCTGAAAAACAGTAGCAAGAAACATGCAGAATCTGAGCGATAAACAGCAGAAAAAGCATTTAAAAACCCACTACAAAACAGGCCGGAAAAATCATTTAAAACGATGAGCAAAACTGCCAAAGCAAAGTGGCTGAAAATCAGTCAAAAGCGGTGACTAAACCCTCACGTATACACTAGATATACACTACAGAGACACACTATATACACAGAGACAAAAAGAGAAGAGTATTGAGAAACTCTTCCTTCCTATTCCATATCTTCAGCAAGTCGAGTCATATTTGTTTTCTTCGCCAGGCTCAACCTATTGGCTTTGTAGTGTTGAGATAAAAGTGTTGTTTTATCTTGGGAGACTATTGCCCGCTAACGTAAAAGCATATATACGGGGCAATCTTGTCTTAAGGATAGAGGGCTATCCTCGACTCAACACACAACGTTGTAACCATCCAGATTTAGTTGTTTCTTGATTTCAGGATATCAAGATTCAAGACACAACATACTTGCGGCAGTTCTCAAAGTTGGCTTTGCAAGGTGATCAAGATTCAAGACACAACGCACTTGCGGCAGTTTTGAAGTTTGACCATTTATTTATCCTTTCGAACATTTGTAATAGTTATTACTTCCCGTACTGCTTTATAAAGTACCATAGAAATACCAACAGCTTAAGACAAGACTGTATTGTAATACTATTAGTGTTCGAAAGATGTCGGTCAAAAGTTGTGTGACCAAATCTGGATATGGCAATGGTTTTCTGGTAGAAGAGAGTGATGATGATGAACGTGTTCATGGTATCACCGCTACCAAGACTGGTGGGAACAAGCGCTCTCGAGAGCCTGAGGATGTCAACTGGGACAAGAGGAGAAGACTGAAGATGTACTTCTATCTTGCAGCAGAAGGCCTGTATCTATCCCAGACAAAAGATCCGAATAATGGTAAGAAGGAACTGGACACTCAGTTTGATGAAGTGACTGGAGTGAGCCAGAATCCGAAATTGGGATAAGTAGTTTTCTTACTTGTCAAGAATAAAGACTAAATGAGGCCTGATTAAAATTGATTAAAGTAAGGAGGAATATGAAAATAATTTATATTCCTTAGGCTTTAAAAATCAGAAGTTTAGCCTCATCTTCTTTTCCGTTTAAAGATTGGATTGTAAAGCAACTTAAAAATCTGTTCTTTTAAGTGTAATTGTTAAAGTGTGTAAAGTACGTTCGCACATACGATGGAGAAAGATCCACTAACTGTGCGAAAACTGTTACCACTCTTAAGTAAGCGCCAAGAATTATCTGGGCACCAATCTTAACGGAAGAAGTCTAAAAGTTAAAGACGTTGAGCCTGTCACACCATTTGGCAGAAGATCTTTCATAGGATGATATTGGACACTCAGTCATATAAAGCCTCCGGGCGACTGGAGTGGGCCAAAATTCTTTTTCATATGATGATATTGGACACTCGGTCATATAAAGCCTCCGGTGGTGGAGTGGGGCCGAATTCATTTCATAGGAAAAGTAATGGACACCTAGCAAGGTGGGCGAGTTTCAGTCTTAATGATCTGAAGGCCTAAAGAAAGCGATAAAGAAATTGGACACTCGATCTGCTAAAGCAACTAGAGTGGGCAGTATCGAGATCACATATGATCCGGTTGCGCCTAACCACGGGCAAGAGGTTGTTCATGTGAAGCAACGCCACCTCTAAAATCAAAGGGCCGGAGAGGTTGTCCTCAATAGGACTTCAAGGAATGAGATCACTCTAAAAAGAGGTGTTACATGTTCCTAACTTGGTTTAAGGGACATTTGTTGGTCAAGCCGGTTTGATACTACTCCAACAGTGCTGTAATAAGCGAGAATGGTACAAGACGCGTCAGAGTCGAATGAATGATATATTTGTAATCCGTGCATCTATGCCATCATAGATTAAGACACTTTAAATAGCAAGTCATTCAAAAGCTAACGATGTTGAGATTGTTGCATCCTTTCGACATAAACCCTCAAAATGAATGTGAGGTAGGCGAAGAGGCAAAATCACCTTTCCAAATTCCGTCAAGGGAATAGCGAAAGAAGCACCGCTCCTCTAGAACTTAGTCACAGCTACTTGGGTGATTTGAAGTTGATACAAAATAGAGGGAGACAAGTGCGTTGTGATCTTCATTGATGATGGTACAACGTATGGAATCCTTTGTTTGATAAAAGCAAAGATGAAGTTGTTGAAGCGGATAAGCGCTACAAAGCAGAAGTTGAAAATCAACTAAGCCTATGGATTGCGAAATTCATAGCGATAGAGGGGGAGAATGTGAAGCAGCGTTCATTAAACGACTGTTCATTACTCACCTCAGCCTAACGGTGTTAGCCAAGCGCAAACCCGTACGCCTAAATTATGTGGGGCAAGGCGATCCTTACCGCTAATGCGATCCTCAACGGAACTCCGCATAAGGATAAAGATAACTCTCCGTGTGAGACATGAAAAGGATCTCACATACAAAAGTTGTGATGTGGGGTGGCTTGGTAGAAGTTGGACTACCGAAACAGGTCAAGTTCGACCTAAGACTGTAGATTGCATATCCACTGGATCTGTAAATAACAGTAGTACTTATCGCCTATTGGCGTCAAAGAATGTTGAATTCTTATAAGATAACTTTCCTTGAAAAAAAAAAAAAAAAAAAAAAAAAAAAAGGGGAAAAAGGAGTAATTGCTCAAGGTTAACAAGAACCCGCGAGGGCCTGGCTGTCCGGAACTAGATGTTCCGTATCTACAGGACTCGAAAGTTGCTGGCTATCCGGAACTTAATATTCCAGATCTGCAAACTCAGGGATTCTAGATGTTGAACCAAGACGAAGCAAAGAGGGGACAAGGACTTGTTCCAGTCCTTCTAACTTGTATGGTTAAGAACGAACCATGGACAAATTAACAAATAATTGTTATCTCCAAAAGCGCTGCTTTGGAAAGAAGCTAAAGAGAGAAATAAATTCCATATATAGAACCATACATGTGTAATGGTTAATCTTCCTCCGGGAAAAGAACCTTTGGGTTGTAAAATGTGCTCCCCTGTGAGTAGCCTAACATCCAGGGCCATTGTAGTCTTACGTGGCATGGATGCTGAACTAGCCTTCCCAACCGGAGAGTTGGAAGAAGAGGATCAGAATTGGTTTGCTGAACTGTTGGGCTTCTTTCTGAACTTTCATTTTGGTCCTTGAAATGTTTACATTTTGGTTTTGAAAGTTTCAGATAAAACAGAAACAATGAATCTGACCACAGAAACATTGACTCTGAAATTAGAAAGCCAACAGTTGGAGAATCAACAGTCTGAAAGTAAAAGTCATATTGAAACAAAGTCTCGATATGAAAGATATGGGTATCACAGATGACATCTTAGGAATTGGATTTCTAAGACATCTAACGGACTGGTCGATAGTTGACAGTCTCGTTGAAGCCACCAATGGATATGAATCATAGAACTGATTGGAATCATGGTGCACCCATAGACAAGGAGCGATATGCTCAGGTCATGTGTAGTTCAATGTATTGTACACACTACAACCGACCTGGTATCGGCCTACAAAGCAGATCAGTTAAACTAAGGTTCACTGATGATTTTAATACATGATCGGTAGAAGGCGTTAAGTCGGATATGACGATATCTGAATTATTCGCTTATCCACGGATTATAGTATTACGGATGTCGGCCGGTTACGGGAGAACACGTGATGCAACCGGACATCGAATCAAGAACACCAAAGCCACAAGCAAATGTGTATGGTGGGTCTTGGAAAATCCTCTAAGCAAACTTGCATCGGCGATTCATGATGGAATCGGAGTTTATCGCTTTATACAAAGCATGAAAGAAGTTGAGTAACTTCACGGCTCCTTAGAGGGCGTCCCTTATGGGGAGAAACCCGTGCCTTCGCAGCTTATACATCGTGGCTAGCCGATCGGCTTCGTGAAGGACACGGATGACGGCGTCTGGACGATATGTCAAGAGACATAAGATCAGTATGGCGATTGATCATCACGGGTGTCACTACCTTATTTACTAACTAAGGGACTACCGGAGATCAAGTGTTCGCTGTCTAGGGAATTGGCTTAAAACCCAAACAATACGAACCTTATGCGGTGGAAACCCAACCATATCGATTGGAGATCCCAAGAATGTGGTTCAATGGGAAAACTAAGCGGCAAAAGGTTGATTGAGCGCCGGTGGAAGCAAGAAGCACTTCGGATGATGATTGCATGCGGAAACATGAATCCAAAGCTGTTCCCGCGATAGACATTAAAGTGCTGCCTGCATGGTGGGTAAAGGTTAAGCTTCCAAACCTTTTAAAAGATCCTCAAACGGTTGAGGTTAGGGTTGTGGAACTTTTAATGATTCCTAACACTTGTGAAGTGGGGTATAGCAGGATACCTTGTAGGAGATCACCTATTTAAGTGCGAGGATGGCCGACTCAAATGAACGCACTTAAGAATCCAAGTGTGTCCATGGCCACAACGGACGTAAACGTAAGAAGGAAAATGAATAAGAAGAGTTATTGTGTTGATATCGTTGTCTTGGCTTACACTAAACACCGACGGTTCAAGACATCACGCTCACCGCAGCATAAGTAAGTCCGATGGTATTCAACTAGGGAAGGTTCAAAGCGTAGCTACCTCTCCCGATGCAATATCTTTTATTTGAAAGATTGCTGAAATGTAGGCACCTTGTGTGCGCCACAATCTCTCTTTCATAGAGGATTGTTGGAAATTAGCCTTTGGCGGGGAGATGCGTCCACCCATCTTTGATGAGTTAAACACTAGTGTTCCGTATGTTGGAGACCTCGTCTCTTTACACATGCATGATCTACGAAGTGAGTAGATGACCGTAGGGCCAAGAATCGTCTAATTTCGTTAAGAAATGAAAGAGATATTGGTCCACGAAGTAAGGTGTTTGAGGCATGGAAATGTGGTGTGGGACAAATCTACCACATCGGTGGGAATAGGAAGAATTGCTCTCTATATAAGTCTCTAATGTGGTAAAGGGTGTGGATCCCCAAGGGGTATCCCATGTGTTTAAAGGAGGGAAGACCTAGATGTGCTTGGGTTCAAGGCTAAGCCCACACGCGCGCCGCCGCCGCCCGCCCGTCCGGTCCGGTTCCGGGTTTCGGGTTTCGGGCTCTCGGGCTCTCGGGTTCACGGGTCACGGGTCACGGGTCACGGGTCACGGGCTGTGGGCTGTGGGCTGTGGGCCTGTCTAATATTATCTTTTTGGACCAGAGAACTCTGCCAGATGTACAGTTTGATCCCTGAAGTTTCATATGTACAGTTTGGACCAGAATTCTTTCATATGTACAGTTTGGTCCCTGAAGTTTCAATATTTACAGTTTGGTCCCCAGAATTTCTGGAGACGTTTTCATCTCTTGTTGGACTGGGTTTTTGGAGCATTAACCAGCCATTATTTGGCTGATTAATTCCTCCATTAACAGCCCATTACTTGGGCAGTTGGGCAGCCTTCTTCAAGGCCTTAATAGCCATTACTTGGCTGTTTTAATGGCCTCCTTTAAGGGCCATTACAGCCTTGTTTGTGGCTGTTGGACAGCCCCTCTTCTTGCTATATATTGAGCTTCATTTGGCTGAAAAACAGTAGCAAGAAACATGCAGAATACAGGCAGTAAACAGGCAGAAAAACAGACGAAAAACCCACTACAAAACAGACCGGAAAAATCACGAAAACAGTGAGCAAAACTGCTCGAAACAGTGGCTGAAAATCAGTCAAAAACAGTGACCAAACCCTCACGTATACACTAGATATACACTACAGAGACACACTATATACACAGAGACAAAAAGAGAAGAGTATTGAGAAACTCTTCCTTCCTATTCCATATCTTCAGCAAGTCGAGTCATATTTGTTTTCTTCGCCAGGCTCAACCTATTGGCTTTGTAGTGTTGAGATAAAAGTGTTGTTTTATCTTGGGAGACTATTGCCCGCTAACGTAAAAGCATATATACGGGGCAATCTTGTCTTAAGGATAGAGGGCTATCCTCGACTCAACACACAACGTTGTAACCATCCAGATTTAGTTGTTTCTTGATTTCAGGATATCAAGATTCAAGACACAACATACTTGCGGCAGTTCTCAAAGTTGGCTTTGCAAGGTGATCAAGATTCAAGACACAACGCACTTGCGGCAGTTTTGAAGTTTGACCATTTATTTATCCTTTCGAACATTTGTAATAGTTATTACTTCCCGTACTGCTTTATAAAGTACCATAGAAATACCAACATTTCATATGTTATGTTATATTATATGTTCTCTGTAGCAGCATTGCCATTGCAATCACAAACAAAGTCGTTATAGAGAGGTTTGACGGTATATTTAGTGTAAGTACATTAGGAAATTAGCGATATGATTTCTACAAAAATAATTAGATTTAAAAACCTTTTTTTGAACCTACCATTCTATTGGAGAGCTGGATTAGAGGAAATGCGCACAACTTAGCATTGGGTGTCATCTTGCAAATTTATTTATGTATGACTAAAATATTTTTATTTTTAAATTAAATTGATTTATACTCTTATAAACATTAGGCTGATACCACTTGCAAATAACACAAGCAAATATCTAATAGAATATTTCTCAATACTCTTTAAATTGAGAAATATCTAATAGAATATTTTCCAATATCTAATAGAATATTCCCACTTGCAAATAACACAAGCAAATACCTAGTTAAAGTAAACATCAAAAACTTTATTTATGTGACTCTTGAGATGGAAAAGGGTCAATACTCCTCGTGGGCGGAGCTTTTTAAGATCCATTGTCGTGTTTCCTTATTTTCATTAATGAAGAGGTATATATACATGATATACAATGTCTAAATATGGAAAATAAATCCACATTTTCCTAATACAAGATCAATATTTTTTTCTAATACAAGACTACTACCATAATTACACTTGTACACGAATTCTACAACTATGGTAATTTAGTATACAAAATCGGACCAAGTGATATACAATGTCTTTCACACCCCCGCAGTCATAGCGGGCGGTTGTCGTACGCTGACACTGTCCCTAAAATCTTCAAACAGAACCAAGAGAAGACCCTTAGTAAAGATGTCAGCAATTTGGTACCGTGAAGGGACATGCAATACACATACTTATCCACGAGCTACCTTTTCGTGAACAAAGTGAATATCCATCTCGATATGTTTAGTGCGCTGATGTTGGACTGGATTTCCAGAGAGATAGACTGCACTAACATTATCACAGTAGACCAAGATAACTTTCTGAATAGGAAAATAAAGCTCTAATAGAAGATTACGCAGCCAACATGACTCGGACACAATATTGGCTACCCCTCGATACTCGGCCTCCGCACTGGATTGCGATAAAGTAGCCTGTCATTTTGCGGACCAAGAGACCAAGTTATCATCAAGAAACATACAATAACCAGATGTCAAACGTCTAGTATCTGGACATCCACCCCAATCAGCATCTGTATAACACACAAGAGTAGAAACAGAGGATGTATATAAATACAAACCATAATCAAGAGTGCCTGCAAGTACCGCGCAATCGCGTTTGAGTGCATGCATGTGCTCGTCCCTCAGATTATGCATAAATAAACACACATGCTGCACTGCATAAGTAATATCGGGCCTCGTGAAATTAAGATATTAAAGAGCCAATACAAGACTTCGATAGTGGGTGGGATCCTCGTAAGGTGTGCTACAAGTAGCACTTAGCTTTGGTTTGGTATCCATCGGAATAGAAGAGGACTTACAAGATGACATGACAACTCTCTCAATAATCACAACCACATACTTCCTATATGATAAAATTAGACCACCTGCATGACGTGCGATAGTTATACCCAAAAAATAACTCAAAGGCCCCAAGTCTTTCATAGCAAATTCTGAACTGGAAAGAGACATGATAGACTTGCGCAGATTATCAGAAGAGGCAGTCAATATAATATCATTCACATATAACAAAATGTATGCCAGAGAAGTACCACGGTGATAGATGAATAGAGAATGATCAGACATGTTGTGAGAAAACCCAATAGTAGGCACGTAACCTGTAAACCTCTTATACCAAGCCCGTGGGGCATGCTTAAGCCCACATAAGGACTTCTTGAGCAAACATGCATGATTTGGATAATTGGGGTCCCTAAAATCCAAGGGATGATGCATGTATACTGTCTCCTTGAGATCACCGTGTAGGAAAGCATTTTTTACGTCCAACAGATAAATGGGCCATTTTTTCGAGAGAGCTAGGCTGAGAACGGTGCGAATGGTTGACGATTTGACCACCGAACTAAATGCCTCTCCACAATTCACTCCTACATGCTGAGTCTTGTCATCACATACAAGACGAGTTTTATGTCTCTCAAAACAACCATCAGATTTTTCCTTGTGAGTAAAAATCCACATAGAACGAATAGCATTGACACCAGGCGGACGGGGCACCAACTCCTACATCTTATTTTCAATAAGAGCATTATATTCGTCATCCATGACTATTTTCCAATTCGGGTCATGAAGGGCAGGCACTAGGTTACGTTGTAGGGGTGATTTAGTGACATTAGAATTTAGATTAAAATGTCATTTTGGTTTAAAAATACCCTGTTGGCTATGAGTAACATGCCCTTGACTCGAAACAAAAATGGTCTGGACTGTGGACGTTGGCAGACTGCCTCGGGATTGGCCAGCAGGCAGTGAACATGCTGGCAAAAAAGCTAGACTCTCAGACGGATGTATTGGGCTAGCAGGCAGTAGGCATATTGGCCAAGAGGCTGGATCGATGAGTATTGTATTGGGCCAGCAGGCAGTGGGCCTGCTGGCCAAAAATTGGACTCTCAGACGGATGTATTGGGCTAGCAGGCAGTAGCCCTACTGGCCGAGAGACTGGATCGGGTGAGTATTGTATTAGGCCAGCAGGCAGTGGGCACTGCCTGCTGGCCGAGACATATCAATTGGGCAGGAATTAATTGGGCCAACAGGTAGTGGGCCTGCTGGCCGAGAGACTGACCCGTGGGGAACAAGTATTGGGCCAGCAGGCAGTGTGCCTAATGGTAGAGAAACAGTGTCGGGTTGGACAGAAATTGGGCCAACATGCAGTGGGCCTGCTGGCAGAGTGGGGTCACGGGAGTGCTGGTCCCACTGTTGGATGATATACGGGGAGAGCCCATCATCCAAATACAAACTGGACACATAATTATACAATTTAGCAAATAGAAATTAAGCTTCATCAAAAATATCATGGCGACTAATTATAATTTTATTAGAGGGTAAATCAAAACATTTGTAACCACGTTGATTAGATGGATAACCCAAAAATACACAAGCGATAGAACGTGCCTGAAGTTTATTAATTGTAGTGGACGGAAAAAGTGGATAGCACAAACACCCAAACACCCTAAGATGTGAATACGAAGGGTCTTTATGATAAAGAATTTTTTAGGGGATATTGATATGTTAATCCTTTGCTAGAAAGTATGTTAAGGAGGTAAGTAGCCATTTGTAATGCATGATACCAAAAAGAAAGGGTAAGGAAACATGTGCTAGTAAAGTTTGGACAACATTATTAATGGTACGAATTTTTCGTTTTGTGAGGACGTATGAGGATAAGAAAACCAAAAAACTATGCCATTCATGTCACAAAATTCCCGAAACGGCCCACTAACAAATTTCCTACCATTATCACATTGAATTTTTTTATTTTCCGTTCAAATTGGATACGGATGAATGCTCTAAATTTTAGAAATGTGGAAAAAATTTGAGACTTTTTAGACAAAGGAAAGGTCCATAAAAAATTAGAATAATCATCTAAAAATAACACATAATAACGATGGCCCACAGAGCTCAAAACGGGAGATGTCCATAAATTACAATGAATAATATCAAAAGGCATCAAAGTACTAGAAGTAGAGGCTACAAACGGTAACTTAACATGTTTTCCAAGAGGAAAAGAATGACAATTATTAGTACTACACGTTCTATTACATGCAATAAAATTATTATTTTTAAGAGAAGAAATGACAGACGCCCCCGGATGACCGAAACATGCATGCCATAAGAAAGGTGCTAGAGCGGCAAACGTTGATGGTGTGGCTTGACTGATGGTGCTAGACGCCCCCGACTATTACATCTCATTAGAGGTATCCCCGTCATGAAATCCTTCACAGAAAATCCAAAAGGGTCAAAGTTAACATAAACCCAATTATCAGTAGTGAATTTTCGGACATACACTAAATTTTTAATTAAGCTAGGGGCATGAAGGACATTTTTCAAGACTAGAGGTGGATGTTGGGGAGATAAATTTGTATGACCATAATCACGAATTGGAATTGAATGACCATTACCAACAATTATGTCATGATTTTTGCTCAAATTGAAATAAAACGAGAGATTACATGGCGCATACGTCATATGAGAAGTTGCACCGGTGTACATGTACCAATTGGCGTCCGGGGGATTTAATCCAATTGTATGTATCGCGGCCTCGATATCCGCGGGTGTCAGAACTGCTACTGGGCCCACAGCCGCGAAGGCCTGGTGAGGCCGAGACCCAAGTAGGCCAGCCTGCTGCCAAGGCCCAGTCAGTTGCTTGGACTAGAACTGCTGTGAATTGGACCTCTGTTGGCTGGCCCAATTCGCTGGGTAGGTTGCTGGAAAAGGGATATTGGGCCACTGCCAACTGGCCCAGCCCCACGACCACTGTGCATTGGCCCAAGGCTGCGGCCAGTGGTGCTGCGGCCAAACCGGCTAGCCACCACCACCACAACCTCCGCCATTGCCGCCATTGCTACCGATACTGCCAACGCCGCCGCTACGGTTTTTGCCTCCATTTTTCCGATTTTGGTCTATTTTGCCGCCACCATTATTACATTTTAGCTAGAATTGTCAGAGAATGAGTGAGGGGCATCGGATGTGGCCATCGTCATAACATAATTGGCTTTGGTAGCTGTCTTTTTAGCCAAGTCGGCTTTTTCTAAGGTGACATGGAACATGTTTGGTAGAACGGCGGGAGGGGATTACTTTGACGAATAAGCGTCCCAACGCCATTATACGCCTTGGATAGGCCTACAACTATTTGAAGAACCAGACGATCATTCGTGACGGGAGCACCAACATTCTTGAGTTGATCTGCCAATTCCTTGAGCATTTTACAATAGGTTGAGATATTCGGAAAATTCTCCATATTGATATGGGAGAATTTCTGCTCAAGGGTCATTGCACGAGAATTTTTGTTATCTTGAAATATATCACACAACCTATCCCAAGTGTCCATTGTTGTAGCGTCAGGTTCAATAATAGTCTGCAAAAGATCTATAGAGATAGTGAAATAAATCCACTGGAGTACCCTCGCATCAAAAGCCGCCTATAACTAGAATTCATCATCGGTGGCAACATTCTCCTTGCCTGTTTTTAGGGGATGATGTGATGAAGGACTCGATGAGAGGGTGAACTTTAAATAATTTCGCCCACATCACGTATTGAACATTTTCTATCTCAAGAACGATACGGATGTTGTTCTTGATGTTGGAGACTGTAAGGGCAGGATGAAACATGTTCTTTGAGGTAGACATGACAAAATAATAATAGGAGAATTAGGAATTTGGAAGAAAAATTGGGAGATGGAAAAAAGAATTGGCCGGCGGCTGAGGGTTAGAATTCCGAGGAAGGCTGTAGAAGTTGAATGTGGAGAAGGAAATTTTGCCCTAGACTTCTGACATGAAAGAGAATAACCCCCATCCTTATTTTCATTAATAAAGAGGTATATATACATGATATACAATATCTAAATATGGAAAATAAATCTACATTTTCCTAATACAATACTAATACATTTTCTTAATACAAGACTACTACCATAATTACACTTGTACAAGAATTCTACAACTATGGTAATTTAGTATACAAAATCGGACCAAGTGATACACACGATTTGACCGTGTATACAATGTCTTTCAATTTATACTCTTATAAAAATTAGGTTGATACCATTTGCAAATATCTAATCGAATATTTCCCAATATCCTTTTATTGTGAAATATCTAATAGAATATTTCCCACTTGCAAATAACACAAGCAAATACCCAGTTTGTATCAAAGTAAACATCAAAAACTTTATCCATGTGACTTTTGAGATGGAAAGGGGTCAATACTCCTCGTGGGCAGAGCTTTTTAAGATCCATTGTCGTGTTTACGAAGTTATCGACCACATCATCCCTCCCACGTTGAACTCAACAGACGTACCATCGACTTCGACTTCTGATGATCCACTCTGGTCTCATTTGGACGCAGCCATCCTCCAGTGGATATGCGGCACGATATCTAATGATCTGTTGCACACCATCATTGAGACCGATGCCACTGCTCGCCAAATGTGGGAACGTTTGGACAATATTTTCCATGACAACAAAACTCAACGAGCATTATACCTTGAAAATCAGTTCAAGGACGTTTATCAGGACGATTTCCCAAATGTGTCTGTCTATTGTCAAGAACTGAAGATGCTTGCAGACCAACTCTTCAACGTCGGCGCACTAGTCACTAATCAACGATTGGTCATGTAACTCATTGCAGGTTTGAATGAATCTTATAACAACGTTGCCACCATCCTTCAGCAATGCACGTCATTACCTCCATTCGGGCCCTCGGGCCAGCATTGTCGACTCCGCTCTTACCACCACCATCGGGCCCTCTGCCGACGGCAGGGCCTCCCAGTTCGGCAACCAGAACCATCGGCCAGAGGACCCGCAATATTCCATTTCCTCCTGTAACAACCGCCGGAGCAGGCAGTCCGGTAAGGGCCGCAGTGGAAGAAATTCTAGCAACAACGGCAGCGTGAAGAGGCAGTCCCTGCGACTGGAAAAAGCGACCGCGGCAGTGGCAGCAGCCTACGCCGTGGGCTGCCTACCCGCCGTGGGCCGCTTGGGCCCCACCGTCATGTGCCTTCCCTCCTTGTCCATATACGACATCCTCGTGGACTTCACCTCAGAACCGATAGGCCCAACCTAGCATACTTGTCCCACGCCCATAATAGGCCTACACAACACAGCCCCCCCACCATCGATTTATACACCGACTTACATTGAGGCAGCTATGAGCACAATGTCACTCAATACTCCAGACGAAAATTGGTATATGGTCACAGGCGCCACATCTCACATGGCGGCATCACAAGGTACTCTCTCGTCTTATTCCAATTTGAGTAATTTAAATTGGAATATTATTGTTCGTAGTGGACAAAACATTCCCATCCGTGGTTATGGTCATTCCTCCCTATCCCCACCACATCTACTACTAATCTTAAAAAATGTCTTACATGCCCCTAAACTAATTAAGAATCTAATCTCCGTACAACATTTCACAACTGGCAATTGGATTTTCCTTGACTTTGATCCTTTTGATTTTACTGTAAAGGATTTTACGATAGGGAGACGAATAATGAGATGTGACAGTACCATATATCTCTACCCTATTTCAAACGCCGTCAACAATCCAGCCTCAGTTCCCTCAACCTTTTATGCTCTTTCGTCTTCCTTATGACATTCTAGATTAGAACATCCGGGAGACTCTGTTTTACGATCCCTTAGAAAAAATAATTTTATTAATTGCAACCGTATTTCTAGGACTCCTATATGTGAATCTTGCATTTTTTAGAAACATGTCAAATTATCATTTTCTACATCCATATATTGTACTTTAATGCCTTTCGATATCATACATAGTGATTTGTGGACATCCCCTATTTTGAGTACGACTGACCATCGATATTATGTGTTGTTTTGGACGATTATTCTAACTTTCTATGGACTTTCCCAATTGGAAATAAATCCCTAGGTCTACCCCATTTTTTCTTCATTTAGTACTTTCGTAAAAACGCAATTTGAAAAGAGCATTAATGTTTTCAATGTGACAATGACAGAAAATTCGATAATAACTAATTCAAACAGTTTTGCTCCAAAATGGTCTTACCTTTCATTTTTTCTACCCTCACACATCCTCCCAAAATGGTAAAGCCGAACGAAAAATCTGAACTATAAACAACCTATCTCCTCAATTCCCCCTCAATTATGACATTACACACTCTCTATGGCCACTTATCTCCTAAACATAATCCCAAACAAGTCTCTAGCTCAACGGTCGCCCACACAAGTTCTGTTTCGTATGAACCCCTCCTACCAACACTTGCGTATTTTTGGATGTCTTTGTTACCCTCTCCATCCGACCACTCACAAACTCCAACCCTGATCTTCCCCGTGTGTGTTTTTGGGTTACCCTACCAATCATCGTGGTTACTCGTGCTATGACTTGTCGAACCATAAAATTATTAATTCACGTCATGTCCTATTTGATGAGTTTCAATTCCCCTTTGCCTCTTTACACTCGCCACCTTGACATTCCTATGACTTCCTAGATGATGGCCTAAACCCTCTTCTAATTCACCATTTACATAGTCCGTCATCCCAGACCCCGGCACCCGTTACCACATCGGCCAGTCCGGGACTAGCTGCCCACCCGATTTTGCCGATGGTGGCCCAGAACAGCCCGCATCAGGGTGATTCCGCAGCCACCTCTCGGCAAACCGAGGTTCGGCCAACCAGTACCGTCACCCTTGCCCTTCTTCTTCTTCCTGGCAGTCTGCGGCAAACCCCTCTCCCATCCCGCATCTCGAGACCCACTCTCGGACCATGGAAACCCGTGCCATGCACATAATTCATAAACCTAAATGATTGTTTAACCTTTCCATTTCAGTTGTCCCTTCCCACGTCCCTCATAACCCGAAGGATGCCTTGTCCGACCCTAATTAGAAAGCCACAATGATTGACGAATATAATGCTCTTATTGATAATAAGATGTGGGACATAGTACCCCCATCCACCTGATGCTAGCATTATTCATTTTATGTGGATTTTTAGACATAAAAAGAAATATGATGGTTCTTTTGAGAGGTACACGACTCGTCTTGTAGGTGATGGTATGTCTTAACATGTGAGAGTAGACTGTGATGAAACGTTCAGCCCGGTTGTAAAGCCCGCAACCATCCAGACCGTCCTCAACATTGCCATATCCAAGTCTTGGCACATTCATTAGCTTGATGTCAAGAATGCATTTTTACATGAGGATCTTCATGAAACGGTATATATGCATCAGCATATGGGTTTCAGGGATCCCATTTATTCAGATTATATGTGTCTGTGGAAATCGCTCTATGGACTGAAACATGCTCCTCAAGCATGGTACCAGCGGTTCATCGATTATGTTTCCTCTATCGGTTTTTCACACAGCAGATCCGATCATTCCCTATTCATCTACAACAAGGGTACACACATGGCTTACCTATTATTATATGTTGATGACATCATCCTTACCACATCATCTGATGCTCTCCGCCGGTCCATTATGTCTCTCATTTTCTCTGAGTTTGCTATGAAAGATCTGGGCCCTCTGAGTTATTTCTTGGGTATCTCTGTCACTCGATATTCTGGCGACCTATTTCTCTGTCAGAAGAAGTATGTCGAAGAGATCCTTGACCGTGCAGGCATAACATCTTGCAAACCATCCCACACGCCTATAGACACCAATTACAAGCTCAACGCTGATTCCGATCCTTCATATTCAGATATGACTCACTATCGTAGCATGCTTGGGCCCTGTAGTACCTCACATTCACGAGACCATACATATCATATGTCGTGCAACAAATCTGCTTACACATGCACAGTCCAACGGAAGCACACATGCATGCCCTAAAACGTATTTTACGGTACGTCTAAGGTACACTTCACTTCGGATTACATCTATACATGTCTTCTCTCAATGGTCTCACTGCCTATTCTGATGACGACTGGGGTGGATGTCCTGACACCCGACGCTCCACGTCTGGTTATTGCATTTTCCTCGGAGACAACCTATTATCTTGGTCTTCCAAAAGGCAGTCTAAACTAACCCGATCCAGTGTAGAAGCAGAATACATAGGTGTTGTCAACGTCGTCTCTGAGTCTTATTGGATCCGTAACCCTCTACTTAAGCTTCACTATTTGATTCAAAAGGCAACACTAGTCTACTGCGATAATATTAGTGCGATATATCTTTCCGGCAATCCCATCCAACAGCAGCGCACTAAACACATTGAGATGGACATTCATTTCGTTCGCGAAAAAGTGGTTCGTGGTCAAGTTCTTGTCCTTCATGTTTCTTCCAGATATCAGATTGCCGACATCTTTACCAAATGACTTCCGCACATACTATTTGATGATTTTCGAGTCAGTCTCAGTGTTCGAGAACCTCCCGCTTCGACTGCGGGGTGTAATAGAATATTTCCCAATATTATTTCATTAATTGTATTAATTGTATATCTCCTATTTTAGGTAGAATTATAATCCTTTTATAATTAGATTAATTAGTTACCTAGTTTGTATCAAAGTAAATATTTTTGTAACCTTATATATATTGTAAATCATTCATCAAGAAACATATTTCTTTAATATCAATTTAGAATAAAAAGTAAAAAAGATTCAAAACTAAAACGGTCCTAAATATAATCTATCTCATATACAAATTGAATATTGAAAATTTCACAATAGCCTAATACTATTAGCCCAAAATCTTGCGATCATCCATGTCTACAAGTGGAATACTATTTTGTATAAATCCTGCGAACGTCACTACCTACATATTTACTGGCGTAATATCATTCTTACCAAATTTCCATAATTCACAATAGTCACTCTCTCACACATCTCTACCAAACATTCCTCCAAATCCTCTGTTCCATTATATCCCCATTTTCTACGGAGAATTCCATAAAGAAAATTAAAAAAAAAAAAAAAACATGCCCCCATCACCTATCCTCTCTCTGTCTCCAGCTAAACAAACAAACATGGCTCATTCAGAAAATAATCAATTGACAGATTTCTATAGCTAACTATATACATATTTATATAAACCATTCTCCATTAATTGCATTCTTGGGTCTCTGCATATTTACAAACAAGACCCATGTTTTCTTTCACATTTCTTGAGAAAATTTTATAAGGTTCGATGCTATAAAAATGAACCTTTTATAGCAAGCAACCTTTTTGTCTTCAAGATTTTAGAAGAACAACAAATAGCATCATGATTTGAAAATTTTGAAGTCATAGGTGCAGTGTGTGGATCTTGTTTTAGAATAAAAAACATGAATTGTTTTTCATGTTTTTCATGTAATGAAAATAAGACATCTAATAAAAGGAAATGTAATAAAAGAAAAGAACAATCAACTTCTGTTCATCCTCATAGAGAAAACCTCTCACCGGAACAAGCACTACCTTTGTCTAAGCCAAAAACGCAGCATAAGCCACATCATCAACCGCCTCAACGGACGCATCCAGGTGAGCGGAGACTAATTCAAGATTTAAATTTTATCGTTCAATTATCATTTTTTTTCATCTATATTATTAGCACTCACCTATTATAGTTTTGAATTGATATTATGAGTTCAGAATTTAATATTAAAATTCAAGTTTAAATATGATCGATCAATTTATGTGTTCTTATCACCTTTTTTTTTATTTATATTATTAGCGCTAACCTATTGAAAATTTGAAATTAATGTGTTCAAAATTTAATATTATATGGAAATTTAATGATTTTTTTCACATTTAAGAGCTATGTGGAAAATGTTGGGTTCAGTTGAACCCATGAAACTCACATTGAATCCGCCTAGGTAACAATGTTGCCTTATTCTCTAATTAACGGAATTACGTGGTTTTTAAACCGGATAAAATCTACAAAAATCAGGAGTGGATCAGAAATTTGAATATAATGGGTATTCCTTGACTTGTACATATGATCGATGAGTTTTCTATTCCACATTAGTTAGAGATCGGATATATTCTTTTTATTTAGTCTTGAACAATTCTGACCTCATAAGCTACCTTTTGATGTAATTAAACTTAATTACCATCTTGCACTAACTGGTAAAGTTGCAGACATGTGATCTGGAGTTCATGCATTCAAGCCGTGAAAACAGGCTCTTGCAGAAATGCAAGGTAAGACTGCGTACAATAGACCCTGATGGTCCGTCCCTTTCCCGGACCCCGCGCATAGCAGAAGCTTAGTGCACCGGACTGCTCTTTTTATTACCATCTTCTTTACATTAATTACACCAATGGGAATGATTTTCGCAGTTATTATAGCATAATTATATTTGAAGAACACATGCTTATTCGTTTTCTGATAGTTCGAATCATACAATTCTCAGAGAACTTGAGAAATGTTGCAGCAGAAACCAGAAACCAAAAGGCACCTAATAAGAAGGATGACGAAAACAAGAATATTGCAGCTCAAACTTTCACTTTCAGAGAACTGGCAACAGCCACCAAGAATTTCCGCCAAGAATGTATGATAGGTGAAGGTGGATTCGGTCGAGTTTACAAGGGTCGCCTTGATAGAACTGGCCAGGTACTTCAAAATTAGAAAATTTTCTAACACAATAGGGGGGAAATGAGTGGTTTGGATCAAATTTGGACAGCTTAAAATGGATTGAGTCAATCAGTAAAAATTTCACAAGTACCTTATTCGGACACCGTTATTTAACCTGTATCAAGTTTTAAATTTTTTTTTCACTTCTACTGATTTCAGACATGCGGTGTCATATGACTAAAGTATAGGCATTTCTGTCTAAAGTTCATACATCTGTGCATGAACTTAAGACAGAAATGCTTAAGGTAAAAAATAACTGAATTCAATCATATATGACTCCTGAACTTCAGCAGTATGTGCCGAATTTTAGTTGTATGCGCCTGACCGTTAGCCATGTGAAATTTCAAACACCACACCGCATATCTAAAAGTATTTCCAAATGGATAGACTTGCAATTTTTTACTATATGTGCACAAGTATTTTTTTCATTATGAATGAGATTCAATTGAGCCAACTCGAACCATACAACTCTGGCCTTATTCCCTGTATAATGCATTTGTCCTTGAAATTGTACTATCATTTCTTCATTTTTTTGTTCTTCAGATTGTAGCAGTGAAACAGCTTGACCGTAATGGATTACAAGGAAACAGAGAATTTCTTGTAGAGGTGTTGATGTTGAGCCTTCTGCACCACAATAATCTTGTTAATCTCATTGGTTATTGTGCTGACGGAGAGCAAAGACTCCTGGTGTATGAGTATATGCCTCTGGGAGCCCTGGAGGATCATCTATTTGGTATGACTTTTAATTTTCACACAAGTGTAAAAAATTATTTATACAATTAGATCACTTATAAAATAATTATAAATAAAATTTTATGATAATCATTAATTGTTAACCTCCTTCTCCTCATACTACTACTACTACTACTAATAATAATAATAATAATAATAACTAGTGGAATACATGTTATCACAAATAAATCTACACGAAATCTGATGTATTTTAAGTGAAATAGAGACTTACACTCATAAATCTTGAACTTTCACAATTTTTTCCCCATATGAAGTTCATATATTCATGTCCAAACAGAATAGTAACTTTTCTTACTGAAGCAATGCATGGAAACATGGTTCGAAGCTAGGAGGCACAAGGGTTCATCTGAATCTCCTTTTGTTGAAAAATTTCACTATATATATATAAGTAGCACTGTATATGCGAATCGATTTTCACTAAAGGGATTCAAAATATAACAGAATAAAAACGTAGGAACAAGCCAAGGGGATTCAACATCTACAATATATATATAAAAAGTAATTTTAACCTTGTATTTACAATAAAATTTTCGACAAAGAGGGTTCAAATAAACCCCTTGCGGTACCCTAGCAAGCTCCGCCCCTATATACAAGGCCAAAAGTTTTTTTTATGTATATATAGCACATGTAACATGTTGGATTCTGTTGGCATCTTTGTGTATTTATTTCTTTATATTTTCAATCTCTTTATTGAAAATTCTGACTCCGACACTGCATGATGAAAAGATATTAAACTAATGTTGAATTGTTCTATAGATGTTTCACCAGAGCGAACTCCATTAGATTGGTTCACAAGGATGAAAATAGCATTAAATGCAGCAAGGGGTCTAGAATATTTACATCATAAAGCGAATCCACCAGTCATTTACAGAGACTTGAAGTCCTCAAATATTTTGCTGGATAAGGAGTATAATGCAAAATTATCAGATTTTGGATTAGCAAAGCTTGGTCCAATGGGTGATAATTCACATGTGTCTTCCAGAGTTATGGGAACTTATGGTTATTGTGCTCCAGAGTATCAAAGAACAGGACAACTTACTGTCAAGTCAGATGTTTATAGTTTTGGTGTTGTTTTGTTGGAGCTAATTACAGGAAAAAGAGCTGTTGATATCACAAAGAATGGACATGACCAGATTTTAGTTGCCTGGGTAAGTCACACATTTCTCTCTTTTTCTATGTTTTTGCATTTTTATGATTAGCAGTTGCCGGTAGCCGAACCAGAAATTTATGGGGAGGATTCAAGAAAATACTCCATTAGCATGTCACACTTGAGACTTTAACCTATGACCTTAAACAAATTTTGGACGCCTATACCATTACTAGAATCCTTCCTGATGCTAATAGAATTTGACAATTTACATATAACCAAAGATTATTTTTAATCTATTTGTACAATATAATTTTACAACGAAGGATATTCAAATTCAATTGAACCTCATGGCTTTACACGGTTCGGCCCTTGGCACTAGCAGATGTAGAGGTTTCCACTTGTTGATAGAATGTAGGATTTTTTACTCTTATATATATATATATATATAAGTACAAATATTTTATGGTTAGAGACGGTTCCTATAGTTTCTTTCATGATTTTTCTCTTTATCTTGATGGTAATATTCATTAAGAATTTAAGTTTTGTATTGTCAGTTTATAATTTTACACTTTGATTAAATTGCCCTATAACAACATGCAAATCTTTATAAGAAACGTGATACAATAACTTAGTAAATAGGATAATAATCTGTGATAATCCACTAGCAATATTTACTCTGTGCATACAACATGTATCCTCCCATCAATTTTACGTCTAACGGATTATTACTAAGATAGGATTTAAGTCACATACACATATCATGTAGAGATTTTTTACATTATTAATGTACTTTAACCTGTTAAACAATTTATATCGTCAGCGTATAAAATTTAAACTCATCACTGATTTCAGGCGGAACCAATTTTCAAAGACACAAATAGATACGCAGAACTGGCAGATCCACTATTTAAAGGAGACTTTCCAAAGAGAAGTTTCAATCAAGCGGTTGCTATTGCTGCAATGTGCCTACAAGAAGATCCAGTCGTTCGTCCATTGATCAGTGATGTCGTCACTGCTCTCACTTTCCTTTGGGTCGAATCGGGTACGGGATTCGTGTCGCCCATCTCTCCTCCATTACCCGATTCCTCGACTGATAATGAAGAAAGTCATGAAGAAGAAAAAAATACGTCTTCAAAAGAAAGAGAGAGAGCCGTTGCAGAAGCCATAGAATGGGGCTCAAATTCAAGAACTCAAAATCAAAGATTACCATAATTTTATGCAGTGGCGTATGTAAAATTTTGAGCAAATAATTTATAATTCCACTTGTAAGTGAATTTGAGTATGAGACTATAGTATCTTAAGGCTTTAATTACGTCATATCTCAAAATTGATATTTATTTTTTATTATTCTCAAACGGTTTGTTTGTTGTATATAAGTATTAGTCCCTCCGCTACAATTTATGTGGCGGTGTTTGACTGATGATGAAGTTTAAAAAATATTTTAAAACTTGTGGTTTAACATAATTCAACCGATTATTATGAATAAAAAAATTAAAGTTAAATTATTTATATATACTTTTTGGCATAAATTGAATTATTTATATATATTGTCCAACACATATGATTCAATGAAGGTCTACGTAATGAGTGGAAAATATATATATATTCACCATTGTATGAGGTAGAAACCAGCACGACACGTGATATGATTTAAATATAAGATCGAAGGAAACGTCAACACATTTCTCCGCTTGAGGGTTGCCTCGGGGTAATACCGGAGGTCGGAGTAAGTTCGGATGTTAGAGCAAGACCGGTTAGTGATCAAATGGTAGAAGACCGAAGGATAGGAGACTGAAGAGGCTCGGCGCGTATCTGTTGCAGGTATGGCGCTAGCCGTTATATTTTACTCGTTAAGTGGTCATTAAAAAATCTATATTTATCGCTAGTGAACTCAACGTTGAGATTAGCAACCACGAGGACAACAACGATGACAATGGTGCTCACAACGTCAACAATAACAATGGCGTTCCACCTGGCACACCACCTGTTGACCCACAGAATGGTGTTCACCCATTGTTCCACCAAACAGTGTCCCGCCCAACGGCGTTCCGCCGAACGTTGATCCAATAAATAACAATAATCCCATGATTTAACCCTGGTCATCCAGAAGGTCGCGTCAGAAGACACTGGATGATGATGAAATAAATTTGGTTCGAACCTTTTATATGCTAAATGAGCAACAAGAGGCTATAACTCAGCTGCAAAAGAAAAAAGCGGAGCAAGCACACCGGATAAAGCTCGTCCTGTCCGCAATGATGAACCAGGTCGGGAAGAGGATCGAGTCGATGAGAACGCCAACGGCTCAGGGACTAATGAGTCCTCGGAGGTTTTGAAAATACTTGAAGCTCTAACTAAATGATTTGACACTAATGAAAAGAAGGTTCTGTTGAGTTTGAAATTTGAATTCAAAAAGAAGGGAAAAGTTCTGGAAATTCTGGCATTGAAAGCATGAAAAGGGGATGGGCTTTTCAGGTTTTGCAGAGACTGATTGTAAAGGGAGAGAGTCGTTGGTGCCGTTTGGCGCTTGGATTCAACGGGGTCAACCTTGAATCTAAAGGATTTTGAGGTTCCTTTTTTGCAGCTGCCTAACAGAGCTTCTGCAGCTCTTCAAACGCCTCAAAAGGTCATGGGTGATGGTGAGGGTGAAAAGGAGATTGGTGGCAGGGGGTGTCGGTGAGGCGTTTATCAAGCGGTCCGTTGGGTTGCCGGTGTAAAGGGTCGTTTGGTTTGGGCTCAGTTTCTAGTTATGTTTCTTGCTGGTTTTGGGGACGATTTGGTTGAAGATGGGATTTAGGGGTTTTAGTTGGGTTTTGGGCCGGTTCGGTTGGGGGATACTTGGGCTGGTGGGTGTTGGGCCGATTGGGTTCTTTTGGTGGGTTGGGGTGGAATGTTTTGGGTTGAAATATAATAGGGAGTTTATTATAATAAAAAATGCTTTGCAAAAGCGTAAATTATAAAGATAAAAATAACGATGTGATAATAATAAAAATTATAATATTTGTGAAATGCTTAATTTAAAAATAAAAATAACGATGTGATAATAATAAAAATTATAATATTTGTGAAATGCTTAATTTAAAAATAAAAAATGCGATGACATTTTGTGAAAGTAAAGTAACGTAAAATATTAGTGCAAAAAACTATGATTAGGATATTAAAAGGCGAATGATAGTAAAAAATACGAATAATAATAACGATGATATGGAGAATAATATATATATATATATATATATATATATATATATATATATATATATATATAAAAATTATTTTGAGGTGTCAATATTTAAAATTGCAAATAAATATCAAAAAATATGGGACAAAATTGGGTGTCAACACTAGTTAATCGCATGTTCAAGGATCAAATAGAAAATACAATAGAAGCTTATATTGATGATATGTTAGTAAAGTCCCTGGAAGCAGAGGAAGGATGAAGTATGAAAGACAAAAGTTACAACTACAACATTTCATAACTAGTTTTACTTCCCGGAAATGAATTCTACATCTAGATTACAAAAAGAGTAGCTTTGCCTTTTCTCCTATCAACTTATTGTACATGTCAAGTAATTCTACAGCAGTAATATCTACAAGTCAAGTATCTCCTAAGAATGTGTGCTCAAACGAATACTGTTGAAAGATCACCATGCTGTCTTTCAGAAAAGTGGTTTAAAGTTCAGGACTTCAGGTCATCAAATTAGGTGTTCACAGACAGAGGAGGCTATAGAACACCAAAGGTATGAAGGCATTATCCAGCTGGGCAGTGTAGGCTTCCAACAGACCACTTATTGTCACCGCGAAAAGAAGAGAGTACCAGTTCTGCATAATTGCCAATACAGCATCAAAGATCAACCACAAAATTCATTGAATGAGAATTTTAACAACATTTGGCTTTCATAGTACAGCAATTTGTGAGGTTGCGCAAGTTCACTTGTTTCAGTGCCTACATAATTTGAGGATTCAGCCCCAAGTAGACATGAAACGAGCATGAATTTGGATAATAATAACTGACCATTAAGGAATTAGAATGAGGTTCATTATTCTTAAGGAAGGAGGTTAACTTTAAGTTCATCACTTAAGTATGCCTCTTCAGCACAGTCCGAAAAGATTTAAGTTGCATAACTGCAAATGGTACAGAAGCATGAGCACGTTATTTCTCATAATACGCATGGTTAGGAGCAATTTTTTGGTCCGAATCGGGATGCATGCAGACACCCATTTGTACATGTGCTTGGTAAGGGAAGGAGAGAGAGAGAGATACCTGAGCTAAGATGTATCTAGTTGTAGCTAGAAGTGGAAGTAGAATGGAGCATGCAGCCAGGACAGACGTTATGCCAGCAGCAGTGCCTTCAATTGTTTTCTCTACCAAAGAGAATTTATAGATTCAGATGGTGAGGGGATACAAAAGAAGCAATGTCGAAACAAGAGAGGGAACAGAGACATACTGCCAGTTTTGCTCCAGCGGAGGACCCCATACTTGTATCCAACCACTGATGCCTACATATAAGATTGCAATTAAATTTACAGTGCATACATGAAAATCAATAATGATCCAGCAGCTCTAAGTTAAATTCTCTACTGCCCAAACTATGTATCAATAATGATCCTGTCTTCACTATTGCAGTTCCTATCCCCCCCTGCAGAAGTGAAAGAATTTGCTGTGCTCGCTTGGACTAAAGCCAAGTCACAACTTTATGAATCTTTCTTCACCACATTTGATTGTTCTAGTCTTCTAGAACACCAATAAGGAAGCAAGAAGGTCTGCCAGCCACAGGACACCTGGTGGCTCGGTCGAGGTCAAAGTTGACATAATAAGGCGGATGGCGCCTCTTGATCCGGAGGGCGATTGGGAGCAACGTTGGGCTCGCGCTCTAGAAAATCCTAGGACCGTCACTGGGGAAGAGTTGTTGGAGAGGCTCTATACCCTTTTAGAGGATCAACATCGGGGTGGAGTCCATTCCCAAGCCTATCATTGATTAAAAAAGTGTTCAAAAGAGGATGAAATCCCGATGAACACTCAGGGAAGCCTTCTACCAAGAGATCAAGGAACGCCAATCCTTTTACATCAATATAATCCTTTTTAAGGCGTGATCTAATGAAAAGCTGCCTTTCCAGATTTCTTCACTTTTCAAGCATGTTAGAGTTAGACTTCCTCTCATGCTTGAACCCTAAATTTCAGGAGTTCTTCAGAAAATATATTTAGACCATACACCAGCATATATAAAATGGTGAACTTGACAGGATGTCTTCCTAATTGAGACTACTACATCAACATGTACACATACAATCAACTTTCGGGCTGTGGCATCTGACTAAGCAAATAAATAGTAGAAAACTATGAGAGATATTGTTTACAGCATGATTCAAGAATAGTCTACAAGGTATTCACAAGCATATAAGCATTGTTACAGAAGTAGTGAATGTTTATATAGATTCAAGATAATTGATGTCTTAAAGTTCGGAGTGGAGTATTCCATATACTTCATAAAATTTTCACTATTAATAAATTACCCAAGTATCTCTTGTATTTTGGTGGTAGACGATATATCAAAAACCAAAATTTTGAAGGTCCTGGACAAATTAAATTTCATATATGAGAAGATACGGAGAGATTGTAAGGTAGGTGTTCACTCTCCTGCACGATTCACATGGTTCCAACTTCCAAGCAAGCATCAAGTGGGTTATGTCGAAGTGGATAATACTAGTGCATCGAGAAAGGTACAGGCAAGCAAGGAATAGCAAATTTTACCATTGTATCTCCAATTCCAAGGCTCAAGATCCCAGCAAAAGGGGCTAATGGCCGGTCATTGAAACCAGAGGACAACCAGATAGGAAGTGCACATCCTAATAAGAGTGAAAAATGGCTGAAAGTGGAAGGAAGGCAAATGGTTAGAGTTAACAAGAGGTATATGCTGCACCTAATTTCATGCTATGAAGGAACCATTTCAGACCTGACAACAAGAAGATCAGTGTCACGATGATCTGTAAAAGCATTCATAAATTGGTGCACAAGCTGTCCCAAGGGCCAGATTCTCCATATCTGTCCCAAAAGGCATGACAAATCTTGTGAAGCATCATGTCAACAGCATCATAAATTGTTTAAGCATTGCCAGAAATATTAAGAAGTTACCAAGAACTTAGGTAACATTGAAAAAGAAAAAGAACATTAGAACATGTTGTATTTACAAGTACATACTTCCATGTATGAAACATAAGTGCAACAAACTACTCAGACTTCAGTTATATTTCTGATTGATTGATGTTTAATGTGTCAAGAAGCTTCATCAAAGTCAAAATGAAGTGAATATAAGATAATGTTTAGTTGGCAAGCTTGGCTTCATTGGAAAAACGTGCATAAGCTTGAAAGTGAATACAATATTTACCACCCTCATTGATCTATGTGACAGACATTCTGATTTTAGTTTTTTTTTTCAATTAATACTGGGAATGTTCTTTTTCTTCTAACATTTTTTGCATCGCAATATCCAGAAACAAGATGAGAGTGCAGTGAAACCTTACTCTTATAATCTCCAACATCAAGAAAACAGCCAAAGCTGCACCAAAAGCCAGATCAAGAAACTTCGGCTGCAGAAAGATATCGATGGTCAACACAACTCCCATAAAAATAAATAATAGGTCCAAAAGGAGAAAGACTGCCTAAAGAATTTCAACTCAAATCACCTGAAGTACGAGAGCAGGAACAAACATTGAAACAGCCATTAAATGGTAGTATTTTCGAAGAAGAATCCTCTCAATCTTACTGCTCTTAGAGATGTTGTAAAACCGGATAACTGATACATAAATAACAACCAACCAATAGATACACAGCGACAACCTTTTAAGTGGTTCTGACAGAACAAAATCCAATACCCTGCAGCAATCAGAAGACACAGAAAACTAAAATATAAACAAAGGATAGTTACACTTTATATATGTCTTGAGGTAAAGGATATATGATTTAATTCATAGAAAAATGATATGAGAGCTAGCAACTGTATGAAGAGCAGGTAGCTGAACAATTTTAGTTTTTTCATGCGACCGGTATGTGGGACAGGACGGCCAGTTGTATTCGAGAGGTAGCTAGAGAAGTGCTAGGGGTCTCGTGGGGTAGCCGTGGTAGGCATCGAGGGGATTGGTGGTGGAATGGTAAAGTTCAAGAGAAGGTGGAAGTGAAAAAAACGGCGTATGCGAAATGGGTAGAAAGTAAGGATGAGGTGGAGAAGTGGACGAATAGGGAATTGTAGTAGTGTTTGATTTCTACTGCTATGTGTTCTTTAGTGTACTTTATTTATCTTATGTACCTGCATTAGTTACTGCTTCTTTTTCAGAATGCGCTAGCATGGCTTATTCGCATTTGATACCAGCATTTTCATACTGCTTTAAATTTCTTGTCCGGGTCTGACCATTTCTCTTACTTTGCTTGTGATTATGCTTTGTCTTGAGCTGAGGGTCTCTCGGAAACAGTCGCTCTACCTACCAAGGTAGAGGTAAGGTCTGCGTACACTCTACCCTCCCCAGATCCCACACTGTGGGACTTCACTGGGTATGTCGTTGTTGTACGGATGGTTCGCCAGTTCGACAGATGAAGCAACAAGCCTAGGGTCATAGGTATGAGGCTTTAAAGTCAACCTTAACCTAACTACCCAAATGAAGTTTGATGTCTTTTGACTAGTAACATTAAATCTTAAACAATTTGTTTAACAAATCCCATCAGAAGATGGAAATCCTTATCATTTGTGAATGGTTCAGGGTAAAAGAAAGCTGTTTTCCCAGGAAATAACCTTAACCATAAAAATCAATCCAAGCTCCAGATTTAGAACAAAAAAGTGGCTACATGCAAAAACTTATACACAATCTTGATACGTCAAAGCATCAACTTTTGAGTCTTTAAGCTTCAAAACACCATGCCTCTACCATTATTTAGGATCTTCAGAACTAAAAGTTTGTGAAAAAGAGTCACTGAGAACAAAACAGTAATATTGGAGCTAGCCACCAATGTTGAAGTAGAGGCTGAAAAATAAATATGAAAATAACAGGTTACAATTGCGCATTTCTGTGGCTTAAGATCTGATTCAGTGTCATATCCACCCAGAGAAAATAGGAATAACAGAGGCATTACAAGAGCTTACCCCATTAACAAGAGGTGATCCTATAACTTCAGCAACCACATCATTTAAAGTGAACTCTGTAACTTAGGTGTTTATAGCAAATTCCTGGCGAATTAAATTATTTTTTTCTCTTTTGCTTCAAAATACAAAAAGAATACTGCCGTAAGAATGCAAACTTTATACCAAAAACTCTTAGTATACTTAGTACAGATACACCAATGAAAAAGAAGCAAGCAGAGTATCTAAACTGCCCATTCAAGACACTGCAAAGTTCTTCTCTACTCTATTATCTTCTCATTCTGTACCTATTTTTACATAAGCATCCTTTACCTACAAGCTAGATGTCACACAGAACTTCTTGCATCATATAAGGTAACTGTGTTTTTTAATAATCGTAGTGTCTAGGCCAGTTTGCACGCACGTCGACTAATTCCACGGGGTACCTGCTACCTCCCACTAACACAGGTATGGGGTAACTCTGTTTACCTAGGCTTGGATAACTTGGAAAAAATCACCTAGTGTTTTGCCTCAGCTAGGATTTGAACCTGAGACCTCATGGTGTTCTCAACCCACTTCATTGACTCATACCCTCCGATGCTCAGGTAACCGTTTATCAATATTCAACATTTGAAAATTAGATTAATCGCGAAGAATAACATACACTTCTGATTTACATGCATAACGAGGGTGACGTCCACAAACCTGACCAGAGGTCATGCAGCATTTTATATTTATCAAGGATCAAATTGTCAAGGTCTATCACATGCTTGCCTATCCAGTTTAAAAAGCCTAATTGTCCAACACAAGTGTAAATCATCCTACAAACCACTAAACCTCATTAACAAAATAACAATATGCAGCATAATATATACCCGAAAGAAATAAGTTCCGAAGCGAGGCTTACCATAGAAAAGGGTGCACATGAAAATCTTGAACAAGCTGCATCCATGATGGAACAGCTATAATGAGAACACACGCGAGGGAAATGTAGAACACAAAAGATCGCCTTATATGACAATCTGCACTATCTCTAGAAGATGCCAAGCTGACCCGCTCCAAAATTTGAAGCACGTATTTGAACAGCATAGGGAAAAGAAGAAGGCCAATAATCAATCCCTGAAACATAGTGTTAGGTTTCATGATCAATACTGTGAATTAGAAACATATACTCTATATCACCGGAAGAAGAGGATAGTCTAGTAAACTAACAGCTTGTACAATACCTGAATAATAACACTAACTTCACTTCTTTGGATTCCATATGCTACAGTTACTACCTTAGATGCAGTAAAATACCCATGGGACTGTTCAAGGAAAAAACACTGCTTGTGAGGTATCTATACCATCTACTATCAGAGAAAGTAAGATGTGAGAAACTAACCTTAGCAGCAGTACAAGCTAGCATGTCACCAAAATAGATAACAAGGCCAACAGTGACCAGTAGCGCTTCTCCTAAGAAGAGAAATAAGAATGTAAATTACTGTATAGAGGACTAGAGGAACATTCATCAAACAAAGCAAACCAAATAGGACACATCAAATGATTTTGAGGCTCTGATCTATGAACTAACAAGTAATAAAGATTGTGTGGAATTAAAACATGCTCTATCAACGCAAGATTGTGTGGAATAACATAGGTTCCAACAGTGCAACTGAATATCTGGCACATTGTTCAAAGTCTTCGAATCAGATATGTACCACAGGGTCTTTATTCCATAGATTGGACATATGCATTTTAGTTACATATAGGCTTAAAAGATTCCTATAACTATTTTTGCCTTTACACGATATTATCACCTATGTTTCGACAACATCAGTCTTACGTCCTACCTTTTTGTGTCATCTGGTGGAACTACAATAGTCAGCGCCACGAATCTGCTATGGGTACGAATCAACATATATGTAGCAACAGAGCAGATACATATCAGCGGATATGTAACTGTATCCATCAATTGTTTAAACCACGACCCAACGGAGCAGGAAAACGGGCAGAAGGAAGCTCTAGATAAACAATTATTGCTTCATATTGTCTATAACAACATCCCGAGAAATCTTAGTTTTGTTGTGATTAGTGGAGAGAGAATGAAACTGAATTTTCGCACAACAGAGTGGACCCTCATATTAAGTGCACGATCTATATATTTTTTTGATAATTGTGGTGTCCGGACCAGCTTGCGCACACCTCGACTAATTCCATGGGATACCTGCCGCCTCCCCCACCCGCAACAAGTACGAGGTAACTCTGCCACCAAGGCTAGAACAGATGGGAAGAAATCATCTAGTATTTTTGGCTCAGCTAGGAATTGAACCTGAGACCTCATGGTGCTCAACCCACTTCATTGACCACTAGGCCACACCCTTGGGTGTTGCGCAATTTAGTAGTTTGTGATGCTAGAGATCTAGTAAAGTAAAAAATATAGTAACATGACCAACCAATTGAAGCGCATGCTGGAAAAGTGTGGAGAATATTCTGAATTAGTTTTACTGCTGCAATTCCATGAGAGAATAGCCACAACAACATAGCTGGTGTACACCACCCTACAGGAAAAGTTCACCACGAGTTGTTAAGAAATGCACAGCTATCAATCAGCAACTTATTGGGTTGACCAATGAATCAAAAAGTGAACATAAAGAAGGAGGAGTTAACCTACCCCCATGAGATTTCACAGCAAAAGACACACAGCAGACTCCAAAATACAATGCTATACAACTTAAGCTACAGCGAGAAGTAGCACAATTCTTGCGATCTGATTGATGGTAAAAAATGAAGCAGAGATAAGCTAGCACAGTGTAGCAACTTGCAGATGTCACCCAATACAGTAGTTGCAGATTTTCAAGCTCTGTTAAAAGGTCAAAACTAAAAGAAGTCAGTCGATGGAAATCGATCTATTAGGTGAAAAAATATTTAAAAAAACAGCCACGCTTCTTCTTAGAAAAACAAGCAGAAGCAAGATTATACCTTTCCTCTACTAGAATTAATTTTTTACAAGATAGAAAGTAACTTGAAAATATTTTGACATAAAGTACATAAAAACTTATTAATTTACAGTACAATTATCCGTCTTCATACTGCACTTTCACTGTCATTACTGCTTCATTTTTAATTATATTTTTTAAATGGTACTCCATTTGCTCATCAATGAGTGTTATCCTTGCAAGAACAAGTTTACCAAGACAATTCAAGTGGTTCGAACATAGCATTTTAGAGATGAAGGGCAAATAATAAGAACAACCCAAACCACAAAAGCTCAATTTGCTCAACAATGAGTTTTCTACCTTCACTTCCAACTTGATTTAAAGATACTGCTCTTGACATTTGAATTAACTTTGATACCATAAGCCCAGGCAGCGCTACCGCCCCCAAAAATATCCCTGATGAAGCACCAGGCCTGAAAAACAGTACCAAGACTATATAAGAGAGAAAATTTCATAAATAGCTATAGTTTAGAATGTAATTACGAAAAGTAGCTACAGTTTGCGTATTTAGAAAACATAGCTACAATTGTTGTATTAGGCGGCTATCAGCCGAGTATCAGCACATACTGTATCAACGCATATAATTACGTGTGTGTATTATCTATTTGCTACAAAAACCCAAAATGTAGCTACGATTCATAATTTTTCTTGAAACTATAGCTATGTATCGCAAAATACAGTCTAAATGTTTGCGCATAATATTTCCTAAAATAAACAGTACTACAAGGAAACAAAAACTATACATTTACCAAACACAAAAAAAAAAAAACTCAATTCAGAAATTAGCCCTGCTCAACCCCAATTTTTTCAATCAATCGAACAACAACATAAATCAAAGCAAAAAATACTACTAAAAAGCATAAATTGAATATCCACCCCAGTGGTTGCAACTTCACATGTTTCAGTTTCACTCCAAAGCTCTTCTATCTCTCATATTTCGGCCCGACCCGACCCAATCCGAACCATAAAAAAATATGATTAAATAGTGTAAGGGATAACAATTGCAGTAAAATTAACCTAATTTTGAAGAGGGAAAGTGAAGAAGAGGCATCGACGGAGATCTCAACGGATAGGGCGAGGAGAGATAGGAGAGAAAGGGAGAGAGATTCGGAGAGGAGAGATTGAGGGGTTGAGAAGATAATACGAGCAATGAAGAGTGCTACTACAGCTCTCTCGCCGGTGAGAAACGACGACGTAGCCATGGGATTTCCGACGTATCAGTTTAGCTGAAATTGAAAAGATTCATCCATTTTGATCACTGGGGATTCGGTTGGTTTTTATTATTATATTATGTATGATGTTGTAACTTCTTTTCTTCATATACGACTAATCTACGATCTACGCTTTGAAGTTGTCAACGGATATTCCTCTTCTTCTTTTTTCCTGAATTGATTTACTTCTATTTTTGCGTCCCAACTCTAACCATCAATAATTTCACGCGTTTGGCAGTGTTTTTATTTATTTGTTTCTCGCTCAATGTTCGGTACCGCATTGAAGTCTGATTATATCTGACTACTTTCCTAATTTTTCTTTACCAAACCTCGAATTGAGATTTCTGCTTAAAAAGATCATTCATTGCATCATATCACGTGGTACGCGTTTTTCAATATTAAAAATTATAAAACTACTTTTTCTATTTTATAAAGAAAAATTTACATCAAAACAGAGGAAATGTTTTCAACTTTTGCAAAAAATTGTAAAGCATTATTGGTGGAGTAGTTTTCACTTTTCTCAGATGACGTTTGGTATCAGTTTAGCAAAAACTATACAACTTTCTGAAAATTTGTTTTTGCTAATTTTTAAGCAAATGATTTGAAAAATAGTACTCATATAAACTAATAGTCCACCAAACAGTATAGAGAACGTGGTTTTCTATACTATTTGGTGGACTCTTAGTTTCTATGAGTACTAATGTTCAAATCAGGTTCTCTATCTGTTCCCTTAAGCAAAACAGAAAGTAAATAACACACAATATTTATGTGAAAAACTTCTTGCTCAAGGGACTAAAAACCACGACCTACCAAGTAGGATTTCAACTTCACTAACCGGACAACTTCAGATTACAACTTATTACAATATTGGAACTAAACCATTAATCCCTCACATGTTACAATACCTCTATTGTAAACCCTTTACAATAACTCTATTACAAAGCTATAAACATTGACTAACTCTAGCCAAGAACACAATCCAACAAAGGTTGAAATTTATCTTACTATGACACTTCTGAAAAGTAGTGTACGATTACAATAAGGAACAAAATGACAAAGACTCAAAACAAACTAAAGGACTTAGACATCTTCAGTGTTGGATCTGGTCCTTCAGTTTGCAAACAACTTTGTTCTTGGGAACACTTGGAGAAACTTGTGGTGATTGCACTTTTAAAGTGATTTTAGTTTTTTTCAAGTGTTACCTTAAACCTTGTAACATTTTGTATATATATTGGGGATGATGTGTGAGGAGATAGGGACAGTTCACCCCTTGGTTTGGCCACTAGCAAATTGCAGTTGTTCTGATGTACATCTGTAGTATTGACTGTACGACTGCCAAGGGAATGGATCGCAGACCTAGTCTTTAGCTGGTTCCTCAAATGTTTGGCAAATCATCAAAATACAAGATTACATAACTTATCAATTTTCCCTTTTTTATGATGACAAACACATAATTGTTATTCCCCCTGAGAATCAGGTTCCCACTTGTTCCCCTGCGAATCAGACATATCTTTCAAACATAACATGTTAATCAAGGAATAACATTTTACCCCTTAAACTTCCCCCTTAATCACAACATGCATATCAATTTAGCAATTATGCCCCCCCTCCCTTTAAAAATTTCCCCCTTTTGGCATCATTGAAAATAGTTTAACATGGCACAAGCAAAAAGAAGTTCGATAACCTTAACTCGGGGCCACTTGGGCAACACAACATGAGCATTAACATGAACAATCAAGCCAGTATCAATACATAAAACAGAGTAATTACCCCAAAAATATTTTAGCATTATAAAACATAGTAGCCAAAACAGTACAAAACATGATAATTAAACTGTCATCAGTACCAACGTCATTAGAGAAGGAAAAACATGGATCAAAAGAACGGGAGTTAAAGAGCAAGAGGACCAAGTTCTAAGAACATGGGAATATGAAAGGGGCTTAAGAGGCTTAAAGGGAAACTAAAGAGCAGGGGTCAGTGCCTTAAGAAGCCTATCCACTCATTCATTGTTAGTGCACTGATCTTGGAGCATCTGATCACGAAGCTCATCAACCTTCTACCTTAACTTCTCATTTTTAACCCTCAATTTAAATTCTTAGCATTTGCAGCCTCCGCAACACCACTAGAACCAGGTTCCTTTGCCTTTTCAGCCAGTTGACCTCTAAGGAGAGCATTCTCAATCTTAAGCCGTTAGATCTCAACAGTGGACTTCTCCTAGGCCTTAATCAGAGTCGAGATGGTAGAATTGCTACTAACACCACCTTCTTTGGCACGCATTCACACTCTTCCAAAGTCGTCATGGTGATCACATGCTTTTTGGTGCCCATGATAACTTTTTACGTTTTTTATTTTGAAATACACAAGTACCTTAGTCAAGAGGAAGCCATATGGAAGACCATGTTTGCCCTCTCGTGCGTTAACAACCTTGATGATGTACTCAATCATGAGAGCTGATGGACTTAAAGGTTGACAAAGCCTCAAAAAGGACGAGGTCCTCTATGGAAGCAATAGAACGTCCTTCAGCTTTCGGAAGCAGTACCTTGTTGACGAATGCAAACAAGAGCTGATACTCCAGCTTAAGCTCTTTCTTGAAGAGCCTTGCTCCAGTAGCAGACCCCTCCCTTTTCACAATCATATTTATAAATCCAATCAGATGCATTTCCAGACACTGTCTTTATCTCATCGGTTGGGACTTCCAGATTTCTCCAAGCTTCAACTCATCCAACTCAAAGTCTGTCCCATTCACAGACAAGACCAGAGTACATTCATCAATATATCATAAGTTGGCATAGAATTCAGCCACTTCTGCTTCAAACACATTGGGTGCCGGCAGAACAAAGAGATGAGTTGATTTCTGGAACTCAACTATCTCAATCAGTTTCTTCATGCCAAATTTTTCAGCAAGATCAAAATCAAACACTCTCCCCAACAGAACCTTTTGATTTCGCAAGTTCTCCTTCATCTTCATCTCCTTCTCATTTAGCATAACCTTCCATAACATCATCATCTTCCATAACTTTTCCACATCATCTTCCATAACATCCTTTTCAACATCCACCATAACATCTTCATCAACCAGTACATCTTCATCAACCGGCCTACTTCTTACGAAACATAGCTACGGTTTGCGTATTTAGAAAACATAGCTATAATTGTTGTATTAGGCGGGTATCAGCCGAGTATCAACACATATTGTATCAACGCATATAATTACGTGTGTATATTATCTATTTGCTACAAAACCCCAAAATGTAGCTACGATTCATAATTTTTCTTGAAACTATAGCTATGTATCGCAAAATACAGTCTAAATGTTTGCGCATAATATTTCCTAAAATAAACAGTACTACAAGGAAACAAAAACTATACATTTACCAAACACAAAAAAAAACTCAATTCAGAAATTAGCCCTGCTCAACCCCAAATTTTCAATCAATCGAACAACAACATAAATCAAAGCAAAAAATACTACTAAAAAGCATAAATTGAATATTCAATTTGTTTATCCTTTCTACTATTGTAATAATTACTTACTTCTCGTTCTCTACAACAATTGTATACCAAAAAAATTTCATAGTACAATTTCTGCCAAGCTAGATAAAAGAGAAGGAAATATGAAGAGACAATTCAAAGAGGACGTTATCATGTGAACCTTGAAGCACTAAAATTTGTACTTTGAAATAAGCATCAACAAAAAGAATTCAGTACTTACTTTTAAGGAGTGCCTCTGTATTCCCTTTCATTTTTTCATCTGCAAAGTGATGCTGGAGCACCTGGACTCTGGATTTATGGATTTCATCATCATTAACCTGCGAAAATTCATGTGGCTGTCATCTGCTTGATTAACATGTGTATGGGATTTTTCCTTGTGTTTCTATTCAACTTGCTGCGTTCATTGATGAACATCAAACAATCCATTTCTAACAAATCCTTTCATATCATAAGCCTGTGATCTTCGTCAGGCCTCATTTCACCTGATAAGCATTAAACTCGAGTCGCATCACAAATAGTTAACTCTGCTATATTCTCTGTTTACTTAATTTTAGTGGACACAAAGCTAAAGCCTTTGTATACTCAACTACATCTGCTTTAATCTCAGTTGACCAGAATTTTCTGCTTCCTTCATGTTTTAAAATGGCAACCAAAAGCTTTGCTTTCTTCTAGTTGTTATAATGTGGTGTCTTTTCTATCTAACCACTCTTCTTTTTGGCATTTAGACCATTATTTAACCACTTACTTATAATTCTAATATAGAATATATCCTATCTTCTTTCTCTTTATCACTATTCTAAATATATCCTAAATATTTACTTTGTTTAGACACAGATCGCCGATAACATGTAAAGCTTTTCTAAATCAGTAATATATTCTAACCTTCACATCAAGCATGTCAATATTTCAATTACAAAAATCATAAAAATTTCAAATGGTACATTATATGAGAGGGTATTAGAGAATGACATTCTTCATATCATGCATGTCATGAATATTAGGAAATTAAATTCACTCAATTTGGCACTAAGAGAGAAGATATCTTCAGGTCATGAATATCATTGACAAATACTGTTTGAAAAATAATAAAAATGATAAACAAAGTCAATCAAAAATAAAAAACACAACAAATATGATTTGGCTTTTGTGATATTACCAATCAATACATAAATATACAACAAAGTGATCAAATATTAA
Source organism: Anisodus acutangulus (assembly GCA_029783415.1). NCBI lineage: Eukaryota > Viridiplantae > Streptophyta > Magnoliopsida > Solanales > Solanaceae > Anisodus > Anisodus acutangulus. The sequence goes on along the minus strand of CM056494.1, from coordinate 1,315,548 downwards.
AAATAAGCAATAATATAATAGAAAATAAAGTTCATATTATAGCTCATCCGCCAAATAATCCCCCCAAAAAAAAATTGGTCTGTCAAACTCAAAATATTGGGGACCCAAAATTTTGAATTCCAAGCAAGTAGGTCAGATACATGACATCACATTCAAATTACTATAAAATGCGTCTTCTAAACAAATTAGGAATTTAAAACTATAGGTTCTCTAAACAGTTGCTATTAGAAAAAACAAAAAGGAGAAAATTATTAATGATGAATATTGAACGTTTACCCTCTCTGATACAAATCAGGTAACTAATTAACTTAATTACAAAAAAATTATAATTCTACCTAAAATAGAATATATATATATACAATTAATGAAATAATATTAAGAAATATTCGTCCTCCGGGGCATAGTCCAGTGGCAAAGCCTGGGCGCTATAAGGCGCTCTGGCATGGGACATCGTGGGTTCGATTCCCCGCAAGCACGAAGAAACTCTGCATGTTGGAAAATTTGACCTTGTCTCATTGATCAGTTGTACGCTCCCAGAAAACTGGCCACCAGAGCACATCCCGCGATTTACCTGGTAATAGTGTTGAAGGACCGGTTCTATTACCTCCAGGACGTCTGGGTTACCTTCAGGTAATAGTGTTGAAGGACCGGTTCTATTACCTCCAGGACGTCTGGGTTACCTTCAGGACGTCTGGGTAATACCAGTGAAGTAGTCAAGCGCAAGCCTGGAAACCTGGATTATCAAAAAAAAAAATATTAAGAAATATTCCAATAACATATGCGCATGGATGAGCAAGTGAATTGGATAAAGTATCTTTTCTGGGATGTAGCCACGCTTGCTATTGTCCTTCCTGGTGGAACGCCCAACGCTGCATAGTGCCTGAGTTATACAGCTAAATCCTCATTAGTATCTACGATGACACCATGCGGCCTTTTTTCTAGACTGTCACTTGACTTAATGTGAGTGCCTTTTTCTTTGACTTCTTTGACGGTTAATAATAGATAGATAGATGTTTACGTGTTTGTTATGAGTCACACCAAGTCCGTGGGGACTTGTTAATAGGTTTGCAAGTGTTGATGGAAACAAAGTGATGAGGAGTCAAAATTGAAATATTTAAAGGAAAATAATTTCCGCTTGTAAATGAGAATATTTTCTCTGAATTGCTGATTCCTGGGGATAAACTGAACCAGGAATAGTAGACAAATTAGCTTTACTGTTCCTCTTAAATTATGCATTAGAGAATTCAAACTTCGATAACAGCTCCAAGGTTTGATATTCATGCTCTAAATTGCAAAATTTATAAGCAATAAAACCCAAGAAACTGAAACAGAAGTTGCTAAGTATAGCATCTATCTGTGATTGTTTGTATTTTGGTTACAGAGGAAAAGTTTGTGGATACAGAGGTTTTTCCTGATACAGCACTTCAGCAGAATAAATACAAGAACTTTGTATGCAACAGCCATAACAAACAGCACCAGTAAATTTTTCCACTTAGAGTTACTGTCTTCAGATATATCATATACATTTTCCAGAGCCTCGTAACCAGATATGGTTCTCACCTGCCCAGCTGCAAAAGAAGTTCCGATGTACTCGTTTTCCAATAGTCCCTGGTATAAAGAAGTTTAGTAAGTATACTTCAGCAATAATCAGTGATCACGAACATGCAGTTAATTATGAATTTAAGCCAAGTCTCAAACTTGCCTGGATAGAGTAAGTATGAAAAGCAATATAAGAAATGGGGTACATCCATGCTGGTCCAGGCAAAGCACTTCTGATTCTAAAATAGCCAGCGGAAAGCATCATTATCACCTGAAACAAGAGAGATGATCGTCGTTGGATGAAAAAGTTAGGACTGGACTCAACATGAAATGATAATTAAATAATACTCCTAAAAGTATCCTATATAACACTAGAATCACAAACATTTCAGATGCCCAACTTCCTCGATTCCCATTTTCAGAAAAAATTGACCCTTACAACAAAGTACAGACAGCCAAAATCCTACATATTTTCCAATCAATGGAATATGACAATAACCAAAAGAGAAAGGCAAAGAATGTATTGTCAACTTCATCCCATAGTAAATCTTCTCTTGCAAATTAAGATTTAAGGCAGAACTTACATGTATGGACAGAAAACTTAAGATGCTCCAGAAGATATTTTGGCAGATGGAAGCAACAAGCAGTAGCAACCCCTCATTTACCAACAGACACGCAAAGAAATTCAGCACAAAGTACATCAGCAAGCTGAACTCATTCCGCAACCCAATAAGAAAATAGAAGACCAAACTTGACGAAATGGAGATGAGAAACAAGAAAGGGAGGCTGGCAATAAGCTGCCCAAGTAGGAAAACAAATGCCCCAGTATGCTTGTTTGATTCTTCACCGGTGTATATCTGCAAGTCATCAAAATGTTGATTATGTTGGTTTTTGAACTGGATGAGGATACTCACAACAGCATATTATCAGGGCCATAACAAAATCAAACTTTCTAAAGAGCAAGTAAGAATGAATTGAAACCAACGATAAATTGAAAAGTTTACTCTGTTTGAAGGGACTATCTAAATACCCTATTTTGCAGAGGAACAAAATACAAGACCTAGATGTACTTGCCATACCAAATGGCCATAAGAAGGTGTATAGCCACTCTCAGCCTACAAAACAACTCCTGGTTCTTAAATATGCGAGCTGATTTCTCCGATGGTCACTCAACTAATAGTTATTATCTCAGAAAGTCACTTTCTTTGTTAAAGCAAATTGGAATCAAGAAGGTGACTTTCTGAGATAATAACTATTAGTTGAGTGACCATATGAGAAACTAACCCTTAAATTTACACATGTACTGGATTCATTCAAACATGACGTTCACATATAATTAGTTTCAAAGAAGCATGCTTGTGCATTATCCAGAAGAAACACGAATAAGTTACTGGACATCACCTTGATCTCTTTCAACTGTGAAGGTACACCGGTGACGCCTAGCAGAGAGGTGAATGAAACAAATACAAATATTGCTGCTGCTCTTGTCTGCATGGCAAGTAAAACGTCATAGTTTGCATACTGAAAACAAGATCAAGTAATGGCAAATATTTACCATGAGAAAAAAAAAATCAAATAGCAATATCAACGCACTCCATGATTATTTCATGGACTGTGTAAACAGAAAAACGTGGTCTGGTGCACAAACATCATATGGATGGACTACTGAATTAGACATATGCAAAAGGAAAGAGACGCGTTTGATTCTTTAGTTATTAGCTTACCATGACAGACGACAAGGAATGCCCCAATCCAGAAAACACAGTGCCAATACAAAGGGCAAGAAACATATAAAGAATCAACCTTAGCCAATAATATTTCCACTCCCTTGACATAACCAATAAAGATCTCCAAGTCAAAACTGCAACTCGTGTTACATTTCCTGCCATTCCCTTTCTTTTGAGAGATGGACCTTCCTGTAAGGACGGAATGCAAGAGATCAGAGACAGTATTGAAGCTCAGGCAGTAAGTATGATCGTTTGACCGCAAAAACTTTTATGGTTGAACACTCTAAGGCTTTCTAAGCCACTGTTTTTCTACTTGACAATGATATTATCAAATATTTTTTGAACTAGTTTTAATTGTAAAAGATTGTGACTTACAGTACTTTTTATGTAGTTTTTTTAGTAAAGACTTTATGTAGTTTCTCAATAGATAAATTATTCTTTTAAAAGACTAGAAATCAATGTATGAAATAGACCGAAACTAAATCATATGACCCTCTTATTCCAAATTTCGTCATTCTTTTAGGAATAGAGGGAGTAATGCATCGAGTTTAAAAATACTTCATAAGGTTGCCAAATTACCTCTACTGTTAAAGAACTTTGGTGTTGCAAAGAACAAAGATTGGAGGAAACTCTAACTTAGACATTGGCATAAATAACTCTTTATGTAGTACTAACACAATAGCAAGGACTACAAATTTTTCTGGCATACACTGACCAAGGAACTAAAATTAGTAGCTCTTAAAATGGACTGTGACAAAACTTCTGCTTCATTCTAGGCCTAATGAAACCACAAACTTCAGTTCTCACACACAAAAAAAAAAATGATAATTGAGGACGATCTAATTTGTCAAAACAAACCAAAGCCAACAAGAGCATCCTTCAACAGAATGCTCAAATTATATTACTACCCAGAGCACATGGGCTTAATAGCTTATGTATGTAGTTGGTTCATATAAAGAATGGGAATACTTCCTAGTATCTAGTGGTCACATTACAGTATGCATTGCTTAGGTCTTCAGTTGACACTTTGAAAAGTTCTTAGAAAGATTGAGCAAAGTCAATAGTAATTATCCATGATGTCAATAGTGACAACAGTGAAAAAACATACCTTCTCGGTAAGTTTCATTATTACAAACATACTCTCTTTTTCCATGATAAACGTACCTTCTCAGTAAGCTTCGTTATCATTGATTCAACAGCAGCAGCATCTTCCGATGATCTATAAGTTGCTTCAATGGTACGTATAGCAACGGCAGTATCCATGGTCACTGATGATAAGTCTCCATGGTTATCCTGTTGAGATGACAAAAGCACAAACTTGAATGAACATCTTTCCTTTTTGTGTTGGGGAGGGGGAGGGGATAGGGTAGCCAGAGAACAGCCGAGAATCTTTGAACTTGCATTTTGCATTGTATAACAAAAGCAAAATCCTTGTTCCTTTCTCAAAGAGCTTTCCGCAGCACAATAAAACAAAAGCATGAATATGGAGAAAAGAGGTAGCACACTGAACTGAGTTAGAACTGTTTCCAACATCCTAAGAATTTTCAACAAATCAATCACTATCCTTAACCACTATGATTGAGTTTTTAAAGCGAAAAAAAAGGCAGAGCTTTGAATGCTTATAAGCAAATACCTGCCAGCTTTTGCACATCGTAATAATCCTGTCAAATTCTGTGTTTATAGCACGCAAGAAGTGATCAGAAGGACTTTGCATAATTGGACAAGGGAATCCAGCATTCGAGAAGTGCTTCACAATTAAATGATATGTTAGTCTCTAACAATTAGTAACATTAAGAACAGAGTATTGATTCAAAACATAATGACCAGAAATTAAACATCTTAAGTGCTATTTATTTCTGGTAGTATTTCATAATTGTGCACATGCTTGGTGAACTAATCCTCCTCCATGCCCCCTTAAGTAACTTTGTCCAGTCTGAGTCCCCGTTAATATTGACTGATTTTCCAGAGGAACTCCTTTTCTTTCTTCCAACCACTATCCCTATATTCTGAAACATTTAGTCCATTTGGAAAATTTGTCACCACTCACCAATATTTCTCTAGACAATTTTCTATTTGTCAGAAAACAACAAATTGAACTTTATTGATTAATTCCAGTTTGTAAGGATACTGTATAAGAAGCTATGGGGACCTTTATTAGGCAATAAGCTTCTAAGCAACAATTTGGACTTCGCAAACCGGACACTCGCACGTCAGATATGTCCTATTGACACAACCTTATCCTGCAAAACTTATCTCCACTAAAAGACATGTTCCCCAGAGTAATCATCATAACCTGAGTAAATATTTACTTCAACATCGCTAGACCATTCTTGGCTCCTTTAATGCAAAATGAGAATAAATAAATAAAGAACTTCAGCCAAACTGCATGGGCTCATTTTCTCTTATAAAATAGGGTATCATCTGACTAACAATTGACTTCTTTCTTTTCAGATAAACCACACCCATTTCTGGATCTCTCTTATTAAAGGAAAAATCAAACAAACCTTTATTGCAGCATAAACAATATCATTCGTTATTCAGTGCTTTTGTTTGATGCAGTTATGACTGCTAAAAAACCAAGGCCTTACCTGAACCAAGATGGACAGTGGAAGGAAGCATACCAAGGTAAAATTACCTGTAAGCAAGCCAATGTTTCACCAAAGAACAATGTCTTTCCATTTGAGAGGAGGCAAATTCGGTCAAAAAGGCCAAATACTTCAGTACTGCTTTGGCAAATGGTGAATATCAGAGTGCAGCCAGAGTTGGCAAGCTTCTTCAATGTAACCATCATCAGAAGTGTTGAAACGCTAAACATAACAAGGACTAAACATCAGCTAAATTAGAGTAGTTCATTATTTTTACAGGTAGAAGAAATCCAAGAGCATCAAGTCCCAACCACTAAGAATAGCAAGACAAAAAGACAGAAACACTAAGAATAGCAAGACAAAAAGACAGAATTAATAAGGAGAATTTTAGAGAATAGGGTACGGATATCCATTCAGTTGGAACCCTACAGTTGATTTGGAATATGCTACAAAATATCAATTTCCAGACAATAAAATAAGAAAAAACATCAATCAGATGGTTCTCCCTCAACCCTTAAAATTGATGCTTTCATGTATGACAGACGAACTTCAGTACTAATCCAATCAAAGCACCTCCACATTATCTTCTGGTAACTAACTCCTAGAAGAGACCTACATTCCCTAAGCTAGCAATCAACAACAACATACCCAGTATATTCACACAAGTGGGGTCTGGGGAGGGTAGAGTGTACGCAGACCTTACCTCTACCTTAAGCTAGCAATCCTAAGCTTCATTTGTGGGTCTTTCCCAAAGAAAGCTTGTAGCCTTTTTATATTAACATGCTCTACCCAAAATGCTGAAATATTTACTGACCTTTTTTATATACTAATAGACCTTTCAAATCATATAAACTTCCAGCATGAGTTGATATGTACCAACTTTACTAACATCCTTCAATAGTTCAATGAACGACGTGGTCTTTCTCTATCACCACATGCATACTATACAGGACAAGCAAATCCATCTTTATGCCTAATTAACTCGTCAAACAAACATAGAGCATTAGTACTTTATTACGCTTTATTGGACAGAAAAACTACAACATACTTAGGAAAATAAAATGAATTTCTTCTTGTCTTAGGTATATAATTGGAAATTTTGGCGGCTATTGTGTGCTACTAATTCAAGTAGTCTAGTCACTACGAAGATCACTCATGCAGTTACGGTTAATGAATATGTCAATGTAAACTAAATGAAGTTCAATAAAAATTGTTGTGATTTTTCAACGAGGAGTAGGAAGAGAACCTGTCAAGATGATAAAGGGGTTCATCAATAAATAAAATATGTGGGCTCATGACAAGTTCCCGGGCAATGCTGATACGCCTTCTCTCACCACTTCGAAGACCTCGCATGAAACAGTGGCCACCTATAAGTTTGTTAGCATAATCTCCCAGTGACATAGCATCTATAACATCCTCCACCACACTCCTTTTCTGACAAAAGAAACCAGGAAGTTGAAGCAAAGCTGAGTAGTATAGGAATTCACGCACAGTTAATGGTCCAATAAGAGTAGTTTCTCTGTCAACATATCCCTGTAAATGAGCAAACTTTCCATGTCAGAAGGCACAAGCTGACAAAACAAGGAAAACTACAGCCCCCTTCCTAATTTACTTGATTCAATTGAAGTTTTCTTCCAAAAAGCTGAAAAGTACCAACACTTCATTAACCCAAATTCAAACCAAATAAACTAGTCATACATTATGTATTTTAATATTAACATGATGATTAGCCTCCACCTTAAACGTTTGAGCTATTGTTTTCAATATCTATATTGGATGATGTTTGTAGATGATCATAGATGTGCTCAAACTTAAGGAAAATATGTTTTTCAGAGCTCCTTGGGAAAGAATGATTTAATCTAAAGCTTGGGAACAGGACGGGGTTCACAGGCCTAAATTCGTACCTGCAGCTCCTAATCAACCAGGGAATAAGCCTCATTGCGCTATTAAAAAGGGATAAAAATGGAAAAGGGATTTCCAAACATCAGTTACATGAAATTATACCACATAATTAGAACCAGTTGCATGAATGTTTTGCTTCAAATGTGACATCTTCTTGCCAAAGGGCACACACAGATCACTTTGTGCAGGAGAGCCAAAGGATTGGTCGATGAAAAGCAGGGCAGTTAACTCACTGAACCAGTGGTCATTACTAGGAGAGTGATTATGATTTTATATTCCAAAAATCAGTTCAGAGTGAACAAACAGCTAATGTAATGTAAAAAAAGGGCAGCCCAGTGCACTAAGCTCCCGCTATGCGCGGGTCCGGAGAAGGGCCGGACCACAAGGGTCTATTGTACGCAGCCTTACCTTGCATTTCTGCAAGAGGTTGTTTTCACGACTTGAACCCGGGACCTCCAGGTCACATGGAGGCAACTTTACCAGTTACTCCAAGGCTCCCCTACAAACAGCTAATGTAATGTAAACTATAAAAACAGGAAGTCAAAGTCCACAGTCCTGACATATATCTTTTCGTATTGAAAATACAAGCATGACCACAAGCGAAAGTAAATGCTTACAACATACATAGGAACCATACGGCATGTGCCTTTTTTTCCCGTTTACAAACACCTCACCATACATTCTCGCTGAATTAGGTAACCTTCCTAAAGAAGAGAAAGAAAACTAGCTCAGAATCATATATAAACAACCAGATGCTTTTCTATAAACTGACTATGAATTGAATAATACAAACCTGCAAGGGCTCTCAAGAGTGTCGATTTCCCTGACTTAGCCGGACCCATTATTACAGTCATTGTTCCAGGTAATGCATAACCATGCGAACTCTTGACCACCTTATCGGAGTACTTTCTTTTTCCATTTTTAGTTACAGTCAAGTCCTTCCAGGCAATAGAAGCTCCTGCAATCTTCCTTGTAATAACTTCCCTCTCAGGTAAAGATGGAGATGGCAAGGAACCACTATTGATCTTTGACAAGGAAGGGGAGGCTGCATTAATAGAATCACCTCCTTCGTCCACTTTGACCTCTATATCTGTCTCATCCCAAACAGGTGAATCTTCAAATGAAATTGGTTGTCTAAGTGCACCAGGTTTTCGCAGGTAGAAGAAATTACTTGATGGCACCCTACTAGCTGGACTACTTGTTGTAGAAGATGGAGACATATACTGATCTGATTGGGAGTATATTTCTTCCATTCTTTGGAATTCTCCAATTCTATCTAACTACTCCAGAAATGGAACTCTGAGCTGAAGGTTCACAAGGAAATCAATATATTGCAACTTTTTCTTCCCTAGAGGCCTAGACCACCTTTACCAGTTCCGTAAAACGTGTTCCAACCCTGTAAAGTTAGCAATAACTAACAAATAACATAGATAGCTTGTTATGGAAAGAACAACAAAAGACAATAGACAAATAAATGACATTCGAAAATTTTAAGCACCGGGACAAAAATTCTCCTTTTGAGCCTTTGGCACCAATTGTGGTTGCAAAGGGTAAAAATATATTAATCAATCAATCAAATACACCTCTAACCCAAGTTAGTTGGGGTTGGCTATATGAATCTTTCTATATCTATTCCTTCTACAGGTTCAGTGTTCAGAATATATTCCTTCTATCCGTCAAAATATATTCTTATGCAGTTATGCTGGCTGTCACCCTATTTTTAGGCTGGCCAGATCCTGCAGCAACCCTCTTCTCCTTTCCTATGCTTTGGGAAGCTCACAAAGGCTGAGTTTCGAAAAATCAAAAGATATTCAAGAAAATAAAAACAAGTAACTAGGTATGGGAAGCTTATGAGCTTGAAAATGTCTTATAAATAAATCTACTACTCTCTCCGGATCAAAAAGTGTGTCAAGTTAGCCATTTGCACACCACTTAAGAAAATACAAACTCCTAGACAAAAAGAAGTAATTTGACTAAACTGCCCCTAATTAAATATGTATTGAGATTTGATCTAATAGTAGTTAATAGGAGCAAATCTGAAAAAATAAGGTTAATTCTTCGCTAAGTGGACACAATGAAAATATCCATAGTAAAGAACCCTTTTTCCTTTCCTCTTATAGAACAACTTATGTATAACTTTGGCCATTTGGGGACTGAAGAGTACAAAAAGCACAAAACTTTTCAGCTCTAATAAACACCTTGGCAAACAGAACACTGGACTCACATAACCCCATAAACCCCAAAAGTGAAATTAGAGAAGCAGACTACAAAGAAAGACAAAACCAAAAGCTTAGGAGCCGTTTGGCCATGAGAGTTATTCACTTTTTTTCGTAATAATTATTCATTTTATTTCAAAATCAATTTTTTAGTTATAAAATTTCCAACTCCAACTTGGAGTTGGTTTCCAAATTTGGAGAGGTGCTCCAAACCTGTTTTCCAACTCCATCTTCATAAATTCCAAATAAAGTACTCTCTTCTCTCCTTGGCAAAAACTATAACCAAACACAACTTCAACTTCATAAATTCCAAATAAAGTAAAAAGATATTTAAAATCTATAGTCAAACGCCTACCTAAGCGCTTAAATGCTAACAAGCACCAATGAACCGCTGAAAAAAAGCTTAAAATGCTTCAAATGATAACACAAAAAGCTGCAAGTAGGCTCGAACTTCAAAACGGAAAGTCCACAAAAAGCAAGTAAAATTACTGAACAAATAATGAAGTAAATGAAGAGGGATAACAGATAATATGAACCTGGATCCAAGTGAACAAATAGCACATTAGAGAGGAAGGTGAAGAGGCTGGTAGTGGAAAACAGTGCAAGTAAGAAGAGTGATACTTCCAATTATGAGATTGATGGATCCTTTTTTGACCCGGACATAAGCAATGCCGGTGTATGTCTCTACACAATATATTTTGGTCCAATTGAGAATTTCCTAATTTATTTTTTTTAATTAAAGGGACAAACCACAACAACAATAACAATATACCCGATAAAATGTCTGCACAGATTAAAATAGAATGTACGCAAAGCTTATTCCTATTTTAAAAAGATAGAAATATTGTTCCGATAGATGTTCAGCTCAAAGAATAATAAATATAAACTAGACTTACATTGATGTAATAGGTAGAGGCACTACTTATGAAAAAGAGGAGTTTTCTCTTCTACTCCCGGATATTGAACCGGGGCTCCGGCCCAGAATACGATTAATCCAGCATGGGCTACATGAATCCTTAGTAGTTTACCGGATAAATTGAGTTGTCGGGCATCAAGTTGAATTGTCTTCTGTAAGGAGCTTGAATCGTTCGTTTACTCTAAGTCTTATTATCGACGCGATGGATTGGGTACACGGTCACGTGCTGAACAAAGAGGTATATATCACACTCATTCACAACTACATTATGACAAGGTAATAACATAAACGAGATGAAAGAACGCGATAATTTACTAATCATTTATGCTGATATTCGACCTCCTCATGTCATGGTAAGGTGAAGCAAAGAGAGATAGTGACAATTAAATTTGTATGCTTTGGCTGCTTTAGAAAACAATGAAACAGCGGCAAGAAAACTTTTGTTTTTTCTTCTTAAAAGAAAAATGCGTCCAAAATTCCTCTTCTATTTGAAAATTTGTTGAGTGGGAGCTAAGTGTCTTAGTTAATAAGATTATAATATAAGTAATACAGTTTATACAACCCAGAAAATCATAATTAAAGATGGATACTGGCGTCCTCCGGGGCATAGTCCAGTGGCAAAGCCTGGCGCTATAAGGCGCTCTGACATGAGACAGCGTGGGTTCGATTCCCCGCAAGCACGAAGAAACTCTGCATGTTGGGGAATTTGACCTTGTCTCATTGATCAGTTGTACGCTCCCAGAAAACAGGCCACCGGAGCACATCCCGCGATTTAGCTGATAATAGTGTTAAAGGACCGGTGCTATTACCTCCAGGACGTAGAGGACCGGTGCTATTACCTCCAGGACGTAGTCAGGCGCAAGCCTCGCGATTTAGCTGATAATAGTGTTAAAGGACCGGTGTTATTACCTCCAGGACGTAGAGGACCGGTGCTATTACCTCCAGGACGTAGTCAGGCGCAAGCCTGGAGATCTGGATTATAAAAAAAATGGATACTGACACTTTCTTTTTCATTTTCCAATTTGAGAAAGTTACTATCAGTGAGTAGCATATTTGACAAAATGCCAACTCAATAAATGCATATCGTAAAATAGGGTCAAAAAGAGCATCTTCTCCTTTTATCTTTTTTCAACGTCTCTTTCTATGTGCTTATTTGTGCGGTAAATTTTTTCTAACGAATTCCAGTGATATGCATTGGTAGTGTAAATTTTTTGTATATTACAATGTAGTGCCACAAGTTAATTGTCATTAATAAAAAAAAAAATCTAACGGAGAGTAAAACAGAATCTATCAGATATCCTAATCTAAAATGTCATAAGGAAAACGAAAGAGCAGTAAAGATTGATGGAACATGAGCTGAATTCTTGACGGTGTTTGAAATAGGGTAGAGATCTCCGGTGCTGTCACATCTCATTATTCGTCTCCCTGTCGTAAAATCCTTCACCGAAAAATCAAAAGAACCAAAGTCAAGGGAAACATTATTATCAGTTGTGAAACGTCGCACAAAGATTATATTCTTAATGAGTTTAGGGACATGGAGAACATTTTTAAAGATTGGTGGTGGATGTGGTGGGGATAAGGATGAATGACCAAAACTGCGAATGGGAATACCTTGTCCACTACCAACAATAATATTTTGATTTAAATTACTCAAATTGGAATAAGATGACAGAGTACCTTGTGATGCCGTTATGTGAGATGTGGCGTTTGTGTCCATATACCAACTTTCATATGGAGTGTTGAGTGACATTGTGTTCATAGCTGCCTCAATGGCAGTCGGTGCATAAGTTGAGGGTGGAGGGGGCCTGTGATGTGTAGGCCTATTGTGGACGTGTGTCGAGTATACCAGGTTGGGCCTGTCGGTTTTGAGGTGTAGTCTACGAGGATGTCGGATACGAGCAAGGAAGAGAGGCCCATGACGATGGGGCCCACGCGGCCCACGGTGGGTAGGTAGCCCATGGCGGAGGCTGCTGCCACTGTCGCGGTCGCTGATGGTTGTTTCTTGCCGGTGGGGACTGCCCCTTAACACCGCCGTTGTTGCAAGAATTTCGTTCGCCGCTGCCCTTGCCGGACTGCCTGCTTTGGCGGTTGTTGCGGGTGGATGCGAGCTGTTGCGGGTCCTCGGGCCGGCGGTTCTGGTTGTCAGAGTTGGAGGCCCTGCCGTCGGTGGAGGACCCGACGGTGGTGGTAAGGGTGGCGTCGGCAATGCTGGCATGAGCGGTGTTGAGCTTTATTTTTTGGATTTCCTCAAGAATAAGCTTCAACATGCCTCATAAAAACGGAGGTAATGGCGTGCATTGCTAAAGAATGGTGGCAGCTCTGTCATAAGATTCGTTCAAGCCTGCAATAAGTTGCATGATCAATCGCTGATTAATGACCGATGCGTCGAAGTTGGAGAGTTGGTCGGCAAGCATCTTGAGTTCTTGACAGTATGCAGACACGTTTGAAAAATCGTCCTGATGAACATCCTTAAACTGATTTTCAAGGTATAACGTTCGTTGAGTTTTGTTGTCGTGGAAAATACTTTCCAAAACATTCCCACGTTTGACGGGCAGTGGCATCGGTCTCAATGATGGTGTGCAACAGATCATTAGAGATCGTGTCGTACATCCACTGGAGTACGGCTGCGTCCAAATGAGACCAGAGTGCATCATCAGAATTCGAAGTCAAGGGTAGATCTATGGACTTCAGTGTATGAGGGATGGTGTGGTCGATAACTTCGTAAACACGACAATAGATCTTAAAAAGCTCCGCCCACGAGGAGTATTGACCACTTTTCCATCTCAAGAGTCACAAGGATGAAGTTTTTAATGTTATTGACTGCAAGTGCAGGATGGAATTTGGTTTTATCAGCCATGGAAGAGGAAATTTAGGAGGAAGATGGAGGGAGAATGACCGGAAAAACTAGGGTTCCGTCGTGGGGAAAAGGGGTGGCCGAAATATGAAGTCGGCGGCTAAGTTCCGACGTGGGAAGGGTGGCGGCCGAGAAAAGAGGTCGGCAGCTAGGGTGGGATATTTACGGTTAGGATTTTGATACCATAAAGAAATATGTTGCTTGATTTTATTCATCAATAATGTACAATATATATATATATATATATATATATATATATATATATATATATATATATATATATATATATAGTACAAGAATATCTAAACTAGGTAACTAATCAACCTAATTACAATAGGAAATACAATTCTACCTAAAATAGGAGACTTAATTACATTAGAAATACAATTCTATCTAAAATAAAAAATATACAATTAATTAAAGAATATTTGAAAAATATTTTATTATACTCGTCTGGAATTTGTATTCACAAGACAAGATTACATGGGTCCCTAATGGGTAAACATGGAAGTGTAAGAATAGGCAAATAATTATAGCCCTTTGTTGTTTGAATAGGTACATTTCAGCTCCATCTCAAGTTAAGATTAGAACAAGAAGAAGGCAAGTAAAATCGAGGCTTCGACTTTATTTTTCGAAAAATAGTTGTTGTACTTTGAATCACTTCTAGGATAGTAGAAGTTTAGTAGCTACTTTTAGCAAGTAGTAATACATGAACATGAAGGTCGAATTGCAAATATTAATCCATCGAGCACTTGTAAATTCATTTGCACGAACCTATATCACTTTAAATGAAGATTTAACATGGAGGATAACATTACTTGCTATATTGCCCATTATAATTAGTAGCAAAGCTAGAATTTTTATGAGAAAAGTAATTTTACGAATAAGCCAAGGAAATTCGATATCTACTAGTATATATGCATAAAAATAATTTTGACATTATATATACAATGGAATTTTTCGATAAATTAAATTAGAATTCAAATCCTTTTTTTTTTCTGTTCAAATCCGAGTATCGCCTGATCACTAAAACACAAACACACACGACACGACACCTCGCTCACCTTAACTCCTCCATTGTCCATTTTACTCCCTCACGTCCCATTTATCAGGGGCACATTTAACACAACACACACACACAATACAACACAACACACACATACACTTTTATATAAAACACAACAAAAAAGGGAAATACAAAAATCAGAAACAAAACAAAGAGAGAAAAAAAGAAAGATTAAAGAGAGCAATTAAGGAGTCCCAAAAAGTTTGGTTGAAGGATAAATTGCAGTTGAGGTTTTGTTCGCGGTTACGAAGTAACAAATGTGAGTTTTCTCACTCACAAATTCTTAGTAAAATCCTTTGTTTTGAATTACAATGCATGTAAAAAAGATATGTTTCTGAAAATATAAGTTGTGATGAATTAATTGATTTAAGTATTGTCTTGTAATAAGTTTGAGTCATGTCATTGCAGACTGTTTTCGCTGAGTTATCCTTGTTAGAATGGGACAAAATTTTCCAGTGTTGTACATATTTTTTTTCACGGTCAGTTTGAGTCCAAACGGGGCCAAAACCGACATATGGTTTGAGAGTTATCGATGTTTAAAGTTTATGCCTCAGATACCAAAATTCGGAAGGGCAGAACGTATAACGTAAAAACTGTACAAATCGGTAAAGAATCTGAAGGTTTGTACTGAATAATAATTCTATATTTCTCTGTTATTGACAATTTGAGACCTTAATGAGATCGAACCGACGTACGGTTTGAGAGTTATCTCTATTTAAAGTTTCTGCCTCGGATCAACCGAAATCCGGAAGGGCATAATGTATAACGTAAAAACTGTACAAATCGGTAACGAATCTGAAAGTTTGTGCTGAATAATAGTTCTATATTTCTCTGTTATTGACAGTTTGAGACCTTTCTGAGATCGATCCGACATACAGTTTGAGAGTTATCATTGTTTAAAGTTTCTGCCTCGGATCGACCGAAGTCCGGAAGGGCAGAACGTATAATGTAAAAACTGTACAAATGGGTAAAGAATCCGAAAATCTGTTCTGATTAAAAGTTCTATATTTCTCTGTCCTCGACAGTTTGAGACTTTACGGGGATTAATCCGACTTACGAATAAAAAGTTATGATTGTTTTAAGATTGTATCCCTTTTTTATAAAAAGTCCGGCGAGACAGTTTTCATAGGGTTGTTTCTTTCGTGAATTTGTATTAGTTTCACTAAGTATTTTCAGAGGAAACTTGGGATAGTGATAGGTCCCCGCGTTACCTTCGATTCGGCGTGAGAAATACCTTATTCAGAGTTACGGTTTGAGAGTTATAACCCTTACAAGTGGGGAGGGCGAAAAGTTGAAAGAAGTGAATATTATTTGAATCTTCTGAAAATATGACTATATATATATATATATATATATATATATATATATATGACTATATATATGGGTGTGTGTATAAGTTTAGCCATACAGTCGAAATCATAGAAATCTTGGTAATGTAAATAATTTTGCTATCACCTACGGGGCTATAGCATTACACATTTCTTGCCTTCGGGGCTATTCAAATACACTTGCCTTCGGAGC
Organism: Anisodus acutangulus; assembly: GCA_029783415.1. Lineage (NCBI taxonomy): Eukaryota > Viridiplantae > Streptophyta > Magnoliopsida > Solanales > Solanaceae > Anisodus > Anisodus acutangulus. The sequence goes on along the minus strand of CM056494.1, from coordinate 1,299,222 downwards.
TATTCAAACACACTTGCCTTCGGGGTTATAATTGAAATGCATTGGATCGGGTTGCATGCACCGCAACAAATATATAATATGTTATATAGGATGAAGCATGTGTACTGATTAACTAAGTATTTTCTAGGACGACTTGGGAGGAGATTTGGTGTGTGAATATTTATTGGCTTGTACATTGAAAGTGGTGAAATCTGTTTTCATGACATGCTTATTATGTTCATAATATGATTGTACTTAGAATATTGTGAGGTTACTTTGAATAAAAATTTTGAAGGATTCAAAATGTCTAAAGTATATACAAGTTATTGAAAAACTTGCTTGTTATCCATAAACGGATTAAATGAACTAAGGTTGATGTACTGACATCACCTTAATAAATATTTATTGATAAAGGGTACAAAGATGACTATGTTTAACCTATTCCCTTTATGATATTCAAAATCTGTCATAAGGGTGTGCAAGTTGCTGACTTGAATGTGATTGGAGATTTTGAAGAGTTTTCGAAAAACATTAGACTACCTGCTAAAATAAGTTGAAATGATAAAATTAGACTAGTCCTGAAGTATCATATATTTGTTCAATTGATGTATTTATTTATCTTGCTATAACTATGAGCATGATATAATTTCTTCCTTATACGGAGATACTGAAATAAGATCAATTGCATATTGTCGATTTGATGAGAGAATTTTTCCAAAATTAGGGGGAGAGAATAATGAAATAAAAAGGAAAATTTTGTGGAAAAATTCACCATCGTCTCATCTTGATCTACGTGCTTCTATTAGTGAGCAAGAGGTCCAAAAGATTATTCACTTGCAAAAAATAGCAAATCAAATGCCATACGCATTTACAGATTTGAAAAGGATTACCGAATCACATATCCCTGTAGAATATGTCTCAATTCGAATTGATGTTCCTGTAGGACCATCTAATAGTGTCATAGCAAACGAGTCCAAAAGCACGCCTGAAGCGTGATAGACGATTGGGTTCTAAGGATCGGAATCCTAGAAAAATAAAAATAAAAATAAATGGTCAAGATGACATTAAGAAAGAATCTGATAAAGAAATGCAAGTTTTGATCAATCCTGATATTCTTGAAGAAATCAATGAGCAGCAAACTCAAGAAAATGAAGAAATATCAATAAATCCAATTGATGTTATGACTATTTGAATGGCTTGGAAGTAAATGTGGTTTGAAATACCCACAACCTCATATGAAGATAATGCAACATACATCGCTCAATTGAAGGGAGGATTCAAAAAAGGAGATAGGACAAAAACACATTTCACCAAAGTTGTTCTTCACACACGAGCTCCAAAAGAATGGTGATATCAACGTGCAACAGATTCATTCAAGTGATAATATGACTGATTTGTTCACTAAGTCTCTACCAACTACAACTTTCGAGAAGATGAGGCACAAGATTGGAATACAACGACTCAAGTATTTGGACTGAAGTTCTCATCAGGGGGAGTTAATACATGTTGCTTTTTTTTTTTCATATAAGGTTTTGTCCCACTGGATTTCCCTTGTAAGGTTTTTAATGAGGCAACCAAAATGTGTATTATTAGAAATAACTCTTTTTCCTTCACTAGAATTTTTTCCACTTGGTTTTTTCTAGTAAATTTTTAATGAGTCATATTATCTATCAAAATAGACATCCAAAGGGGAATGATATGGATATTATCATATATTATGAATGTCTATCTTTAGGAGAAATATTAGAGCTAATAACTCTGAGACCAAGTCAATAATTCCCATAAATAGAGATATTCCGCTCACTATATTTCATCCCTGAAGAAAAATAAAGAACTCTAATCCCTTTCTTCACAATATTTTTGTTCTAGTTTTATTATTTTCCAACACATAAGGGATTGTTGTTGTCATTTTATCTAAAATTTTAAGTGGAAGTTGCTCCAAAAAATTTACCATGGTAAAAATTTGTGGTGAGAGTTCCTCGTCAACACTATGAATAATAACGGCGATGTTTCAAAATGAGAAACAATGCTCATTTTGCATGCAACGCCCCACCGCTATTCTCGCCAACTTTCTCCCTTATTATTCTCTCCTCCCTTCTCCGGCACCGGCAACCACCATCCTCCGCCATACACCGCCACGACACAGATAATACAACACCGATCGTACAAATGCTACAACCAACCACGATCAAAGATCTTCTTTATGGGTAATTAAAAAATCATATATCTTTTTTTATTCCAACTGTTTTCCAAGAACCCAAGATTGTTGCATTAATTTATTATATTATTCAGCCCTTTTCAATGTACTTTGGGTTCTCTTATCTTTTACTTTTACTCACTACATCCCAATTTATATGATGTAGTTTGTCTGAAAACAAAATTTAAGAAATAAATAATTTTTGAATCTTGATATGATATTTGTGTGGTTATAGATTTAAGCGTTAAAGGTAAAAAATTAAATTGTTGTCAAATAAGGAAATATGTCATTCTTGTTAGATGAACTAAAAAGGAAAGCGTGTCATATAAATTGGGAATGAAGGAATATATTTTGTCGCATTTTCGTTTTTTTTCCTTCCCACATTGTATTTAATTTTGGTGTTTCTTAGATTTTCTATTAGATTGAGTTGCTGTTGTTTTGTGAAAATAAAAAAAGAATGATTTTTTCTGAATTTATTAATGTATCTTTATTCTCCTATTTTGTATTACAGGGTGCTTCACAGTTTGCTTAAAGTTGGAAGAACAAGTTTTTGTGTCATATGGTAATGTTTAGTGAATAAAGATTCAAAATTTCTTCAAAGGAAAAGGGTATCTTTTAGTTTGAGTGTAAATGGTTTGACAGAAAAAGGGTATCATCATGCTCTTGAATAATAACGGACAGAATAGGAGAGTTTGAAAAAAAATGAAATGTAAATTGATGATAATTGTTGAGTTGTTATAAAGGTGAGAATATGAAAGAAGGAAACGGGAAAGAGGAATTTCCATCATCACCATACAGGGTATTACAACAAATCTCTGAGGAAGCAGTGAGAGTTGCTGGTGAGGCATTGCAAAATGTTTACTCTAGCAGTAGTTCGAAACTTGCCTCAACTGGGGTTGGACATAGAAGAAGTCGTAGCGAAATAGTGACTTTATCTGTTCATAGAAGTGGTAGCAGTAACTTCAATAAATGGAAGTCTCAAATGCAAAGGGCTTTGAAGAATTGGGGTTCTACTTCACAGGAAGATAGCTCGTTTTTATCATTTAATCCTGAGGTTTTGGCTAATCAAAAGCGACAGTGGTATCAGCTTCACTCCAAAACATCGGTAATGCTGCCTTCATTTTGGAGTCTTTACTGTTTGTAATTTTGTGTATGGTGTTTTTTGACAAGAATATTCCAGAATAAATTGCCTTTCCTGTTTTTCTTGCCTGTGATGCAGCTTTCCAGACATCCTAGTTTTTTACCTCAACTTCTTTTTGAAATTTAAATTGCTTTTTCGTTGAACAAACTTTTAGAGGCAACATGGAGAGTAATGTGTTGAAAAATTCATAATTTTTGCCCTGTAGTTCCCTTTTTTGGTTAAAAAATTCATAATTTTCTAAATTCGAGTATATTTATACTCACAAATCAATGATGAAACATTCCCAGTATAGATGATTTTACAGTGATTAGCATTAACTAATTCACCATCTTTCGGCTGAGATTTTGCTGATTGTTTCTTTTCACTCATGGCTATGGTTTGTCTATCGGAAACAACCTCTGTACCTCCATGGTAGAGGTAAGGTCTGCGTACATCCTACCCTCCCCAGACCCCACCCCCACCATGTGGGACTACATTGGGTATGTTCTTCTTGAGTATATTTATACTCATATACTAAAGTTCTTCACAATGGTTGTAAGATCAACATTGTTCTATGAGAGCATGTGTTGGGCCTTTTGAGGTCAACATATCCACAAGATCAGTGTCGTAGAAATACATATTGAGATAGATGTATAATCTAATAAGATTAGATAAGATCAGAAATGATTAACCTGACAGAAAGTGAAGTAGCACATATAGAGGATAAAATAAGACACGGCTGTTTGGGGTGGTTTTCTCATGTTGCTGCACTTACAGTAGGCCAACTATTTGTTAGGACTCTAGTTTATGTAGAGGTTTTGTAGACCATCAGAAACTTTAAAGAATCTGTAGTGAGAACCACAGATTATTAAGTATTGGAATGAAAAGGATCCAAATGGTGTGAGATGGATATTGAGGTATTCGCCCAAACTACCTGACTTAAGTAGCTTGGGATTATGGCATATTTGTTTTAGTTGTATCTGTATATTTAAGGCATATTTTTCTCTTTTGATATGTGTTTTCTTAATTTTGTTCTCCAACACCTCCACTTTGATTGCTTTAATCTATTGGGCAGGCAGTTAAAGGAGGAGTAATTAAAGTTAACGTGAATAATTGGGACAAAGTTCTCGAATTCCTAATAGGGGATATTGCATTAATGACTTGTACAGATGCACAAGTATCCATGAGAGACAAAGTTGTATATTTTGATAGACAAGTATGAAGTATCTATGACAAGCTTGTATACTTTGCACATATTACTTATGGACATTCCCCTCTATGGAGTTGTAGTAGTTAGTTAGTTAGTTAGTGTGTGTGTTTAAATATTTATATTCGGTAATTTTACCTAACTGTTTTGGCTTTAAACTAGCCTTCAGCTCTTACATATTAGATTGCTCATGAAAATCGGAGGATCATATTTTACAAACAAACAAAAATATGTGCAGGACTATAAGAAATATAAGGAGCCCGACACGATTTTTGAGCACTTTGTTATCGTCGGTCTTCATCCAGATGCTAATCTTGAGGATGTTGAGGATGCATTTTCCAGGAGAAAGAAATGGGAAGTACAGTTAGAAACATCTGACATGGTGGATTTCAGAATGCTTTCAAATTGTGGTCCTTCAGTTCCATCTGTAGAACCTCAGGTTTGTTTACTTGCATAAATATGCATATTTATGGTTTAGACTTTAGAAGTCAAATTCTGCTTTTTAAACATGGGGCAGTTATGTTACTAGGGATAGCCTAGTGGTAAGGACCCTCAACCTTCAACCATAAGAAAGAATCACTTTGAGCTCCTGGGTTTCGGTTGAGTTTCTTGGGGGTGTGGGATTACTAGTATCCAGTAAGATGCTCTAATAATATGTTCTGAAAATAGATAATTTTCTCATAATTAATAAAATAATTCAAAGCCAACTTTGTTTCACATCCCAAATTAATTCATTTTATACAAATCAGTGCGGTCCTTCGGTGTGTTAGTCATAGAGAAAAAAATTGAATAGATGCTTTTCCCCTCAAAACATGGTCAAACCTTTTTGTTGGTTCAACTTGTTTGAGACTGAGGCGTAATTGTTGTTGTGGTAAGTCTATTTTAGATAAGATTTCAGGTTGTTAGCAAGCAGAAGTGTTCACGCTTCTTGATTCCCTTTTTGTTGAGCTTCTAGTTATGAGTTTCAATTCATATTTTATATTACTATTAGTTGGTATTTTGTTTTACATCATGGTCTTGAGCATTATTTCAATTATATTTTTTATTTCCTCATATAATATATTGAAGATCAGACTCCGATCGTCTTTTAAGTTGGCAAAATGCTCTTTTTTTTTCTTTATTACTAGCAGGTTAACAGTTGATGCTGTTTCTCTGGTAAAAGAGGCACAATTTTCTAATCTGATTAACTACTACTTTTTGTTTCCAAGTGTGCACTTTCTTATATCTAAACAGTGTCCGTATTGTACTTTTCCTCCTCTTAGTTTAATGTTATCTAACTCTAAGTAATTGAAGCTGTTGGGTGATATTGATTGGTCGTACATTGTCGCTGTGTGTTATGTATGTAAATATCCATTTTTGGCTCCAATAATTTACTTATATCTAAGTTATCTTTTTTCCTTCCTCTCTCTCCCCCAGGTACTCTTTAAGTATCCTCCTGGAAAGAAGCTAGCTATGCGTTTGAAGGATTTGGCAGCATTTTGCTTTCCTGGAGGTGTTAAGGTGTAGTTTTTGCTGGTCTAATACTTTTCATCATCAGCGTATAACTTAAGGCATCCCATACAGTCGAATTACTTTTCTCTCTTGCATACATGTTCTCTTGTTTTGTCACATCCGCAAATGTATCAGGCACTGTAATATTGCAATGGACAGTTGCAAATAGAAAATGCCTTGAGCCAGGATGACAACTAACTTTAAGTATGCAGGAAACCTTAGCACTACATCAATACATTTTTTATGAAAGATCTACACTGTTTAGGTTCCAAAAAGAAAAGGGATTCTCTCTCATTCATGTGTTTTCTTTGTAATCCAGGCACATGTGATGGAAAGGACACCGTCATTTAGTGAATTAAATGAACTGGTCTATGGGCAGGTACTGTTCAATAATTTTTTAGATCCTGCTTGAAATTATAATACTTGTTTGCACCATATTATTTAATTATGCAGTAAGCATATAATTCTCTTCTTCATAGAAATAACCTATCTTTCCTTTATCTTCAGGAGCATTTAGGCAGAGATGACTCGTCGTTCATATTTTCTCTTAAGGTGAGGCCAAGAAAGTTTCTAAATACTTGACCTTTGATTAGGGATTAACACTTAGTTGAATGATTAAGAACTTTGGTTTTGTGCTCTTCCGTGCTTTATAAGTTGATACATTGCCATATAGGTTGATACATGAGGGCTCCCCATATAGGGATCTTAGGCTATGCACAAATATAACTAGGTAAGTAATTATCTAACAAGTGAATACAGAATGTACTACAGTATTCTATGGAATATCACGGTACTATGATCTGGTCACATAGTAACAGATAGTAAGGTTGCTAGTATTTCTGTAACTTGAGCCCAAGAACATTGCCAAAGCTGGGGCCTTTTAAATAGAGTTAAGCAGATATTTGGATCAAGAGAAAAAGGTAATAGCGTAAATTAGGACCTCAAAATGGTGTCAAGGAGCTGGCCTTTCTGGATGGTTTAAGTTCCTCAACTAGCCAGTAGATTCCATTTCTTGGTGTCTTCTAATACAACCATTTTGCGGTAGCTATTAACTAGGAAGAAGTACTTTTTTGAAGACATCCATATGTGTAAAGGGACTGTAAAACTAGCCACTCTTTGAGTACTCTAAGTGAAGGGCACCTTGACCTGGTTTCCTGTACTGTTGGTATTTCTTGCTCATTTTTTTTGATTTGGAGTTTACTTGGAGATGACTTTCTCTATTTGCCGTATGTGGTATACCTAATGTTACTTGTTAGCTTTTGATATTTGCCTTATATTTTTCTGTGTTTTATGTTTGGTTATCTGTCTGCCTGTGAGTTCATTTTAGTTCCTGTAATATGTTGAAGTTACCCTATGTGCTTTGCATCAGGTGGCAGACAATGCTACCCTTTATGGTGTATGTTTACATGTACCAGAAATTGTTCAGAGACCACCTGCTATCTATGTTTCTTCATCACCCCTTCCTCAATCATCAATTGGTCGCAGTCGGTTTTTGGTTTCTGCACCTCGCTGTTATTGTCTTCTAACAAGAGTTCCCTTATTTGAATTGCACTACGAGATGTTGAGAAGGTTAGAGCTTAATTTCTTTTCATCAGCTATGGATAAAGCTGAATATTGAATCTATGCTATTGACTATACTATATTCATTTGAATGCAGTGTAATTGCACAAGAGCGTCTGAATAGGATAACACATTTTGTTAGTGAAATAAATCTCACTGATTTTATCCCCTCTGCATCGAAAATGAACGAGGCATCAAATGCAAGCATTGATTCCTCTTACAGGGATGATGAAGCAGATTGGACTGCTTCTGCAATACCAGTTGACAGTGTTGCTCTTACTGCTGCTGCTGCTGCAGCTGCAGCTGGGATAATCGATGACGATGAGGTTCCCTCATCATCATCAAAGTGGGAAGTTTCTTCGCCTGTAAGTGTCACTGCCAGCGAGGCATCAGATCATAGTCAAACAAGAGGATTTGGTAAGGATGAGGGAAGGAACATCCATTATATTGATGATTGTGCATCTGAAGCCTCAGAAGTTCGATCTGATAGTACTGAAAGGGTTTATGGAATTCAAGACAATAACCGAACCCCTGAGAGTGGCCCTTTTGTCTTCTCGAAAGTCCATTCATTGGAGCGTCTTGGAAGCTTTGAATCCTTATTTAGGTGGACTGAACTTTTAATTTTCGTATTCTTTCTTCTATTACAAGGATAGTAGAGTTGATTAAATTTCTGGTACTAGGGATGTATTCGATACGAAGGAAAATGTTTTCCATGGAAAATGCTTTTTTGGAAAATGTTTTCGAGGGAAATAAGTGGGTTCCTTATTTATTTTCTTGTGTTCGGTACATAAGCAAAAAATATTACCCTAAAAGTATTTGTGGAATGCCACTTGCGGAATTTGTTTTCCCTACTTCCACTAGGGAAGTCATTTTCCTCATTTTTAAGGTACTTGTTTTCCTAAAGAAGATGTTTTCCAAAAATTTTGACCAGCCGAACATGAGAAAATTGAAAAACATTTGCTGGAAAATGTCTTCCTCCATAACGAACACACCCTAGGTGTCACTTATTTCTTGCCTGAATTGAGTAAGATCTTTTATTTGGTTTCCTTTCTTGTTGAATGGAGCATTATTGTATTCTTTTTGTTTCATCTTTATCCGTTATCCAGCATATTTGTGAACCATAAACATTTCTCCGCATATTCTACCACTCAATCTAAATTAGTCAATAAGTTTGTTTTCTTTTGGCAGTTCAGCAATAAGTATGGCATCCGAGGAAGAGGATGATGACTTATTTTTCAGCAATGAAAAGGATGCCGGGTGTGAGATGATAATGGAGTGGGCTAGAGTCTGTAGTCTTCTTTTCCACTCACAGAAATTCATGTTAGTGTTTGATTCACCTATGAGTTCCCACCTCGTCTAATTACTTTATTGGTCCCTTGTGTAGGAGAATAAGAATGATTTGCTGCAAATAGTTTGTAGTTATCATTCCTTGCCCCTTCCACCACGAGGAAGTAAGATCATTTTTCAGCCACTCGAACATCTGCAGGCTATTGAATACGAGAGAATTTCAGTTTCTGAACTTGGAATTAGTGAGAAACATCTGGGTACAAGAATGAATGATCCAAATGATGTTGCAACGGTTAGATCATTTCTAATTCGTTTTTTGGGAATTGAAAAATTCTTAATGATGGAAGTTATTATTTTCTTAGGTAAATTTCCATTTAGCCGCTGCTGAGGAAGCTGTTGGACTATCTATATGGACAACTGCAACAATATGTCGTTCACTTTCAATTGAGACTGTAAGATTTTCCTGGCTCAATAGTTCTGAAATGTAAGATTTGTGTATTATGCTATATTCACATGGCTTCCCATCTTTAATGTATGCAAAAGCGTACACAAGCATGTTTCATTTTCTTATGGGTGGACCCTTTGGAAATTTTCTACCTGGATCTGCAACTGCTATTACTGGGAAAATTCACAAACAGGAAAAGAGAAAATGTCAGTTGTCTCTTTTAACATCTCCATCTTTTTAAATAAGTTCCGTGTCGTATAGATAGTTGGGCTAATGAGATGGAGGACTGTGGTTGAGCCAGTTTGATACTTTCTACATGTTTTTTGATACCATCTCGGTGTAATATCAATTTAAAACTTTATGATTTATCAAAGCAGACGTTCCATCTTTTAACAAGCTTGAGACACGATTAGGACATTGATAGCTGAAATTCAGGAATTTCAGATGAATTCGAGAATCTCAAGACTGGACAGGAAAGTTACAGAGACTTTCGAGTGAATCAGTCAATTCGAGAATAGAGAAAGAGATTTAGAATGTAGAAGAAGAAGAAGAGGGAAATTGTATGTTCATCAATCAATGAATGTAATCAATCATGTACAATGCTTATATGTAATGAGAAATGAATTGAGAGAGCTTAACCGACCCTAACTAACTGAACAGAATCGTAACTAACTTCTAACTACTTGACTGCTGATGTGTATATTCTAACTACTTTTAACTAACTGGACTTTTAATCCAATTTCGTGTATCAGATGTGCATGTCTATCATTGCCTTGTAGTTAAGTAACGAAAATAATCTGGTCACATTTGATCTGTCTGCACTTTGTAAATTTCACTGCATATGATTGTTAACTTCAAATGACATTCTTTATTCAGTTTGACAAGTAATTCTTTTTTCAGGTATTGGCCTTAATCACTGGTGTGCTTCTTGAAAAACAAGTGGTTATTGTGTGCCCCAATTTGGTACTTGTGTTTTATCTTACGATCCATATGCTTTTGGTATTTGTTGAGTTTCCTGAACATTGCAAAATCTGTGATACCTCAGAGCCGTATTCATTTTCTTATTTTTCAACAAGTACAGGGTGTTCTATCTGCTGTGGTGCTGTCTCTGATCCCCATTATTCGTCCATTTCAATGGCAGAGTTTATTCTTACCTGTATGTTCTGTAGCATAGCTATTACTTCTCAGCCTTGTAATTCAATGTCTGTAATCTTTGTTGATATTTACTGTGTTGTTAAATCATTAATGATCACGGAAGGAAAAGAGTTGTCTACCACTGTCATAAAGTTGTGTCTTTTCACATGCTTTTTTTTCCTTTCATGGATGACGACTTTTGTGTATGCTTTCCCATCTCTATGCTTTCGCGAAAAGATTTTACCGTCGTAAATTAGAAGAAAAAAATATCAAATCCAGAATCTCTCTTGTATTAACAAGGGACAAGTTTCCAAATTCTATTATGATAGTTGGATTCAGCCCATTCCATATGTTTGATTGTACAATGTAAATTTATTCAAATATCAATATTCAAAAGAATATCTCTTAAAGTCTGTTATTTTCAGGTACAATACTTACTTTACTGCTATTATTGATCATTGGTGAAAATTTTATATTTATGTCTCTCTGTGTGTGTCTCTCTACAAATCTGTGCTCACGTTCGTACAGGTTATATTTCTTTTTCTCCTCAAGTTACAATCATCAATTGACTTTGTTCTTTAATTTCAGATTTTGCCAGAGAAAATGCTTGATTTCCTTGATGCTCCCGTACCTTTCATTGTGAGTTTTTTTCTCTCATCCTTCTACTTCGTGAAGTTCTGCTACAGTTTTATTGCAATCTTTAGATTGTCTAACTATAACTTGTGCTATATATTTGGTCTTTCTATCGTACTAGACGGGTCAATTAAGTGCCTTAAGCAGTCAAATGAACATGCGTTCTCTTTTCTCTTCTGATCGTAGTATCTGTTTGACATTCACATTAATGTTCTTTGACATATACGTGTTCTCAAAGCACTGGATGCTAATTGACAGTTCCAGGGGGGGGGCTGCATAAAGTGGGAAGTTTGACAATAGTTCTGTGGTGTGCCTACTGTCCATGTAAGATAATGAGAGATCTTTTAATTTTTAGGTGGACTAGCTGATATCTCCTTCCAAATAATGTGGTGTGAAAAAGGGGAAAATTGGTTAGGCATCCCTCTATTATTTTTCAGTTAGATTAGGAACTATTATTTCTTAGAGCCCAAGAGGGGCTGAGAAAGAACTGAAGGGCTAGAAGACGGAAACATAGAAAATTATTTAACTAGGTGATTTTTTTCTATCTGCCTAAGCCTCGGTTAGTAGAATTACCCGGTACATGTGTTTGTGGGAGGTAGCAGTTATCCGGGAATAGTTGATGTATGTGCTGATTGGCCCAGACACCACCTTTAAATCAAAAGTTCTCTTGAGAACACTCCCCCTCCTCCCTTCCCCCCTCCCCCCCCCCACAAACCAACCTCATCAAAGTAAACAGAAAATGGTAATTTAGTTTCAAGACCTACAAATACTTGCATGCATAAGTGTGATAATGGAAGATGAAGTCAACTCTATGTGATGCATGGAACGTGTCAAGCCTGTCAAGACTAGTAAAACCGCTGCACCATTGAGGAGTTATAGTTTTCACATTGTTAAGAAAGCAGACCTTGAGCCTAACTCAATTCTAATAGCAACTAATATGATGAGGATTATTCAAGATCATGTAAAGAAAATATAACTCACCCTCAACCATTATGGGACAAGTTAACACGCATAACTGCACGAACTCATTTTATCTCCTAGCAGTAGCTAGTTTGATATGGTTTGCCTTGGCTTCTTCAAAACTGAGCTATTCAGCAAGTTAAATAGCCTTGAAGCGGCAGTTAGTCCAGGAAACCCACAAGGTTGAAAGCCAACTGTTTGAGTTTTGTGGTATCTGAGAGTGCCATCCTTTGGTCGTCTTCTTTGTGTTTCCATTATCTATTTTTGTAAGTAACATATTGGTGTCAATAAATTCGCCTTCTGTTTTGTACTCGGAGGAGAAACTGCAAATCATATTCTCAATTCCACTGTCTTCTTTGTGACCAATGATTGACAGGTTGGCCTGCAGCACAAACCAACTGATTTGAAGATGAAAAGCGCTAATCTTGTCCGTGTTAATGTAACCAAAGATCAGGTTAGTTGATTGTAGTTATGTTTCATGATAGTATTCAGTTTATCTGGTAAGTGGTGGTCCCGTAGAACTATCTAACTGAATGCTGAAATTTTCCCTCTAGAACTCTGTCCCCCACGAAATCTTTTCTTCTTTCTCCTTTTATAAGTCTAGACCTGTGCTACTTTTTTTAGTCTTTAGTAACAGTTACTAAATGATTATATTGACTGAAGTTCATTGATAATTTCCATAGTATTGGCGTCGGATATGAAGATGCTTTGTATTTTTCTTAGCTTGTGCTTTCCTAGAGCATATATGTTCTTCTCAATATTTCTGGAAGCTGTTTAATGTAATGATACTAATATCATGGGATTTATGCTAGGAGATGGGTTTGTGTATTGCTAAAACTTGGTTGTCTTAAATTTCGAATTTTTCATCTTGTTATTGTTTTGTTGGAGCTGCAGATAAAATCTTGTTACTTGCCTCTGCTTCCTCGACGTAAGGAGCTTCTATTAGAACTACGGCCAATCCATGCCAGATTGACACGTGAAGACTCTGTTGCTCAACGACGTCCTATATACATATGCAGTGAAGTGCAGGTATCTGTCATTATTTAACTTCTTTTAGTGAAGTGCTCAGACAAAGATGATGCCCTGGAAAATTTTCCTGTAATGTCACTGTCGACTCATTTTTTAAGTGTTCCAAATTTGAGTGTACTTTATAGCACATTACTTTTTGCTGTAATTTGAAGTAGATTGTTTTCACGTCCTGGATGATAATTTTAGAAAGCAGTTCGACCTGCTTACTCCTTTAAAAAAAAGTTAGTGCTGGAATTTTCTGTGCAGTGAGCAAAAACACCAAAATATGGCCCTCTTCTAATCCTAGAGAGCCTCATTTACATGTTCCTTATCACACCAAAAGCGAAATAACATAATACACTCTAACCTGCTTGTTAGAATCCTTGTCAATATTCTAGAATATATGTAAGTAATCTACAGTTCTAGCCAAACGACTGATTGACCGAAGGCTAAAAGGACAACCAGGACAAAAAGAACATTATTCCAGAGTTAAGGTAAAGTATTGACTTGACAGACTCCAGCTGCCATGGTCTGAGAACCATTAGCTAAGGTAATAGTGGGAAGGGACCGAGAATAAGTCAACACTACAGTAAAGATTTGTTACCAGAAATGTGGTCGGAAGCGTCTGATTTCATGACCCAGGGGCCAAGTGTGGTGGAATGAATTATTCAAAAATGTAGTCAATGAAACACGTGTTCTCGGACCAGTAATTGATATTTACTTACGGTTCCTGGTAGTTCTTCTTCAAGTTCAAAATATTTTGCAGAACGGCCAAGGACCTTTTGAAAAGCTAATGCAGTTGCAAAGAAATGTTACTCCAACGTTATTAGAGTTCTTATTTTGAATAAATGGAGCTTAACCAGCCAGCCACATATTTAGTTTTATCTTCCATTTCCACTTGCACCTTTACAAGCCTAAGTATGAATTAAGATGTTGTATGTTTATCCGGAAAACGGTACCGTTGAATTTGTGTACGTGGTCAAGAACACGTGGATCTCAAGTGACACGTTAAATAAGAATTATACTTAAGATAAATAATAACAAGACAAAGTAAGCAATAGTTAGGTTGAACCTTGGGATAGCTTCTGAGCAAAATCAACGGTGATTTGTATAAAAGCACAGAAATCAAGAGAATATCAATGTATAAATTGTGATAGGCAGAATCTGATGAGTTACAATGGAATAATGTGCCATATTTATACATGAGCTACATGGGTACACAACTCACGAATGCCCTCATAAATGCATGAGAATAAATGTTGTAATAATTGGACAATCAATCTCTCAATAAATACTATTAAAAGGGTTGTTGCAAGTCGTAGGATCGGTTTCAGTAACGGTCGTCCGTTACGATGCAAAGGTTCTTAGCCTTCTCCTTTATCGGTACCGGCCTTGCTCGTGACGCTTCAGGTACCATGCATATCAACCAGCAGTGTTGTAATCTGACGTGGGTCTGACTCAATGTCATACTCCACGTGTCTCACCATGATTCGTACAACTGTCTTATACGAATTTTGCCCTATACATTGTATATCATGATGCTAGCAATCCTTTCACCGTGTACATCCCATGTTTTTTACCTTTTTCTTTGGTCACATAAAGTAAGAAGTTCTTTATACAGCCTCAAAAATGTTTTACGATCAGGTAAAAAGTTTGTGAAAAAAGGTTTTTTGTAAGCCTAGTCATATTGTACAAATGGTGCTTGTGTCATAGCTGCCTTTTCTGATTTGTTTTAATTCTTTGTCTACGATAGGTTCTTCTCCTCTCTTTTTTTTGGTGTTAAATTATGACTAATCTGCAGGCTGAAGCTGCAGCACAATTCTTGACTGTTATGCGGCGGTATTTGGAGTCTCTCTGTTCGGATTTGAGGTCTCATACAATAACTAGTGTACAATCAAACAGTGACCGGGTATGACGGGTTTCCAATTGACCCCACAATCTTTTGGTAGGTTGATCTGGAAACAAGTAGTCCGAGTCTACTTAACTTCTCCTATTATTTTGCAGGTTTCAATACTGCTAAAGGATAGCTTTATTGATTCTTTCCCTGGTAGGGATCAACCTTTTGTGAAGGTAAATCAATTTCTCTGTTATCTGTAAGTGCTAGTTATTTAATTGGCTTTTCATTTACACTTGGCCTGCTCAACCTTTTATCATATGTAGTGAAGTGGAATATTGAATTATATGGAACACTTTGGGTAGGATTAAATTTTCCAAGAATGAAACGTCACTTCCGTTGGGTGTATATTCTAAGTTAGTTCTATTTTGCAATTGAACTAAGGTTCAGAAAGATAAAGAATAATGTTCGAGAGAAAACAATTTGGATAATATGCCAGCGGTCTCATCTTGAAAACAAGAACATCTTTTTTGTCCATGCCATGCATATCACATTCCATACATAAGGAGGAGTGACCTAAGCTAATTTCAATTTGGTCCATATATATGATGCTTTTTATTTGTAAGGCCATTTTGTTGGGTTAGTGTTGCACAGATCTTGAATAATCCTCTTCTTCCCTAGCAAGTCCTCCTTGAGTAAGATTATTAGTCAGTCCATCAATGCGATGTCGCTGATTGTGGGGTGGGGGGCTAGTTATATTAACGCGCAAATAGCAAGCCAAACTTCAATTTGTAGAATAATTTCAATCATCATCTGTTTCACATTCTTGTGATACAACCGAACCTTTTCCTTGATATGTAGTTCATCTTTTTCAAGTACCTCGGGTCTATCATCCAAGGGAAGGGAGTGATTGATGACGATGTCACACATCGTATTCGTATTGGGGCATGTGGATGAAATGGAGGCTTGCCTCTGGAGTTTTGTGCGACAAAAAGTTGTCACCAAAACTAAAAGGCAAGTTTTATAGGGTGGTGGTTAGACCGACTATGTTGTATGAGGCGGAGTGTTGGCCAATCAAGACGCCGCACACCCAAAGGATGAGAGTGGCGGAGATGAGGATGCTCAGATGGATGTGTGGGCATACGAGGAGGGACATGATTAGAAATGATGATATCTGGGGCAGAGTGAGAGTGGCCTCGGTGGAAGATAAGATGCGGGAAGCGAGGTTGAGATAGTTTGGACATGTGCGGAAGCGAGACACAAATGCCCCAGTGTAGAGGTGTGAGAGGTTGGCTATGGACGGGTACATGAGGGGTAGAGGTAGGCCGAAGAAATATTGGGGAGAGGTGATTAGATGGCATATGGAGCAGGCGCAACTTACTGAGGACATGACCGGGGGTTGTGGAGGACACAGATTAGGGTAGAAGGGTAATAGGTAGTCGAGCGTAGTCCTACTTACACTGACAAACTGGTTGTTGTGGTGTTATTACTGTAGGCATACTTAGCATATCATACGAATAGACGTAGTATTGCTTTATAGTCTTCTCTAGTTTTATTTCTTCTGCTATGCGTTCTTTAATGACTTGGTTTATCTCATTTATCTGGATGCGATATCATGGCGTATTTGCATTTGCTATCAACATTTTCTTACTGCTTACTGCTTTAAGTTTTGACCGGATCTGACTGTTTTTTGCTTTGCTTGTCCTGAGCCGAGGGTCTCTCGGAAACAACCGCTCTACCTACCAAGGTAGAGGTAAGGTCTGTGTCCCCAGACCCCACGTTGTGGGATTTCACTGGGTATGTTGTTGCTGCTGTTGTTGTTGTTGCTGATGTATAATCTAATTGAAATATTCTCTTCTTTGTTATGCAGCTTTTTGTGGATACACAGCTTTTCACCGTTTTGTCAGATGCTCGTCTTTCAAGCTACGAGAACGAGTAGTATATCAGCAAAAAAGACGCGCTTGAGGACACATGCACATTACTGGACTAACTTTTTTCCGGTGTATGTTATGGTATGCCAACGTTGTAGCATAGAGAAGGCGCTGTGCACAGGCTGAAAGGAGCAACTTTATTCAGGCATGATTATGATAACATTGACAGTTCTTTCCTCCAAATTTTGAATGTCCCAATAGATACTATCATACGAAAAGAACTTGTCGTCTGAATATATCGATGAAAGTGGACTTTTTAATAACATGATCGGAAAAGTAAGAAAAATAGCCTAGAAGAAGATCATCATCCCCACCTTTTTTTGTGGGATTGATAGTCTTAAGGCTGGTAACTTATATGACTTGAAAATGTGTAATTGTGATTAGTTGTCATGATTTAGCATGAGCTGCTACATACAGATTTCGTTTATACTCTTGTACTTCGACATTTTGGTCCTACTTATATGTGATTGTTTTGTACTTTTGTTGATGCTGGAGAAGGAAAAGGATTTTAGTTGTAAAAAACTTATGATAGCATAGATAACTTTTACACTATCTCAATTTACCAGTTATAACATATTACTATTGTTCTATTTTCTAAATTACAATTAAGCTTGCTATGAAGAGTTATCTATTATTGTAGGTCAACCTACCTATTGATACAAAATAAGTTGGGATAATAGCATTTTTGGTTCCTCTGGTTATTGATAAATTTTGACTTTGATCCTTATGATATTTGACTTGACATATTTAACCTTCAATTGATTAACATGTGTGTTTTTATCCCATTATGTCATAAATATGTTATCCTTGGACTATTTTTATAAATATCATCTCAAATATGGAGTAAAAGTGTAATCTTAATGTAATACATGGGTAATAAAATGGTGAAACGGTTAATAATTTCAGTAAATTTGTGAATATTCACAAGTGAAGGGATGAAAAGTTCACATTTTGACTAATTGAAGATTAAATGTGATTAGTTGAATATTACAAGGACTAAAGTAATAATTTACTAATAATCAAGAGACCAAAAGTGTCATTAATCAGATTTAAAGGGAAAATAACTTAGAGACTAAACATGTTATTAATTAAAGAGGGGGGGGGGGGAACGTTACTGTGCAAATTTAAAAAAAATATTTATAATTTCTTAACAGAAATACTTTATTTACATTCCTATCATTTTATCCCACTCGTATCAATCCTAAGCGAAATATCAGGTTTTATCTTTTCCAAAACTTTTGTCCACTGCATTAACGATGATTTATTGGTAATGGTAATTTTACTATTTCTCTCTCTTTTGATAACCTTCTGTCTTTAATTATATATACGAACTTGAAATAATTATTGATGAAGGGTAATTGAATCAAAACCGTGAATTTCAATTGGAAAAAAAAGTCAAAACTTGTGTAATTTGAGTATATTATCATCTCATCATTATTGTTACTATTATACTTAAAATATTACTAGTATAATTAATAATCTACATTATTGTATTCATAATATTACTGGTATAAATAGTAATATATAATTATGCTCATTATGTATGTAATTAGTGTTTAATTATGCTCACAACATTATTAGTATAATTATAATTATACTCATAATATTATTAGTATAACTAATTATACTAATAATATTATGAGTATAACTAGTATATTAGGAGTACTAATTATACTATTAATATTACCAGTATACTATAATTAATAGTATACATTTATTATACTCATAATATTATTAGATATATTTATGAGTATAATTAGTAATATATATAATTATGCTCATTATGTATATAATTAGTGTTTAATTATACTGATAATGTTATCATTATATTACTAATTATACTAATAATATTATCAGTATACTTATTGGTATAATTAATAGTATACACTATTACACTCATAATAATATTGATATATCAG
Organism: Anisodus acutangulus; assembly: GCA_029783415.1. Lineage (NCBI taxonomy): Eukaryota > Viridiplantae > Streptophyta > Magnoliopsida > Solanales > Solanaceae > Anisodus > Anisodus acutangulus. The sequence goes on along the minus strand of CM056494.1, from coordinate 1,280,517 downwards.
TCATAATGGATATTTGGTTTTAGAAAAGTTTGACTTTTCAAAATATAAAAGTTAAAAAAATTTAGGTTTGAAAATAACAAAAAAAATACATTTCAAATGTTTGCAGTAAATCAAACTAGACAATATATGAATTAAAAATTCGTTTAGAATTGAAATATATACTTATAAGCGCAATATTGTTTTTGTTATCAATCCGTATTCCAAAAAAAAAACAGTAAATAATAATAACTGAAAATAAACAGAATTAGTTCAAAGTGTGTCCTTAAAAAATTATTCCCCTCACAGTACTCGAGGTTGATGGAATATCCCCTCCCATGATAGAACGATTATCTTACCAGAATAGTAGTACTCCAAATTCAGGTAGCGGCGAACCACTCAACGGCAGTATATCACACAAAATTTATTTGTGCAGAAGAAGAAGAAGTTTGTGTTTTTCAAAAAATTCATCAATAAAATTCTGAGGAATCAAACGAATTTATAGCCATGGAAGTATTGTTTCTGAAGGTTTGCAACCCTTATGAACAGCCACTAAAACTGGTGGAAAATTTAAATATGAGAAAGAAACCGGGTCGCGGATCAGACACGCGGATCCGGGTCACTAACGGGTAGGATTGGATAAGTTAATTAATTTAATTAAATAATAATTTAAAAATTAAAGAAAATTTGGTCCAAAAAGATTATCAATCAAGCTGAGCGATGACGGCGCGAGGGGAGACCCTCTTCTTAACTATTTAGCAACAAGAAGGAATACTTCTACTTATAAGTAGAAGAACTTTTCTTTCCACTACCGATGTGGGACAAATGCTTATTTTATAAAGCAAGAGGAAACTCCCACTTTTCTTTCCACTACCGATGTGAGACAAATGCTTATTTCATAAAGCAAGAGGGAACTCCCTCCATTTCTCATTCAATCTATCATTTAAACCCAACAGTTTTATAGTCCCATGTAGTTTGATTTCTGCTGCTATGTATTTTTTAGTGTACTTTGTTTATCCTATTTAGTTGTGTTAGCTACTGCTTCCTGTTGTTAGAATGTGTTACCATGACGTATTCGATTTTGTTATCAGCATGTTCATACTGTCCATAATGATTTAATTCCCTGTCTGAGTCTGATCGTTTATCTTGCTTTGCCTTGCTTGTGATTATGCTTTGTCTTGAGCCGAGGGTCTCCCGGAAACAGTCGTTCTACTACACTCTACCCTTTTCAGACCCCACGTTGTGAAATTTCACCGAGTATGTTGTTGTCGTCGTCTTTCATCCTCTTCTATGCCTCTCTGAAGCCAGAAAATAATGAGGGTGAATTGGCTGACGATGGAAGAAAAAGCCAGAAAATTATGAGAAGAGATAAGTGAGAAAAATGGGGGTCTATCACCTAAAAAAAAGAGAGAAACAATAATAAAGAGCAAGAGAATGAAACTAAGTTCCTACTTTAATGGAATTATTAACTGTACGCATTTTACCTTAATATGCAGAAAAAGTCAAAATCCGGTTATTTTTTATGTACTTTAAAAGTAGTGTTAATTATGTTTATAAATGTACAACTCTGACACACGGTGTAAATTTCTCTTAATTAAATTCAAAGGGAAATTAAATATACACTGACAATTTTATTTACATTATCAGTATTTCACTATTTTGTAACCTGTTACCGTATGTTACTCTCTCCCAATGTTCAGGTTACCTAATAAGTGTTGGAAATTTGTCTTTGGCGGGAGTTGCGACCGACCAACTTTAACGGCTTAAACACTAGTGTTACGTATGTTGGAGAATCCGGTTCTTCACACATGCATGATGTACTAAGTACGTAGATAACCGTAGGGCCAAGAATCGTCAAATTTCATTGAGAAATGAAAGAGATATTGGTTCACGAAGTAAGGTGTTTAAGGCATGGAAATGTGGTGTGGGACAAATCTACCACATCGGTGGGAATAGGAAGAATTGCTCTCTATATAAGTCTCTAATTGGTAAAGGGTTTGGGACCCCAAGGGGTATCCCATGTGTTTAAAGGAGGGAAGACCTAGATGTGCTTGGGTTCAAAGCTAAGCCCACTGCCTTGCTGCCGCCTTGCCTTGCCCGTCCGGTCAGGGCTCGGTCACGGCCGTGGGGCGTGGGCCTTTCGATATTATCTTTTGGACCAGAGAACTCTGCGGATGTACAGCTTTGGACCGTAATTCTTTCATATGTACGCTTTGGTCCCTGAAGTTTCAATATTTACAGCTTTGGTCCCGAATTTACTGGAGACTTTTTCTGCCTACCGTTGGACTGCGTTTTGGAGCATTAACCAGCCATTACTTGGCTGATTAACTCTCCATTAACAGCCATTACTTGGGGCATTTGGGCAGCCTTCTTCAAGGCCTTAATAGCCATTACTTGACTGTTTTAATGGCCTCCTTTAAGGGCCATTACAGCCTTGTTTGTGGCTGTTGGACAGCCCCTCCTCTTGCTATATATTCAGCTTCACTTGGCTGAAAAACAGTAGCAAAGAAACAGGCAGAATATAGACGAAAAACAGGCCACAAAACAGACGAAAAAGACACTGAAAAATCAAAGAAACCAAGATGGCTGAAAAATCAAGAAACCGGTGGCTGAAAAATCAGCAAAACAGTGGCTGAAAATCACCAAAAACAAAGTGACCAAACCCTCACGTATACACAAGATATACACTACAGAGACACACTATATACACAAAGACAAAAGAGAAGAGTAAAGAGAAACTCTTCCTTCCTATTCCATATCTTCAGCAAGTCGAGTCATATTTGTTTTCTTCGACAGGCTCAACCTATTGGCTTTGTAGTGTTGAGATTAAAGTGTTGTTTTATCTTGGGAGACTATTGCCCGCTAACGTAAAAGCATATATACGGGGCAATCTTGTCTTAAGGATAGAGGGCTATCCTCGACTCAACACACAACGTTGTAACCTTCCAGATTTAGTTGTTTCTTGATTTCAGGATATCAAGATTCAAGACACAACATACTTGCGGCAGTTCTCAAAGTTGGCTTTGCAAGGTGATCAAGATTCAAGACACAACGCACTTGCGGCAGTTTTGAAGTTTGACCATTTATTTATCCTTTCGAACATTTGTAATAGTTATTACTTCCCGTACTGCTTTATAAAGTACCATAGAAATACCAACAACTTAAGACAAGATCGTATTGTAATACTATTAGTGTTCGAAAGATGTCGGTCAAAAGTTGTGTGACCAAATCTGGATATGGAAATGGTTTTCTGGTAGAAGAGAGTGATGATGATGAACGTATTCATATTGTCACCGCTACCAAGACTGGTGGGAACAAGCGCTCACGAGAGCCTGAGGATGTCAACTGGGACAAGAGGAGAAGACTGAAGATGTACTTCTATCTTGCAGCAGAAGGCCTGTATCTATCCCAGACAAAAGATCCGAATAATGGTAAGAAGGAACTGGACACTCAGTTTGATGAAGTGACTGGAGTGAGCCAGAATCCGAAATTGGGGATAAGTAGTTTTTCTTACTTGTCAAGAATAAAGATTAAATGATGTCTGATTAAAAATGGATTAAAGTAAGGAGGAATATGAAAATAATTTATATTCCTTACGCTTTAAAATCAGAAGTTTAATCTTATCTTCTTTCCCGTTTAAAGATTGGATGTAAACGACTTAAAAAGATCCGTTCTTTTAAGTGTAATTGTTAAAGTGTGTAAAGTACGTTCGCACATACGATGGAGTAAGATCCACTGACTGTGCGAAAACTGTTACAACTCTTAAGTAAGCGCCAAGAATTATCTGGGCACCAATCTTAACGGAAGGAGTCTAAAAGCTAAAGACGTTGAACCTGTCATACTTGGCAGAAGATCCTTCATAGGATAATATTGGACACTCAGTCATACAAAACCTCCGGGCGACTGGAGTGGGCCAAAATTCCTTTGATATGATAATATTGGACACTCAGTCATATAAAGCCTCCGGGCGACTAGAGTGGGGCCAAAATTCATTTCATAGGAAAAGTAATGGACACCTAGTGTGGTGGGCCAGAGTTTCCAGGTCTTAATGATCTGAAGGCCCAAAGAAAGGCAGTAAAGAAATTGGACACTCAGTCTGCCAAAGCAACTGAAGTGGGCCAGAGTATCGAGATCACATATGATCCGGTTGCGCCCTAACCACGGGCAAGAGGTTGTTCATGTGAAGCAACGCCACCTCTAAAATCAAAGATTTGGAGAGGTTGTCCTCAATAGGACTTCAGGGAATGAGATCACTCTAAGATGAGGTGATACATGTCCCTAACTTGGTTTAAGGGACGCTGTTGGTCAAGCTGGTTTGATACTACTCCAACAGGTCTATAATAACTAAGAATGGTACAATATGTCTATAGCCCAATGAATGATATATTTGTAATCCGTGCATCTATGCCATCATAGATTAAGACACGTTAAATAGTAAGTCATTCAAAAGCTAACGATGTTGAGATTGTTGCATCCTTTCGACATAAACCCTCAAAATGAATGTGAGGTAGGCGAAGAGGCAAAATCACCTTTCCAAATTCCGTCAAGGGATTAGCGAAAGAAGCACCGCTCCTCTAGAACTTAGTCACACCTACTTGGGTGATTTGAAGTTTATACAAAATAGGGGGGGAGACAAGTACGTTGTGATCTTCATTGATGATGGTACAACGTATGGAATCCTTTGTTTGATAAAAAGCAAAGATGAAGTTGTTGAAGCGGATAAGCGCTACAAAGCGTAAGTTGAAAATCAACTAAGCCTATGGATTGCGAAATTCATAGCGATAGAGGGAGAATGTGAAGCGGCGTTCATTAAACGACTGCTCATGACTCACCTCGCCTAACGGTGTTAGCCAAGCGCAAACCCGCACGCCTAAATTATGTGGGGCAAAGCGATCCTTACCGCTAATGTGATTCTCAGCGAACTCCGCATAAGGATAAGGATAACTCTCCGTGTGAGACATGGAAAGGATCTCACATACAAAAGTTGTGATGTGGGGTGGCTTGGTAAAAGTTGGACTACCAAACAGGTCAAGTTCGACCTAAGATCAGATTGCATATCCACTGGATCTGTAAATAACAGTAGTACTTATCGCCTCCTGGCGTCAAAGAATGCTGAATTCTTATAAGATAACTTTCCTTGAAAAGGAAAAAGGAGTAATTGCTCAAGGTTAACAAGAACCCGCGAGGGCCTGGCTGTCCGGAACTAGACGTTCCGTATCTACAGGACTCGAAAGTTGCTGGCTATCCGGAACTTAATATTCCAGATCTGCAGAACTCAGGGATTCTAGATGTTGAACCAAGACGAAGCAAAGAGGGGACAAGGACTTGTTCCAGTCCTTCTAGCTTGTATGGTTAAGAACGAACCATGGACAAATTAACAAATAATTGTTATCTCCAAAAGCGCTGCTTTGGAAAGAAGCTAAAGAGAGAAATCAATTCCATATATAGAACCATACATGTGTAATGGTTAATCTTCCTCCGGGAAAAGAACCTTTGGGTTGTAAAATGTGCTCCGTGGCGACCTAACATCCAGGGCCATTGTAGTCTTACGTGGCATGGATGTTGAACTAGCCTTCCCAACCGGAGAGTTGGAAGAAGAGGATCAGAATTGGTTTGCTGAACTGTTGGGCTTCTTTCTGAACTTTCATTTTGGTCCCTGAAATGTTAACATTTTAGTCCTGAAAGTCTCAGATAAAACAGAAACAATGAATCTGACCACAGAAACATTAACTCTGAAGTTAGAAAGCCAACAGTTGGAAAACCAACGGTCTGAGAGTGAAACTCATATTGAAACAAAGTCTCGATATGAAAGATATGAGTATTACAGATGACATCTTAGGAATTGGATTTCTAAGACATCTAACGGACTGGTCGATAGTTGACAGTCTCGTTGAAGCCACCAATGGATATGAATCATAGAACTGATTGGAATCATGGTGCACCCATAGACAAGGAGCGATATGCACAGGTCATGTGTAGTTCAATGTATTGTACACACTACAACCGACCTGGTATCGTCCTACGAACAGATCAGTTGAACTAAGGTTCACTGATAATCTTAATACATGATCAATAGAAGGCGTTAAGTCGGATATGACGATATCTGAATTATTCGCTTATCTTCGGATTATAGTATTCTGGATGTCCAGCGGTTCTGGGAGAACACAGTGATGCAACCGGACATCGATCTCAAGAACACCAAAGCCACAAGTAAATGTGTATGGTGGATCTTGGAAAATCCTCTAAGCAAACTTGCATCGTCCGATTCAAGATGGTATCGGAGTTTATCGCTTTATACAAAGCATGAAAGAAGTTGAGTAACTTCACGACTCATTAGAGGACGTCCCTTATTGGGAGAAACTCGTGCCTTGGCAGATTATACATCGTGGCTAGCCGCTCGGCTTTAGGAAGGACACGGATGACGGCGTCTGGACATATCTGTCGAGATTTGTCGGGAGACATAAGACCGTATGGCGCTTGATCATCACGGGTGTCACTTCCTTGTTTACTAACTAAGGGACTACCGGAGATCAAGTGTTCTGCTTGTCTAGGGGAATGGGCTTAAAACTCAAAATATACGGACCAATACAGTGGAAACCCAACCTTACGAACTAGAGATCCCAGTAATTTGGTTCAATGGGAAAACTAAGTTGTAAAGGTTCAGTTGATCGCCGGTGGAAGCATGAGCACTTCGGATAGTGATTTACGAAAAGAAACACCAAATCAAAGCCGTTCCCGCGATAGACTTTAAGTGCTATCTGCGGTGTGGGTAAAGGTTAAGTTTTCAAAACCTGTAATGCTCCTCAACGGTTGAGGTTAGGTTTTGGGAAACTTTTAATGGTTCCTAACACTTGTGAAGTGGGGTATAGCAGGATACCTTGTAGGAGACCACCTATTTAAGTGCGAGGACGGGCGCCTCAAAATGAACGCACTTAAGAATCCAAGACGTTGTCCATGGCCAAAGCGGACAAAACATTACGAAGAAGAGAGTAAGGGAATTTGTTGTGTTGGTATCATTGTCTTGGCTTACACTAAACACCGACGGTTCAAGACATCACGTTCACCGCTGTGATGAAGTAAGTCCGATGGTATTCAACTATGGAAGGTTCAAAGTCGAGGCTACCTCTCCTTATGCAACATCGGTCATTGAAATATTGCTTGAAATGAAAAAGACACCATGTGAGTGCGCCAAAATCTCTTTCAAGAGGGGATTGTTGGAAATTTGCCTTTGGCGGGAGTTGCGACCGACCAACTTTAACGGCTTAAACACTAGTGTTACGTATGTTGGAGAATCCGGTTCTTCACACATGCATGATGTACTAAGTACGTAGATAACCGTAGGGCCAAGAATCGTCAAATTTCATTGAGAAATGAAAGAGATATTGGTTCACGAAGTAAGGTGTTTAAGGCATGGAAATGTGGTGTGGGACAAATCTACCACATCGGTGGGAATAGGAAGAATTGCTCTCTATATAAGTCTCTAATTGGTAAAGGGTTTGGGACCCCAAGGGGTATCCCATGTGTTTAAAGGAGGGAAGACCTAGATGTGCTTGGGTTCAAAGCTAAGCCCACACGCGCGCCGCCGCCGCCCGCCCGTCCGGTCCGGGCTCGGGCTCGGGCTCAGTCACTGAGTCACGGGTCACGGGTCACGGTCGTGGGTCGTGGGCGTGGGCCTTTCGATATTATCTTTGGACCAGAGAACTCGCCGGATGTACGATTTGATCCCTGAAGTTTCGGATGTGCAGTTTGGACGAGAATTCTTTCATATGTACGCTTTGGTCCCTGAAGTTTCAATATTTACAGCTTTGGTCCCTGAATTTACGGAGACTTTTTCGCCTACCGTTGAATTGCGTTTTGGAGCATTAACCAGCCATTACTTGGCTGATTAACTCTCCATTAACAGCCATTACTGGGGCATTTGGGCACTTTCTTCAAGGCCTTAATAGCCATTACTTGTTTGTTTTAATGGCCTCCTTTAAGGGCCATTACAGCCTTGTTTGTGGCTGTTGGACAGCCCTCCTCTTGCTATATATTCAGCTTCACTTGGCTGAAAACACAGTAGCAAAGAAACAAAGAATATAGACGAAAAAGCAGGCCACAAAGCAGACGAAAAAGACACTGAAAAATCAAAGAAACCAAGATGGCTGAAAAATCAGCAAACCGGTGGCTGAAAAATCAGCAAAACAGTGGCTGAAAATCAGTCAAAAGCGATGACCAAACCCTCACGTATACACAAGATATACACTACAGAGACACACTATATACACAAAGACAAAAGAGAAGAGTAAAGAGAAACTCTTCCTTCCTATTCCATATCTTCAAAGAAGTCGAGTCATATTTGTTTTCTTCGACAGGCTCAACCTATTGGCTTTGTAGTGTTGAGATTAAAGTGTTGTTTTATCTTGGGAGACTATTGCCCGCTAACGTAAAAGCATATATACGGGGCAATCTTGTCTTAAGGATAGAGGGCTATCCTCGACTCAACACACAACGTTGTAACCTTCCAGATTTAGTTGTTTCTTGATTTCAGGATATCAAGATTCAAGACACAACATACTTGCGGCAGTTCTCAAAGTTGGCTTTGCAAGGTGATCAAGATTCAAGACACAACGCACTTGCGGCAGTTTTGAAGTTTGACCATTTATTTATCCTTTCGAACATTTGTAATAGTTATTACTTCCCGTACTGCTTTATAAAGTACCATAGAAATACCAACAATAAGTAATGTTTATTATGAATATTTTTTTGGGTTAACGTATACTCTCTCCGTTCCATAATAAGTGATTTTTTTAGCTTATGCACACACCTTAAGAAAGTGTTCACTCTTAAAAAATTAGGATTTTTTTACTAATTTACCCTTAATCGATGCCTAGGGGAAAAAATGTAGTTAATGAATGTTGATTATTTAAACAAGAACAATTTTGAAAGAACCTGCCCAAAGTATTTTTGAAATCTAAAAAATCATTTATTTTAAAAAAAAAATTGAAAAGACCTAAACAATCAATTATTGTGAAACGGAAAGAATAAAAAATAGTTACATGTGATTACATATCGTGTATCATAGCAAATATGCAGACAACAGGAGCCTCAAAAAGCCTGTTCCAACATCATAGGAAGAAGCTTGGCGAGGCGTGACTCAATTAAATGCTCAAAATGCAGTTATCAACTTATAAGAAGCAATGACGAAGTGGAGCGTGTGCTTAAAAAAATCACTAGTATTTAATTTTGTAAACATATGAACGTATTAAATTAACAGACATCTTCACGTTCTAAAAATTCTTGCTACGTACTACACTTTAGGGTAAACAAAAGGGAGAAAAAAAATTAATTTGAAAGTTTATACTTTGTAGGAGGAACAAATTAATAGACATAATGAGAACCATAGTGGAGAGCTAAGTACTCCTTCATCCTTAACCAATAGGAGTAGATGTAACTTTCGGTTAGCGGGTTCATCTGAACCTAGTATGTTTCATGCGGCATATAAATTTATGTTTAAAATTCATTAAAATTATAATAAATACTCCATTTGTCCCAATTTATATGAGGGTTGACCAGTTTTTCGAGTCAAACAAGTCTTTCTTAAATTCATTTTAAGCATAGTTTCTTCGAGTATTTTATAATAAAATTTACATATTTAAAAACTACATAAAAAGTACTATAAGTCAGCATAATTAATAATTCATAATATTTAAAAAGAATTGGAGAAAATCGTAGTCAAAGAAATAGATGTTTGACTCTCCAAACTGGTCAAACTATCATGTAAATTGAAACGCAAGGTAATAAGGTGATGCTTCACGAAAATGTGCCTTTTTTGGGTTAAATCATTAAAGCAATAGCCTTATGGTGTAATAGAATTCAAATACAATCTATTAGAATAAATACTTCTGAAACATCTCCTAATATGGTGCTGCTTCACGTAAAGGTGTCTTTTCACCTTTCAAGGTGCCCTTTCGGTTCTATAAATATCATGTTCCACGAATTGTAGTGACATCCACAATTATCCTTCTTCATGTATTTTATTAACCAAAAGACCAGACGACAAATTCGATATGCATCAAGAGAACGACTTATCAAACGGTGTACCAAATGGACTACTAAATGACATAGCTCCAGCATCCTCCCGCTATGTAGAACGAATGATAAGCCGCTTGTTATGGGATTTTGCATGTCTAGAAACTGACATAAAGGATACAAATGATGAGAGCAATCGCTGCAACGCTAGAGATTAGGGTTATGAGGGACGATTGGAAGAACTCAACAAGGCCGTCAGAAGAATAGAGAGGATACTCACTATACTTCTTGAGGAAAGAGGACAGACTCTTGCAGAATTCAATAGTCCTCTGGATTCCCCCTCCTAATGCAGATTTCAACAGCCCTATCAATTCTCCCCCTCATGTCTAATTAGTTTTTTAGCATATATCATAATTACTATTCTTTCCTAGATGTAATCATTCAGAGTATATTAATGCTAATGATAATATTATCTATTACTATTTCGTATTACTTTCAGTTTTCAGTATAAATTTATTTTGCTCATGCTAGTGGTCAGTTAGCATATCGTCCAATTTGAAATCTAAATATTGAATATATGTAGTTATAATAAACGTAAAAGCGGTGTAGTGATAAGTTTGTCAATTGGTCTAATTTGAAATCTAAATATTAAATATCTGCAATTCTAATATCCGTAAGGACGGTCTAGTGATAATATTGTCTATTACTATTTCGTATTACTTTCAGTTTTCAGCACAAATTTATTTTGTCCATGCTGAAGTCCTGAATTAGACTATACCATTCATCAATTTGTCCAATTTTAATTCTAACTATTGAATATCTTTAGTTCTAATAACTGTAAAGGCGGTTTAATGGCCAGTTTGCATATCGTCCCGTTTGAAATCTAAATATTGAATATCTGCAGTTATAATAAACGTAAAAGTGATGTAGTGATAAATTGACGATGGTCCAGTTTGAAATCAAAATATTAAATAACATCAGTTCTAATATTCGTAAAGGTGGTCTAGTGATCAGTTTATCTATCATCGATTCTAAATATGTAACATGTAACATAACATGAACACCAAATAGTTTGGTTAATTCAAGATTTTGCAATACAATAGAAGTTTCAAGTTTACAACACAACATAATAAATTCAAGAAGTTGAAATTAAAAAAATCAGAATACAACATAGAAGACTATTACCACAACTTGAAGGAAAACAAATCAGTCTCTATTGTGTGAAAAAACTTTTGGACAGGTGGTCTTCTTGTGATCATATTGTTTGCACATTGAGCATTTCTATCTCCTCTTCCTGGATATGGATGCTTCCTCGGTATTTATAGTATGGCTTCGACACCCTTTTCACGATAGATGATTTATTTTCATGAAAGCTAGCATCAATACATTTACAAACGCCTTTGTGATTATTGATGTTTGCACATAGAAAAAATATGTGTCATCGATAAGACTTTGGTTGAGCTGTGTTGTAGCATACTCGAATGAGCCATATTTATTGAAATCAATGGAAAAATCGTCGTCACTTTCTTGACAAGGATTATTCTTGAATTCTTCAACAAATAAAGATGGTGGGAGGTGGGGGTGATGTTGCCGCCGTGACATTTGAACGTACAACAGAATTCTCAGCCACATTTATCCTTAGAATGGGCCTAGAACCATCACAAGCAATATCAAGAAGATACAGACGGGCATGATAATTCGTTTTTATGAATGCAGGAGCAATTTTTTGCCTAGAAGACGCAACATTGTACAAATAATTGTGGTATCCGAGCAAAAATGGAGGTATCCGAGCAGGACGAATAGAGGGAGCTGAGGGCGATGAATCCGAGTCTTACGAAGGTGCATCGCCGAATATGAGCAATTTTACAGTAAAAACGAGCTTGGGGAAGGAAATTAATGACGACAAACGTGAAGAAGAAGTAGTTGAGCAGCTGAATTTTTTGCCATTTGGGAGAAATTATTAATAATTGAATGAAAAAAGTGTATTATTTAAAATATGGGGCCTGATTTGAAAGCTTGGAATAGTTGTAATTTTATTTTATTATTTTTTTAATCCTTGGACTAAAATGTATTTTTGAAAACTTGGGGGCTTATTCTGACGCTCCAATAACATTTCTCATCTTAATTAGCCTTAATCCAAAAAGGGGTCCTACCACCTAATACTTAGCAAGTTTTGCCCGAACTTCTAAAAAAATTGTTGGGTTCTGCCACCACACTTCCCCTAATTAATATGAAATCATAACTTTAAAAATATAATACGTTTAATATGAAAAATCTCAAAGATTGAACCAATAAAACTAAAATTCTGAATTCACCTTTGTAAAACTAAAAGCCTCGGAATCGAGCCCTAGGTTAAAGCGCCTTTGTTTGGGCACGCTTTAACCCCAATATAGGATTTTTCCGACGCAAATATTTAGTCGGACTCGATACGAATAATGTACAACGGGTGGTGGGAAACCAAAAAAACAAAAACAAATTAAAGAGCTTGTGAATGTTTCTGGACTTTTTTGACATCTTGATCAGCACCTCGTGAAGAGGAGCTCTTAAATTTCACGAGTTTTTTCTTCTATTTCACAAAACATGTCTCTCAATTCCAATTTTGAATTCTCTTCAACCCCTTTAAATACCTCATCAAATCATCCAACAAACATGCATTATTCCACTCCAATTATAATTCAATGGAACTCAATTTCAAATTCTACCTTCTCTGTTTCCTACTTTGTTTTATTCCCATGCTACAAGCTCAAAATTTGCAAACTTACATAGTACAATTGCATCCACATGCATCAACAAGAACCCCTTTTAGTTCTAAGCTTCAATGGCACCTTTCATTTCTTGAAAATTTCATTTCCTCGGGCGAAAACTCGAGTTCTCGCCTTTTGTACTCTTACCATTCTGCATTTGAAGGTTTTGCAGCTTTGTTATCTGAAAAAGAGCTGGAGACAATGAGGAAATCGAATAATGTGTTATCCGTATTTCCGGAGAGGAAGCTTGAGATTCAAACAACTTACTCTTACAAGTTCTTAGGACTTGGTCCTACAAACGAAGGTGTGTTAAACAGTTTGTAATATATATAAAGTAGAATTGTTTCCTGATCGGAAGGAACAAATGAGTTTGAGGGCTTTATTTTGTTATAAGACAATATTTTCAGCGGCGGAGTCAGAAATTTCATTAAAAAAAACTCGAGTATCACGCTTAGGATTTAAACTTGTGATTAAGGCAATTCTTGAACCCTCTTTACCACTGCACTAGAATCATTTCTTATGTCAATGGGATTCAACAGTTCATATTTAACAAAAGATTTGTTTTTACCTTGTTTCCGTAGTAAATGTTTTTCAACAAAGGGGATTCAACTGAACCCCCTTGCACTATAACTCCGCCACTGGATATTTTCAATGTATTTCATTTAACACATTTTTAAGTTTAAATTTATAGGACATGTTTGTCATAGCCTTCTTTCAACTCTATAACTACTTGGTTGAGTAAATTTGCAGTATACAGTGGATTTGTTGATGTATCTTGAATTGACTTACCTATACTTTCCAAAACAATACATATACAGTATCTCTTTAAGGAAAGTTGTTTTCGCGTCTCAGAGCCTTTCTTCTTACTTCCTTTAATGTTGTCTTCATATATTTTTTTTTTCCTATCAAGGTACTTGGTTAAAGTCTGGATTTGGTCGAGGGGCGATCATTGGTGTTCTCGATACTGGAGTTTGGCCGGAAAGTCCAAGTTTTGTTGATCTTGGGATGCCTCCTATTCCAAAGAAATGGAAAGGTACCTGCCAAGAAGGACAAGACTTCAATTCTTCCAATTGCAATCGCAAGCTTATCGGTGCAAGGTTCTTCCACATAGGACACATGGTGGCATCATTGTCATCAATTTCGCAAGATTTTATAGATGAATATATATCGCCTCGAGATTCTCAAGGCCATGGTACACATACAGCATCTACTGCAGGGGGAGCTCCGGTTCCAATGGCGAGTGTGCTTGGAAACGGAGCAGGAGAGGCTCGAGGGATGGCCCATGGGGCCCACATCGCGATATACAAAGTTTGTTGGTCCAGTGGTTGCTATAGTTCTGATATACTTGCAGCTATGGATGTAGCAATTACAGATGGAGTAGACGTATTATCGCTTTCACTTGGTGGTTTCCCTGTTCCACTATATGAGGATACTATTGCTATTGGCAGTTTTCGCGCTATGGAGCGTGGAATTTCAGTTGTATGTGCTGCAGGAAATAATGGTCCAGGTGAAAGTTCAGTAGCAAATGAAGCTCCTTGGATTGCCACTATTGGTGCTAGCACACTTGACAGGAAATTTCCAGCAATAATTCAGCTAGGTAATGTTACATTTTGTTTCTATATAAATAACTAATATAAAGTATTTTGAATGAGAAGTTGTTTATTAAAACGATATTTCCTTTTAGGAAAGTGTTATTTAACGTGTTTCAAGCCTAAGTTATTTGCGCCTTTTCATATTTTCAAACAGGTAATGGCAAATATGTGTATGGAGAATCCATGTACCCCGGGAAGCAAGTTCATAATTCTCGGAAAATTCTTGAGCTTGTTTATCTCAAAGATGGAGATAATGGAAGTGAATTTTGCTTGAGAGGGTCTCTTCCAAGAGAAAAAGTCGATGGAAAAATTGTAGTATGTGATCGCGGAGTTAATGGTAGAGCAGAGAAAGGACAAGTTGTTAAAGAATCAGGTGGTGTCGCCATGATCTTAGCAAATACAGCAGTAAATTCGGAGGAAGATTCCGTCGATGTTCATGTCCTTCCAGCCACATTGATTGGTTTCGACGAATCAATTCAGTTGCAAAGTTACATGAACTCAACGCGAAAACCAACAGCTCGAATCATATTTGGAGGAACAGTTATAGGAAAATCTAGTGCACCTGCTGTAGCACAATTTTCTTCAAGGGGTCCAAGTTTTACTGATCCTTCAATTCTCAAACCTGATTTGATTGCTCCAGGTCGGTTTCTATTGAACCTGCAATTCTTTATTTAAATCATAGATATACATATGTGAAAAGGAAAGTCCTGCCTCGGAGCAATGGTAAAGTTGTCTCTGTATAACCTATAGGTCACATGTTTGAGCCGTAGAATCAGCCATTGATGCTTGCATCAGGATAGACTGCCTACATCACACCCTTTGGACGTGAACGCGGGATGCTTCGTGCACCAAGCAGCCTTTTGTATAAATGTGAAAAACTAGAAGTAATAATTAGTGTAATGTTATGAACCTATATCTTCATAGAACTCAGAACCTATATCTGCTCCAGGTGTCAACATTATCGCTGCTTGGCCACAAAATCTAGGCCCCAGTGGCCTGCCTGAGGATTCAAGAAGAGTAAACTTCACTGTCTTATCAGGAACTTCAATGGCTTGTCCTCATGTTAGTGGAATTGCTGCATTACTCCATTCAGTTAATCCTAAATGGTCACCAGCTGCAATCAAATCCGCGCTAATGACGACTGCAGATACAATGAACCACCAAGGAAAACCAATCATGGATGGTGACACGCCAGCTGGACTTTTTGCAGTCGGAGCTGGACATGTAAATCCTGCAAGATCCGATGATCCCGGATTGATATATGACATTAATGCAAATGACTATATCACTCACCTTTGCACTCTCGGGTACAAATACTCAGAAATTTTTAGTATTACTCACAAGAACGTTAGTTGCCACGACGTTTTGCAGAAAAACAGAGGTTTTAGCCTAAATTACCCCTCTATTTCCGTAATCTTTAAGGCAGGAAAATCAAGAAAGATGATCACAAGGAAAGTAACAAATGTAGGGAGTCCTAATTCAGTTTACTCAGTTGAAATTGTGGCACCAGAAGGAGTTAAAGTGAGAGTTAAACCGCAACGTCTGATATTTAAGCGTGTAAATCAAAGTTTAAGTTACAGAGTTTGGTTTATATCAAGGAAGAGAATTGGGACTCAAAGGAGAAGCTTTGCAGAAGGGCAATTAACGTGGATCAACTCAAGAAATAAAGACCAGAAAGTTAGAAGTCCTATTTCAGTTGCATGGGCATAAAAAAAAGTGAAGGCTGTGGGCGTGTGGCTATTTTTATATAAACATGGAAAATAGGCAAGTTACCTATGTTAACATACACTGATAGTGTAAAAGTTCTTTATACTGTCAGAGTATGTAAGTTAATTCTATTACTATATTGTAGTAACTGTTTCACTTTATCATCTAAAGTTGGGAGACATTTTAAGCCTTATTCTGGGTTATATTGATGCCATGTTAAACTGGTTGGACTGAAAAAGGTGAATGCTGTCATGGAAAATTTGCTGCAAATCTAATCTTTTCTTTTTGTCCTGGGAGTTGTATATCAGGTCTTTTCATTATTTGGTGCTTCAATAGTTTTCCCTTTGTTGTGAAGTTAACTCTCTAATAGGATCACCAAAATCTGAGAACCTGTTGCATTTTATTTCTCGCTGACTTTCAGACATCAGATCTCCTTTTAATCTTTGCTAAATTATATCATCACCATCGCAGCAAAATATAGTCTCCTTTTAATCTGTGCCATATTACCCTTTTGTTATCCTCATTTGACACTTCCATTCCAACCTTTTCCATGGGAACATTTTTTTGTAGTGAGATATGAACACCACTAGGGAAGTTTCTATGCTGATGTATTCAAGCTCTTGATATTTAAGACATTGGACTAGGTTCTTCTGGCTTCATGAGAGCAGGCAAAGAGTTAGTCAAGGAATCACAGATAACTTCTGCTTATGGATTTTGAACTGAGAGTAACATTTTCATTAAACTTATGCAGCAAGAACCGGGGTGGAATTGAGACTGCTAGATTTTTGTCGTCGAATCTTTTCTCTCATGTCCCACATCTTTCAAAAGTAAACGCAAAATACAACTTCATGCCCAGAGAATCTTTGTCAATCCTTAGCTCTGCTGTAAAAGAGTACAACCTTCTAATTCTCTGTTTCTTCTCTAGTTTTTGTTTCTCTCTGTCGTCAAAGTTTAAACTGTCAAAATAGTATTGACAATGGTGATCAATATAAATTGACAATTTAAGCATTGACATTGTCACACCCCTTTTTCAACTCTCCTATTAAGAATAGCTTTTAAAAGAGTTTTTCCATTTAAAGTGACGGTTTTGATTTGGAATTATTTATTTTACAGAGTCACCAATTGGAATAGAGTTTTGGTGTTTCAAGTCACCTTATTGAATCCTAATAAAAAAGAAATGACTCTATTTTTTATGTTTTGCGAAAATAAAAGTTCGGGTAAGGAATTCTGTTGACCGGGAGGAAGGTATGAGGCACCACCTGAGTCCCGTGGTTCTAGCACTGTCGTATTTATTGACTAATATTTGACTTAAATTAATCCTTGGATAAAATGTGTTTGCCTCTGCTCTTAACAAAATTGTCTGCTCTTTCAAAATAGTTTGTAGCTCTACGATGTACAGTTCAGTTCTTACCCATTTTAGCATATAAAAGTAAAAGAGTTTAATTTGTTAAGCTACACAAATAGTGTAAAAAAATAAAGTTAAAAGGATAAAAAACACACCTCAAGTATTATTTTTTTTAGTTTCTTACCTGAACTATCTAGTGCGAGAGTTTCTTACTTAAACTATTACCAACTAGTTAGCAAAACACACCTAAACTATCATTTGTTCACTTTCCTTACCTGATTGCTATCTAGTTGATAATAGTTTAAATAGGAAACTCTCAGACCCGATAAATCAGGTAGGAAACTAAAAAAAAACGTGATTCAGATTGTTCCCGTGTATCTTTCATCTGAGTTTAAAACTGATGGTCTAAAGAATATTTTATACAGTAAGATCACTGTTAAAGTAAGGCAAAATCTCTATGTTAAGCATTAGATAATAAACTATGTAAAAATAGTAACTGAGATGTATCGTAGATTTAACTATGCATGGGAATATATTGGTATTCGTACTTGCCGGCTTGTATATCTTAGATCTTCTCCATCCTCTGCCACTTTTAACATTAGCCCTTCTCCTATTTCACTACGTTATTGCACATAAAAGCACAGGCTGTTTTTTGATCAATGTCGTCTCTGTCTTCTTCTCACTCATTGTTGTGTTTGTCCTCTCAGAAATTAGTTGAGTCAAGCAAGCAATGTAGGTTGTTGTTAACAATGTATTTCTTAGAAAAGCTAATGTCTCGAAGATACCTGACAGTGTGGTTTAACGGTCAATGAAATGAAAGAAAATCATGAGAGATCGAGGTTTAGATATCACATGAAACCAAAAAAGAAGCAGTAAGTGATTTTTCTTCGGTAGATTGAATCATAAGAAGAGAAAGAAAGGTTCACTTATTTTGGAAAAAGCCAAGTTAGACGTCATAAATGGGAACATATGTATACATTTTTTATAGAGGTGAATGAGTTCAGTAGTTAAAATATGTAAACCCAAAATTGCAGCAACTTGTTTTTGCTGGTTGTAACTCTTCAGTATAAATTTTGATGGATATACGAATATCCATTTGACACTTTTGGTTGTATCTCTTCAGTTATTGCTGTTCCTGCTTCCTTGCCAAGGTGTATATCTTATTTATTAATGATATCCGTCTCTCCTAAGAATTCAAATTCTATGCACTGACATCATACAAGTCCTTTTTAACATTTAATTTCTTTTACACTGACGTTATATATAAGTTAAACTCTTCTTCTTTATCCCTCCGTCCGAAACTAAACTGAATTTTTCAGCGTTCATGACCTTTAGAGCTTTCTTCAGAGAGAAGGGATAATAGATCATTTGTCATTTCAAGGAATAGAAACATTTAAATATTTTTTCAACGCTTGACTATAAATAATAGTATTTCAATATTAACAAATAGTAAACTTCAGTATCTTCAAATATCTTTCTAACTTCAATAAGAATATTGTCCAAACGCCTCTAAATTTGACTTCCGGTGCCCATATTATTTTTTAACTACATTTGTTACAATAGATAAATTCCACTAGTCCTCCTCTATTCCTTAGTTGGGAAGGCAAATATAGCTACTCCAAGAAAACTTATGGAACGAGCTTTTTTTTTTTGTTTAATATTCAGTTTTCGACTTATGTCAGACTATTTCTGAAAATAGTAGTCCCGGTTCTTTAGCACTACTACCAGTAAATCGCGGGATATGCCTGAATGGTCAGGATTTGAAACGAGCTTCTTTTGTGGGAAAGGAAAGAAAGGGGAAAACAGGAGTCGCATCAACATGATGGATTTAAAGGGGGGGAAATAAATCAAAACAGGACCCTAGAGCCCCATGTATATAAAGATGCAGACAAAAGAAGAGAATCTCACACCGCCCATCTTCACTTTGCCCTTGAAAAATAAAAAGAGACAAAAATTACTTGTTTTTTTTCTAATATTTCCTTTTTAAGTGAAGTCATCAATTTTGACACTTTGGTACAAAATCCAGGGATGGATGCACCTTAGTGCAAGCGGTGTCACGAAACACCACTCGTCAAAAAATAAAATTAAAAGTTGTAATAATTAATCTTATTGCTAATGATGAATTATTCATATTCATTTATGATAAGAGTTATCATTTAACTAAAAAATGAAAAAAAATGTAGTAATATAATTCACTACTATTACTTC
This sequence comes from Anisodus acutangulus, assembly GCA_029783415.1. Taxonomy (NCBI): domain Eukaryota; kingdom Viridiplantae; phylum Streptophyta; class Magnoliopsida; order Solanales; family Solanaceae; genus Anisodus; species Anisodus acutangulus. The sequence goes on along the minus strand of CM056494.1, from coordinate 1,260,934 downwards.
TACTTGCACTTCAAAAGTTCTAGAGAAAAAAAAAGGAACCAAAACTTGGTTAAGAAGGAAAATAATGGAAGCTGGAGCCAAAAATAAAGCACAAAAAGAAGATCTTCCTTTCCTTCATCACCCCACCTCCTTCTTTACAGTATATATATAAACCCAATCATGCAACCTAACTTTACACTTTTTTTCTAAAGCTTCCTCAAGATCTCTGCCCATTTTGTCATTCCTTTAGGTTACTGTGACCTACATACATTGCATGATCAAGTGTTATTATAATAAGCATATTAGTTAAATATATCAAATAAATATTAAACATAAATCTTTTTACTAATGCACATCCAAGAATGTGGCTTAGCGATCAATGAAATACTAGCATGAAAGTCGTGTGAAGCCCCAGAGTTGTGACTTAGTGGTCAATGAAATAGCACGAAAGTCGTGTGCGATCTAGGGTTGTGACTTAACGGTCAATGAAATAGCATGAAAGTCGTGTGAAACCCTAGGGTTCAAAATACAGCACAAACAAAACATGTTTGGTGATTTCTCCCGTCTGTCTAATACTTAGTGGATAAAAATTACCTGATACTTATATTGGTGAAAGTAGCAGATAACCTGTGAAATAGTCGAGGTGCGCACAACTAGCCCCAAGACCATCATTATCAATAGATAAATAAGTAAATCATTCTATTACCAAATCAATTTTCTCTTTTAAGATTTTCAATCTGAACATTGGAACTATTCTTGGGAACTCAAAGAACACTTGAAAATAATCAAAACCAGTGCAATACTAACCTTATCCTCCATACTTAGAATAACTCTTTCTCTTGAATGCTGATCTTGTAAATAGCAAACAAGCAACTCCTAACCCCACACCAACCAGTCCACCCAAAACTATAGCCACAAGCTTTTGAGTACTCTGTCTTGTTCCTCCTACACTATCAAACACAATAGATATTTCAAACATTGAAAATTTGATCTATTCAAAAAATACCTACTACTATTATTTCAAAGTGATCTCAGAAACCCATTAAAGAACACAAATTAAATTAATGAATGCTACTTGGTAGTTAGTACAAGTCTTATTCAATGCACAAAATACTTCAAGACTAATTCTGGAGCAAGGGGAAACTGAACATACATGAGCCTTCCCTTATGCATTTTCACCTATGTTCCTCGGATTCTCCACAAAGCTCTAAAAATGTCGCCTAGTGCATGTCAGATCTTCCAAAAGTAAAAGTAGTATATTCTTGGAGAATCCGACATGGATGCGACAACAATTTTGGAGAGTCCGAGTAACACTGATTTCCCCAGAGAGGCTATTTCTTACTATCTATAACTAAATCACTACTCCTTTCTGTCCAAATAATTGATGTTTTTAGCCTCTAAAAATTGTCCAAAATAATTGATGTTTCACAAAATCAAGAAGCAATTTAATTCTTTTTGTCAAATTTGCACATGACATATTCTTAATCCCCCCTGATAATTGAAAAGAAAATCACAATTAAGGGTATTTTAGTCAAACCCCTCTTAACTTTAATCCCCGTGATAATTATATCAACCTAAAAAGAAAAGAAAATCACAATTAAGGGTATTTTAGTCAAACCCCTCTTACTTAACTTATAGGAGTAACTGAATTCCTTAATCCATGACATCAATTATTTTACTCTCCCAAACTAGTTAAAATCTACTATATGAAATATCTATATCAACTTACCATTTTGACTTATTTCATTCCAATACTCAATAATTATATCTTTTAGAAAGAAAGCACAACATTAATAATGTTAAAATTACCTGATGGAGATGGTGATTTAGTGGGCACACCATTAGGATAATAAGTGTAACTAATATAACACTGTTGCAAATAAATCTGTGCAGAAATAGAATTCCCACATTCACTTTTAGCTTTCCCAACACCATTTTTCACACAGTTCACACAGTCCACATTACTCAAATCACCTTCACATTGACCCAACACATAAACCGACTGATACCCACCTGTATAAAACCCATTACCCGAAACCCCTTTAGCAATTTCACCCAAAGCAGTATCAAGCCTATCACCAAACCCGGTTCCACTAACTTGATCCGACCCGCAAATCTTGAAAAGCAGCTCAGTAGGCCTAATTGACTGAAACCCAACTAATTCATACCTTAAATAACACCCATTTAGTTGAATTCTAGCTGCTATTGATTGACCACATAGTTTTAAGGACATGTTTGGGATTTTCTTGACACAAATGTTACAGTTATTGTTTGAAAGATCGCCACGACATTGAAAAAGACCGGAAATTACTGAATTACCATTGCCAGTTGTGGTTTTGTAGAATTTATTAGTGGAAGATTGAGAAATTAAAGTGTTGAAAAGGGTGTTTAGTGTTTGTGAGTAAAGACCAGATGGGTCTTGGAATTTTTGGTTAGCACAACCTTTGTATACAAAGTTTGTGAGTTCATTTGATGATTCAAGAATGGGGAATAATGAAGATAGAAATAATAGGAAAAATATGGGAATTTTTTGAGATGGACCCATTTTTTAGGAATTGAATATTGGAATAAACATGAGAAAATTTGTTTGGTGGATTTGGTTTTTGGTGGTTTTATAGAGGTATTTACTAAGCTAAGAACAAAGAAGTGTGAAATTGTGACCTTTTTGGAGAAAGGGAAATTCATATAGGGGCTTCTTTTTTCTGGTTATGGGAGAACTTTCCTTTTAAGTACCTTGGCTGTGCCTAAATAGTTGGCAAAATGTTTAATCAAATTAATGTTATGAGTTATGACAAGCATTATTAAAATAAGGGCATTCTTTTATAATGGTAGTGTTAGGATTAATTTATTTGTCTATCAGTATTTGATTTGGTTTGTCTAGTAGCACAAAGCTTGTTTTGTTCTTTTAAATTTCTGTTTTTCATAGTTTAGACTATTCTCATTTCGCTTGTTGCTACTACGAGAATAGCTTTTGCTCTTTTTTTCTCCTCATGCTGAAGAGTTCTTAGCAATAGTTAAGTTACGAAATTGTACGAATAAATAAGATATTTTTTCTTTTTTGATTAGGTTAAAAATCTTTGGCATTGTTGAATTACAAATTAAAAAAATAAATATATAAAAAGCAACGGAGTTATCATATTATTATTATTTTAATTACTCAGAAAGAAGGATGACAATTTGATCATTTACTTATATGAGTTTGATAATTTTAGAAGATGTAATGAGTTTGATAGATTTTAGAAAATGCATTGAATAACTTTGTTCATCAATATTTAAACATATATGGTGAAATTATCTAATATTTTTTTTGTATCTGTTGAAATTTAAGCTCTGATCTTCCATAATTTTCACTCAGTTAATTGACGGTTAGTTCACATACGTTGGTTGGTACGGTTAGTTCACATACGTTGGTTGGTTAAACAGATCATTTTTAATGGGAGAGATAAATAGATTTTTGGTACTAGTAGTTGTCAATAGAATATTGTCCTCAATCACTTCACAGTCAGTATGCCACAACTCTTTTTCTTTATTTAAGTCTCAAGACTAATCATACTTTGCAAAACTTAAATGAACAGAGAAACCAAAAAGTATAACCAAAGATAGACACTATTAAACCAATGCCATATATTAATTGGAGTGTTACATAGTTTGTGGTAGTGTTAGTTAGCAAATGAACTGTTAAACAAAGCAATATACATGTGATATACACTGAATATACATCAGAGCCAGATGTTGGTATCAGAGCCATAAAGGGTAGATATAGCGAGAATATGGTCCAGACCAGATGTTGATTCCTTGTTAGAGGTTATGGAGATCTCGGCGTTAGGTGTTTCCAGGGTCGGTAAGTCCTCAACGAACGCAGGCAGTTATACCCACGGACCTAAGTCCTAAGCAAAGAGGAAAGTTCAGACGCTCTGTTATAGGAATTCCATAACATGGATCCGTTTCTTAATAGATCTACTTCGCATGATTTTGGTTCATCTTCTTCCATGGATTCAAAGAAGATAATAAACTCCGAAGAAATCTTGATACAAGATTTTGACAAATCTATCGATAATTGGGAAATACCGAAAATAAATCGAGACCAGATTTACAAAAATTGAAATACCAGTTATTCAAAACCGATTTCACAATCAAAATCGAGGAAAGAGATATCCAATTATCTCAACCTTTTGAAACCATTCAATTACTTTCTCAAAATTCCTTTTTAAGACACCGAGAAAGAAATTTCAAACATATCCAAATTGGATTAATCCAAAGAGGGATAAAACCCTCACAAAAGAAGGATTAAACACCTCAATCCTTGCTTTGCTTTACGTGATGCCCGATTCACAAATTTTGAAGATTCCTTATTGAGTTCTGTGAGTCTAGTCTCTGCAGACAGACCAATATCTTTGATTGTTACCCAAATTTCTCAGTCTCTTTAAATGACAAAAATATCCAAAAATCCCTAGTCTTACAAATCAAGACTCACAATTACCAAATGCTTGAAGGATCGATTCCGTAGCAATAATTTATCAATTCATTACAAAGCTATGACTTCACTTTGCGACAAAAGTCGATACCATAGTAAGAAAGGTGAAACCTTCTTCTACAAACCGATCTTTCCAGATCTAACACCGTTATACCGAGACCCATGAGATGGAAGGATATTTCCTTACCAGACGAATGGATCTTAGAAGGTGTTGTCAAGCCTGAGCCTCTTGAGACATCCCAACCAAATACTCGCCTCAGAGAAATAACCCAATACCAGGATGGTAGAGTCGGTCTATCGTTCCATAGAAAATCTACGAGCAATGAGATACGATGATTCCAGCTCGTAGAAACTCTCGACTTAGGAAGAGTTTCACAAATTCCTTCACCATCAATACTCCTTACAGATCAAACCCAGACGTTCTACGCCTGATATACCCAATCTACTAAACGTAGATTACTCAAACGAAATACCGAGACCCGATTTAAAAATCCTCTTTGTTAGAGAAAAGATAGAGGACCTAGAACCTACTAGTCCGACTTTTTCCTCTCTTACAGAAAACCTAGTAAACGAACTTGGCGTTTTACAAAAAGGTTTCACAATTGACAAAAAATTCCTTCAAAAAGATTTTTATGAAAAATACAACCTAGAAAAAAGAGTTTGGTTCCTCAAAACCTTTTTAAATACTAGGACAAAAATACAGGAAGAGTTTTACAAATTTGTTAATGAACATAGGATAAATATCCTTTTCTTTGACTGGTTTGAAATTTACACCTCTGAAAATTCCATACATTATCCCCTTTCTAAAACGGTAAATCCCGTTACGACTAGGAACAAAACACCGGAATGGGAAACCCTAGCTGATTCTAGGAAAGTCCAGTCCAATCACCCTCCTTTACAAGGCATCAAACATATTATTCATGGTTGCCCTGTAGAAGCGATTCCTCTTAAGAATCCTGCTGAGGATGAGAAAACAAATACCAGGAATATACTCGCTCAAAACAATTTTACCAATATCAGTTTGAATACCCTAGGAAAACAACTCGACAGGGTAGAAAAACACATAAAAGCCAACCCTCTAGTCACCATAGATTCCACAGTACGACTAAAGAGATGAAACCAAAGCCAAAAGCCTATCTTCAAACCCTTTCGTGTATCCAAAGATGGCGTCAAAAATATCCAAAGAAAATAAGTCCGAATTTGTTCGGCTATCCAAGATCAATTAAGTAGGATCGGCCCAACAGCTTCTAATATCAACACGTTGTTCCCGATACTCCACAATCTTCCAACAAAATCACTACTCTTGTCAACGATTCCGACGACGGTAGTACTTCAAAACAATTCAAACAAAAAATCTTTTTGTTAACCATATGGATTGGCAACAACCAATACAACAGTCCAACAACAAAGAATTACAAATTATTCTCGCTCGACCTAGGAATAGTAAAACCCTTGCTCAATCCCGATTCAATGCCTCTTCCATTTATGATTGGAACATAGATGGGATGACGGAATACAATATTCTCGCTTTCTCCAACAAATGACTATGGTCGCAAATGCCTACAAAACCCAAAACGGTACACAAGACAAGACCATTGCAGAACTGCTCATCGCAGGATTCTCTGGTCAATTGAAAGGTTGGTGGGATAATTATCTCGCTGATCAACAAAAAGAAGATATCCTCAATTCCATCAAAACCGACGAAGAAGGATTACCAATCCTTGACGAACAAGGTGAACCCCTACAAGATGCCGTAGCAACCTTGATTCTCACAATCTCTTTAAATTTCATAGGAGATTCTTCGCATTTGAAAGACAAAAATGCCGAATTACTTTCAAACCTCAAATGCAAACAACTCAGCGATTTCCAATGGTACAAAAATACCTTCCTAACCAGAGTTATGCTCAGGGAAGATTCAAACCAACCATTTTGGAAAGAGAAATTCCTGGCCGGATTACCTACCCTTTTAGGAGAAAAGGTTAGGAACAAAATCAAAGAGAATTGCGGTAAACAGATTATACCCTACAGTGAGTTTACATACGGACAATTGGTCAAGATAACTCAACAGAAGGTTTGAAGATCTGTCAAGACACGAAAATACGTAAACACCTCAAGTGGAGCTAAAGAGAACTAAGTGCGAACTTGGAACCTTTTGCAAACAGCTTGATACGAATTTCTCAAAACCCTCTTCCAGCTTGTACAGAAACTGTAGCAAGGCTCATAAATCCCTTAAGAGTACTTCTAGAGGTTACAAAAAGAGAGATTTCAAGAAATCCAACGAAGAGTATTACAAAAACCCATACAAAAATACTCATCGCCTTAAAAGACCAAATACCAAAAAGTCGATTCCAGATACAAAGACGTTACATGTTACAAATGTAACAAAAAGGACATACAATGAGCAATCTTTGCAAAATGAATACAAAATTACAAGAATTGAAGCTCGATGAGGACGTCACACAGAAAATTTCCAATCTTCTCGTTGATTCCTCCGATTCAAATGCCGAGTCAGAACCTGACTACTTTTCTCTGTCTTCTGAAGACAACAAAGCCCTCCAAATAGATGAATTGCTTACAACCGCTTCTTACGAATATTCCGATAAGGGTAAGGGAAAACTCGTTTGTGTTTTAACCAAGGATCAAGAGTTCATGTTAGAAATGGTTCAACACATAGATGTCGAACACCAAAAGGATTATTTGAATAAACTCCTCAAATCTTTTACTGACGAGAAAAAAGATCTCAAAAATTCTATTTTGCCAAACACCTCCAAAAATACCTACGATTTAACAAAAATCCTGAAAAAGGGTAAAGGGATGAAAGACTCCAAAGAAACCCCGATTCTAGAACTCCAGAGAGACGTAAAACAAATCAAAGTAGAGATCAAGGCTCTACGAGAAAAACAGGATCAAGACTCTCTTTTACTGAAAACACTCATGTCAAATACCCAGGATATTTCTGAATCCAGTTCTGAGTCAGACAATTCCGACTCTGAAGATCCAGGAGAACCTCCTGACAACCCTTTCATTGAAGAGGTCCCACAAGAATTCCTTACTGTCTTACGACAAATCACGTCCAAAAAATACCTTGTCCAAATAACCCTTAAATTCCCACGCAAATTTAGGATTACTACTATTGCTCTTTTTGACACCGGTGCAGATCTAAACTGCATAAAAACAGGTCTAGTACCTAATCAATTCCATGAAAATACCCAGGAAACTCTAGCAATGCCAATAACACGAAGCTAGAAATCAATTCCCAAACCAATGCGTCATTATTATTAATAATGTTTCTATTACAACGTCGTTTGTCTTAGTAAAAGACATTCACAATTCCGTTATCTTAGGAACACCATTTATTAATCTTATCACTCCTTATAAAGTCGATAATGATTTTATCTCTTTTGATTCCAATGGAAAGAATTTAAAATTCCTTTTTGAAAAAACCTAAAGCTAGCGATCTTGATTTGATTAAAACTTATTCTTGCCACCTAGGAGAATTAAGAAATAGTTTTTATCAAAATTCCAAGTCCCTTGCAAACTATGATACTTGTTCCTTTAAATTAATTAATTCCTTTGCATACAAAAACTTTTGAAACGATTTTGAAAATTGCATTCAAAAATTATTTATGCAAACTTATTTCGACAATTTTGCTTTAAAAATATTTTAACCAAAGGGTTTATCCGAAAACAGAGCAGAAACCCACGGGTTTACAAAACCAAGCTACAACACGTAAATATCCCGCCAATATCCCTATAAAAGTCCATGATTTCCAAAGACTCTGATACAACAAAAAATGTCCTATCACCGCCCTTTGCCGCAATGTCCGGGTTTCAAAGAAAAATATCCGTAAAGGACATGAAAGAATCTGGACAATACTGCACACGCAATGTGTGGAGCATTACTCCAAAAAGAAAAGAAGAGATACCTCCTCCGCTAATAAATACACTGTTCTTTGCACCACAACAACAACAAAATTTCATGGCCCCTAGAAAATCAACAAAAGAAGAAAAGAAAAATTCACTGAAAAACCGCTATGGTATGAGATAGTCATGAAAGAAGAAAATGAAAATATTAAAGATCAAAGACAAAAACACCGACACAGGAGATGATCACTGAAAATCTCCTACAACTTCAAGTAAATCACCAGAATACAGAAGGCTTTAATGCAACTTCAAAATCCCAAACAAGAAGTTGTCCAAAGCTCAGAGAGAGGAAAACCTCTCAAAATTTTATAAAAATCGAGAAAGGAGAATCTTCAAAAGCCCTTTCTCAAAAAGAATTTTCAAAACTGCAACTTGAGAAAGAAGAGTCTTCAAAAAACCTTTCTCAAAAACAATTTTCAAAAAATCAACTTGTGGTACCACAAGTTACCAAAAAACCTGCTCCTAAATTCTTTGTAAAACCATTTTTTCAAAATATTGTAACTCTTGAAAAAGGATTCTTTGATAAAGACCCTTTTCTAGCACTACAAAATTATTTTGGACAAAAGTGTTTTTACAAATCGTGGGATATTTTAAAAACCCCATATTTTTACCAGGCTATCCTTGAAATATCAGGATCAGCAACAATTAAAAATAATTTTTTCAAGAAAAACCCAGATCCCTCCTATTCAATTTGCAAAATTCTCAGCGTAATTGCTCCTATTGATTGGGGGAATGACCTGTCTCAACTACTAAATTTCCCAGACACCCACAAAAATGAACCATTTTTTGATATTCCTTTTAATTACTGGGATTACCAACAAGCTTGGTTCAATTCCTTTTTCGTTCAAAATACCAACCTAAGCCACACTTGGCTTTTTCATTTTGATACATCATGTGATCCATCACAATTTCCAACATGGTGGAACTCATGGTGGGAACAATTCGGATCCACCTTAGAAATACAAAAACCAGAAGTCACTAAATCCTTTAGCCTCTTTAAATCCCAATTTAAACCCTCAGAGGAAGAAAAGAGATTTGTGCCTCTACACCTATTCCACACAAAATTCCACTTACCATGGGTCTTTACATGGTTCGTAGATTATTCGGAAGACAAAATCCCAATTATCCGAAGAAGATTCAAAATCCGATGGTGGGATAGCTTTAAAATACCAAAAAGCCTAGCACCACAAAAAGTCCAGGAATGGTTAGATACCCAGAAACCCATTCCTTTACAGCGCTCATTGCACATCACCGGCGCCACTACAAACGAAGGAGCACACCCAGTTCCTTTCACGTAAATCCCAGATGGCCTCAATGCTTGCGGCCAAAAATCCGTAAGAAATGCAAGCCATAATTACGAAATTTGCACCGTCTTCATCAAAACAAGGCTCTTACGTCGGAAGAAGAAGAACCAGAGATTGATATTGAAGGCGATCAGGTTTTTGGCAATAGTGGATTACGAACAAACACCGCCAAAAGAATTCAAAATACCCTGAGTAGAGTTCAGACAAAATTCGACAAAAGAAAGTGGTCAAAAACTACTTTCAAAGAAAAGCAAAAGCAAAAGAAAAGCGAGAGATTCCCAATAATTCGAGAAAATGCCAAAAGGAAGAATGTGATTCTCCACTCGGATGAATAGTGACGCGGATGAATAGTAACACGGATGAATAGTAGCCTTGAGATGAATAGTTTAAATCCCTTTTATTACGAAAATACCTCAGAAACTCCTATAAAGGAGACTCCCTCTCCCTTAGAAGAGAGGTCATTTTTTTTACTAAGTCTTTTAGTAAGTCTTTCTCTTTCTACAATTAGAGAGAAGTTGAGAGCTCTTACAGAAATCCCCCTTTAGGTTAGGATTAAATACCCCTCTAAATACCCATATGATTCAGTTCATATGATCCATATCATATGACTCATATCATATGATCCAAATACCCCTGAAATTCCCAAGGTTTCTCTCCTTGATAATTATCTTTGTAAATTCCAATTTTTAAATGAATATGATTATGGACGGTACTACCTCCTAATCTTTTAAAATACTTTATGCATTTAAATTCTTTAAATTCCTGCATTAAATACTTGGCCTGCTCAACCGCCTATTTGATTTAAATACAGAACCTTGTGATCCATGGTTTCCATAATCGAACCTTGAATTGTAAGTCAAGCTTTATTTACTTTACGCATTCTTCAATTATCCTTTAATTTATCAATCCCTTATATCTTGATTCCTTCTTCTGTCATTATCCCCTTTAGATCCTCGGCCTAAGTTTGGTATCGAGCCATAAAGAGGTAGATATAGCGAGAATATGGTCCGCACTGATGTTGATTCCTTGTTAGAGGTTATGGAGATCTCGGCGTTAGGTGTTTCCAGGGTCGGTAAGTCCTCAACGAACGCAGGCAGTTATACCCACGGACCTAAGTCCTAAGCAAAGAGGAAAGTTCAGACGCTCTGTTATAGGAATTCCATAACATGGATCCGTTTCTTAATAGATCTACTTCGCATGATTTTGGTTCATCTTCTTCCATGGATTCAAAGAAGATAATAAACTCCGAAGAAATCTTGATACAAGATTTTGACAAATCTATCGATAATTGGGAAATACCGAAAATAAATCGAGACCAGATTTACAAAAATTCGAAATACCAGTTATTCAAAACCGATTTCACAATCAAAGCGAGGAAAGAGATATCCAATTATCTCAACCTTTTGAAACCATTCAATTACTTTCTCAAAATTCCTTGAAAAGACACCGAGAAAGAAATTTCAAATATATCCATATTGGATTAGTCCAAATAGGGATAAAACCCCTCACAAAAGAAGGATTAAACACCTCAATCCTTGCTGTTTTACGTGATGCCCGATTCACAAATTTTGAAGATTCCTTATTGAGTTCTGTTGAGTCTAGTCTCTGCACAGGACCAATATCTTTTGATTGTTACCCAAATTTCTCAGTCTCTTTAAATGACAAAAATATCCAAAAATCCCTAGTCTTACAAATCAAGACTCACAATTACCAAATGCTTGAAGGATCGATTCCCGTAGCAATAATTTACCGAATTCATTACAAAGCTATGACTTCAGCTTTTGCGACAAAAGTCAGATACCATAGTAAGAAAGGTGAAACCCTTCTTCTACAAACCGATCTTTCCAGATCTAACACCGTTATACCGAGACCCATGAGATGGAAGGATATTTCCTTACCAGACGAATGGATCTTAGAAGGTGTTGTCAAGCCTGAGCCTCTTGAGACATCCCAACCAAATACTCGTCTCAGAGAAATAACCCAATACCAGGATGGTAGAGTCAGTCTATCGTTCCATAGAAAATCTACGAGCGATGAGATACGATGATTCGATTCGTGAGAAACTCTCGACTTAGGAAGAGTTTCACAAATTCCTTCGCCATCAATACTCCTTACGCATCGAAACCTAGACGTTCTAATGCCTGATATACCCAATCTACGAAACGTAGATTACTCAAACGAAATACCGAGACCGTTTACGAAAATCCTCTTTGTTAGAGAAAAGATAGAGGACCTAGAACCTACTAGTCCGACTTTTTCCTCTCTTACGTAAAAACCTAGTAAACGAACTTGGCGTTTACAAAAAGGTTTCACAATTGACAAAAATTCCTTCAAAAGATTTTTATGAAAAATACAACCTAGAAAAAAGAGTTTGGTTCCTCAAAACCTTTTTAAATACTAGGACAAAAATACAGGAAGAGTTTTACAAATTTGTTAATGAACATAGGATAAATATCCTTTTCTTTGACTGGTTTGAAATTTACACCTCTGAAAATTCCATACATTATCCCCTTTCTAAAACGGTAAATCCCGTTACGACTAGGAACAAAACACCGGAATGGGGAACCCTAGGCGACTCTAGGAAAGTCCAGTCCAATCACCCTCCTTTACAAGGCATCAAACATATTATTCATGGTTGCCCTGTAGAAGCGATTCCTCTTAAGAATCCTGCTGAGGATGAGAAAACAAATACCAGGAATATACTCGCTCAAAACAATTTTACCAATATCAGTTTGAATACCCTAGGAAAACAACTCGACAGGGTAGAAAAACACATAAAAGCCAACCCTCTAGTCACCATAGATTCCACAGGTACGACTAAAGAGATGAAACCAAAAAGCCAAAAGCCTATCTTCAAACCCTTTCAGGTATCCAAAGATGGCGTCAAAAATATCCAGCAAAATAAGTCTGAATTTGTTCAGGCTATCCAAGATCAATTAAGTAGGATCAAGGCCCAGCGGTTCTAATTCTGAACACGTTGTTCCTGATACTCCACAATCTTCCAACAAAATCACTACTCTTGTCAACGATTCCGACGACGGTAGTACTTCAAAACAATTCCGAAACAAAAAATCTTTTGTTAACCATATGGATTGGCAACAACCAATACAACAGTCCAACAACAAGAATTACAAATTATTCCTCGCTCCCGACCTAGGAATAGTAAAACCCCTTGCTCAATCCCGATTCAATGCCTCTTCCATTTATGATTGGAACATAGATGGGATGACGGAATACAATATTCTCGCTTTTCTCCAACAAATGACTATGGTCGCAAATGCCTACAAAACCCAAAAGCAGACGCAAGACAAGACCATTGCAGAATCGCCATCGCAGGATTCTCCGGTCAATTGAAAGGTTGGTGGGATAATTATCTCATTGATCAACAAAAAGAAGATATCCTCAATTCCATCAAACCGAGCGAAGAAGGATTACCAATCGCTTGACGAACAAGGTGAACCCCTACAAGATGCCGTAGCAACCTTGATTCTCACAATCTCTTTAAATTTCATAGGAGATTCTTCGCATTTGAAAGACAAAAATGCCGAATTACTTTCAAACCTCAAATGCAAACAACTACGATTTCCAATGGTACAAAAATACCTTCCTAACCAGAGTTATGCTCAGGGAAGATTCAAACCAACCATTTTGGAAAGAGAAATTCTGGCGGATTACCTACCCTTTTAGGAGAAAAGGTTAGGAACAAAATCAAAGAGAATTGCGGTAAGCAGATTATACCCTACGGTGAGTTTACATACGGACAATTGGTCAAGATAACTCAACAGAAGGTTTGAAGATCTGTCAAGACACGAAAATCTGAAACACCTCAAAGTGGAGCTAAAGAGAACTAAGTGCGAACTTGGAACCTTTGCAAACAGTTTGATACGAATTTCTCAAAACCCTCTTCCGGTTATGCAGAAAGCTGTAGCAAGGCTCATAAATCCCTTAAGAGTACTTCTAGAGGTTACAAAAAGAGAGATTTGACAAATCCAACGAAGAGTATTACAAAAACCCATACAAAAATACTCATCGTCTTAAAAGACCAAATACCAAAAAAGTCGATTCCAGATACAAAGACGTTACATGTTACAAATGTAACAAAAAGGACATCTGAGGTCTTGCAAAATGAATACAAAATTACAAGAATTGAAGCTCGATGAGGGCGTCACACAGAAAATTTCCAATCTTCTCGTTGATTCCTCCGATTCAAATGCCGAGTCGAACTCGACTACTTTTCTCTGTCTTCAAGACAACAAAGCCCTCCAAATAGATGAATTGCTTACAACCGGTTCTTGAATATTCCGATAAGGGTAAGGGAAAACTTCGTTTGTGTTTTAACCAAGGATCAAGAGTTCATGTTAGAAATGGTTCAACACATAGATGTCGAACACCAAAAGGATTATTTGAATAAACTCCTCAAATCTTTTACTGACGAGAAAAAAGATCTCAAAAATTCTATTTTGCCAAACACCTCCAAAAATACCTACGATTTAACAAAAATCCTGAAAAAGGGTAAAGGGATGAAAGACTCCAAAGAAACCCCGATTCTAGAACTCCAGAGAGACGTAAAACAAATCAAAGTAGAGATCAAGGGTCTACGAGAAAAACAAGATCAAGACTCTCTTTACTGAAAACACTCATGTCAAATACCCAGGATATTTACGAATCCGATTACGAGTCGACAATTCCGACTCACGAAGATCCAGGAGAACCTCCTGACAACCCTTTCATTGAAGAGGTCCCACAAGAATTCCTTACTGTCTTACGACAAATCACGTCCAAAAAATACCTTGTCCAAATAACCCTTAAATTCCCACGCAAATTTAGGATTACTACTATTGCTCTTTTTGACACCGGTGCAGATCTAAACTGCATAAAAACAGGTCTAGTACCTAATCAATTCCATGAAAATACCCAGGAAACTCTAGCAGCGGCCAATAACACGAAGCTAGAAATCAATTCCCAAACCAATGCGTCTGTTATTATTAATAATGTTTCTATTACAACGTCGTTTGTCTTAGTAAAAGACATTCACAATTCCGTTATCTTAGGAACACCATTTATTAATCTTATCACTCCTTATAAAGTCGATAATGATTTTATCTCTTTTGATTCCAATGGAAAGAATTTAAAATTCCCTTTTTTGAAAAAACCTAAAGCTAGCGATCTTGATTTGATTAAAACTTATTCTTGCCACCTAGGAGAATTAAGAAATAGTTTTTATCAAAATTCCAAGTCCCTTGCAAACTATGATACTTGTTCCTTTAAATTAATTAATTCCTTTGCATACAAAAAACTTTTGAAACGATTTTGAAAATTGCATTCAAAAATTATTTATGCAAACTTATTTACGACAATTTTGCTTTAAAAATATTTTAACTTGATGGTTTATCCGAAAGCAGAGCAGAAACCCACAGGTTTACAAAACCCGATTACAACACGAAATATCCCGCCAATATCCTATAAAAGTCCACAGATTTCGATTACGGATACAACAAAAAATGTCCTATCACCGCCCTTTGCATAATGTCCGGGTTTCAAAGAAAAATATCCGAAAGGACATGAAAGAATCTGGACAATCTTTGTTACCACGCAATGTGTGGAGCATTACTCCAAAAGAAAAGAAGAGATACCTCCTCCGCCAATAAATACACATTCTTTGCACCACAACAACAACAAAATTTCATGGCCCTAGAAAATCAACAAAAGAAGAAAAAGAAAAATTCACTGAAAAACCGTCATGGTATGAGATAGTCATGAAAGAAGAAAATGAAAATATTAAGCATCGGCACAAAAACACCGACACAGGAGATGACTGCTGAAAATCTCCTACAACTTCAAGCGAAATCACGAGAAATCTGAAGGCTTTAATGCAACTTCAAAATCCCAAACAAGAAGTTGTCCAAAGCTCGGAGAGGAAAAAACCTCTCAAAATTTTATAAAAATCGAGAAAGGAGAATCTTCAAAAGCCCTTTCTCAAAAAGAATTTTCAAAGCGCAACTTGAGAAAGAAGAGTCTTCAAAAACCTTTCTCAAAAACAATTTTCAAAAAATCAACTTGTGGTACCACAAGTTACCAAAAACTCGCTCCTAAATTCTTTGTAAAACCATTTTTTCAAAATATTGTAACTCTTGAAAAGGATTCTTTGATAAAGACCCTTTTCTAGCACTACAAAATTATTTTGGACAAAAGTGTTTTTACAAATCGTGGGATATTTTAAAAACCCCATATTTTTACCAGGCTATCCTTGAAATATCAGGATCAGCAACAATTAAAAATAATTTTTTCAAGAAAAACCCAGATCCCTCCTATTCAATTTGCAAAATTCTCAGCGTAATTGCTCCTATTGGTTGGGGAATGACTGTCTCAACTACTAAATTTCCCAGACACCCACAAAAATGAACCATTTTTTGATATTCCTTTTAATTACTGGGATTACCAACAAGCTTGGTTCAATTCCTTTTTCGTTCAAAATACCAACCTAAGCCACACTTGGCTTTTTCATTTTGATACATCATGTGATCCATCACAATTTCCAACATGGTGGAACTCATGGTGGGAACAATTCGGATCCACCTTAGAAATACAAAAACCAGAAGTCACTAAATCCTTTAGCCTCTTTAAATCCCAATTTAAACCCTCAGAGGAAGAAAAGAGATTTGTGCCTCTACACCTATTCCACACAAAATTCCACTTACCATGGGTCTTTACATGGTTCGTAGATTATTCGGAAGACAAAATCCCAATTATCCGAAGAAGATTCAAAATCCGATGGTGGGATAGCTTTAAAATACCAAAAAGCCTAGCACCACAAAAAGTCCAGGAATGGTTAGATACCCAGAAACCCATTCCTTTACAGGCGCCTCCACGCACATCACCGCCACTACAAACGAAGGAGCACACCCAGTTCCTTTCACGAAATCCCAGATGGCCTCAATGCTTGCAACGGCCAAAAATCCGTAAGAAATGCAAGCCATAATTCTGAAATTTGCACCGTCTTCATCAAAACAAGGCTCTTCGTCAGAAGAAGAAGAACCAGAGATTGATATTGAAGACAGTCCGGTTTTTGGCAATAGTGGATTCTGAACAAACACTGCCAAAAGAATTCAAAATACCCGGAGTAGAGTTCAGACAAAATTCCGACAAAAGAAAGTGGTCAAAAAAGCTACTTTCAGCAAAAGCAAAAGCAAAAGAAAAAGCAGAGATTCCCGCAATAATTCGAGAAAATGCCAAAAGGAAGAACAGTGATTCTCCACTCGGATGAATAGTGACGCGGATATATAGTAACACGGATGAATAGTGACGCAGATGAATAGTTTAAATCCCCTTTTATTACGAAAATACCCTGTAAAACTCCTATAAAAGGAGACTCCCTCTCCCTTAGAAGAGAAGTCATTTTTTTTACTAAGTCTTTTAGTAAGTCTTTCTCTTTCTACAATTAGAGAGAAGTTGAGAGCTCTTACAGAAATCCCCCTTTAGGTTAGGATTAAATACCCCTCTAAATACCCATATGATTCAGTTCATATGATCCATATCATATGACTCATATCATATGATCCAAATACCCCTGAAATTCCCAAGGTTTCTCTCCTTGATAATTATCTTTGTAAATTCCAATTTTTAAATGAATATGATTATGGACGGTACTACCTCCTAATCTTTTAAAATACTTTATGCATTTAAATTCTTTAAATTCCTGCATTAAATACTTGGCCGGTTCAACCGCCTATTTGATTTAAATACCTGCAGAACCTTGTGATCCATGGTTTCCATAACTGGAACCTTGAATTGTAAGTCAAGCTTTATTTACTTTCTGCATTCTTCAATTATCCTTTAATTTATCAATCCCTTATATCTTGATTCCTTCTCTGTCTGTTATCCCCTTTAGATCCTCGGCCTAACATCAGTGTATATCACATATATCATCGATGTAGCGATGGCATTGGGCCACCGGCCCGGTCACAACAAATGGGCTCTCAGCAATGCCAAGCAGTGGGCTCAGCCCATTCTCAGCCACTGTAATGCAATGCCCAGCAGTGGGCTCAGCTCAGCCCATCTCGGCCAAAATAAGTACAAAACAATATTGTATATATGGTATATATATTTGTAGTATATGGTAGTGTAAAAGTTACATTAATTAGTGTTATACACATACCATAATTGTATAGTTAGAATTATGGTAGAATAAGGATTTAGAAGTAGAATAGGAAAAGGATTTTCCTATTATGAAAATATGTAACTTGTATATATAGCTATTCAATCAATGAAAATAATCAAGGGGATTATTTCTTTTATGGTATCAGAGAGACTAGGTCTACACAAAAGTTTTCTCTCAACTTTTGCCTTGTGGCCGATAACCCCCCCCCCTCGGGTTTTCTCTCCAAAATTTTGTCTTCCGCTCTCAAAAACCTCTCTTAAATTTAACCTCCTTCCTTGTTCTTTCAAATATGTCTAAGAACAATTTTCACCCTGCCCTCACGGTTTCCAATATCAAGCTAAGTGTCCCTATTGTCCTTGAGATGGAAAATATGTGATATACACTGAATATACATCAGTGTATATCACATATATATCAACGATATGGCAAAGAAATTGGCCACCACCAGCCCAACCCACTCGAACCGGTCCGAAACAGAGTCCGATTTTACCGCTTTGGGCCAAGAGCCCATCGTCACGCCACCCGTCCCGAGCCCAGAAAATTCTCAAAATTCTCTCAATTCTTCCTCGAGTCATAGACCGGTCACTCGTAGTCGGCGGGGTATTTTTACACCTAAAAGACATTTTAATTTACATTAGAATGTCTCCAAATCCCCCTTGCCCCGCAATCCTGTGTCCGCATTAAATGACCCTAATTGGAAAATTGCTATGACTGATGAATATAATGCTCTTATTGATAATAAGACGTGGGAGTTGGTGCCCCGTCCATATGGTATTAATGTTATCAGGTCTATGTGGATTTTTGCTCATAAGGAGAATTCAGATGGGTCCTTTGCTAGACATAAGGCACGACTGGTTGGTGATGGTAAGACTCAGCAGGTTGGAATTGATTGTGGTGAGACGTTTAGTCCGGTGGTCAAACTGGCTACCATTCGCACTGTGCTTAGCTTGGCTCTTTCAAAGACTTGGCCAATTCATCAGTTGGATGTCAAGAATGTTTTTCTACATGGTGATCTCAAGGAAACAGTCTATATGCATCAGTCGTTGGGTTTCAGGGATCCCAACCGCCCTCATCATGTCTGTTTGTTGAAGAAATCACTATATGGGCTTAAGCAGTCTCCACGGACCTAGTATACACGATTTGCTGATTTTGTTTCGACTAATGGGTTCACTCATAGCAGGTCAGATAATTTCTTGTTCATCCACCGACGTGGTTCGTCATTGGCCTATATTCTGTTGTATGTGGATGATATCATTTTGACTGCCTCCTCCGATGCTTTGCGCCAGTCTATCATGGCCATGCACAGTTCTGAATTTGCTATGAAGGACTTAGGGCCGTTGAGTTATTTTTTGGGGATTGCCGTCAAGCGTCATTCAGGTGGCTTGTTTCTGTCTCAACGGAAGTATGCTGCTGAGATCATCGAGAGGGCTGGGATGTCATCTTGTAAGTCCACTTCCACACAGGTTGATGCAAACCCAAAGCTGAGTGCCGCAGCAGGTGCATCATACGAGGACCCGACCCGCTATCGCAGTCTTGTAGGGGCCCTCCAAAGATCTTACCTTTACCAGACCGGATATTACATATGCGGTTCAGCAGATGTGTTTATTCATGCATGATCCCAGGGTTGAGTACATGAATGCAATCAAACGCATCATTCGGTATCTTCAGGGGACACTGGACTATGGGTTGCACTTGTATCCTTCGTCTACATCCACACTTGTCTCTTACACGGATGCTGATTGGGGTGGTTGTCCCGACACCAGACGGTCGACTTCTGGCTACTGTATGTTCCTTGGCAACAACTTGGTCTCATGGTCGGCAAAGCGTCAAGCAACTCTGTCACGCTCCAGTGCAGAGGCCGAATATCGAGGGGTCGCAAATGTGGTCTCCGAGTCATGTTGGGTACGTAATTTGCTTTTGGAGCTCCATTGTCTCATTCAGAAGGCAACCTTGGTATATTGCGATAACATTAGTGCCATCTACCTTTCAGGTAACCCAGTTCAACACCAGCGCACCAAGCATATCGAAATGGACATTCACTTTGTCCGTGAAAAGGTTGCAAAGGGTTAAGTTCGCGTATGTCATGTCCCGTCTCGTTATCAAATTGCAGACATCTTTACAAAGGGTCTACCAGCGGTTCTCTTTGAAGATTTTAGGGACAGTCTCAGCGTTCGAAAACCACCCGCTATGACTGTGGGTGTGTGTTAAACAAAGCAATATACATGTGATATACACTGAATATACATCAGTGTATATCACATATATATCACTGATATGGCAGTCTGGCCATTTGAGCCACCGGCGGTCTGACCAACAGTGGGCTCTCAGCAATGCCCGGCAGTGGGCTCAGCCCATTCTCGGCCACTGTAATGCAATGCCCAGCAGTGGGCTCAGCTCAGCCCATCTCGGCCAAAATAAGTACAAAACAATATTGTATATATGGTATATATATTTGTAGTATATGGTAGTGTAAAAGTTACCTTAATTAGTGTTATACACATACCATAATTGTATAGTTAGAATTATGATAAAATAAGAATTTAGAAGTAGAATAGGAAAATGATTTTCCTATTATGGAAATATGTAACTTGTATATATAGTTATTCAATCAATGAAAATAATCAAGGGGATTATTTTTTTTTATGAACAAACAGAAGGAAACAGAAGGAAGGGTACGTATAAAATAGTGATGCCCAGGTAGGTGGACAGTGTCTGCTAGTGAGCAGTGAGGGAAAAATGTGATTTGAAAATCCCATCTTCGTTATGTTATACTCACTCTATCCCAAAATACTTATCACATATAATTTTTTAAGAATCAAACTATATTAATTTTTACTAATATTTTGAGCTACTTCAAGTTTTAAATTATTTGATCTGGTTATTAAAAAAATAATTATATCAAATTATTTGTTTTTAAAAATTTAAGATATAATTAATTTTTTAATTTTTTTTATTATTATTATTAATGAAGATGATATATAAATAAATTAAATATTTAATAGAGCATAAATAAAATTAAATATCACTCCTAATACAAATAATTTAATACACTTGGGAGTTTTATTTTTATAGAAGCCATTAATGGTGCTCGAAACCACCATATCTGATTCACAACACCTCCGTCTTTCCCAATCTCCATTTCTGCGGATAAAATCCAGATGAATTGATGTTGCTGTTGGATTCTCTCTTTTCTTGTTGATTTTCTTCGAATTCAGCTGCTAACTGACGTTTTCCTTTCATGCATGTACTGAATCGATGGCCAATGATGTTTGAGACCCTTCTCTTTTGCCAAAATCTGATGTTCTTCTGTACAAACTTTTTCTTTTCTCCAGATATTCTTTACTTGTTGGTATCTGTATCCCCTCCTGTTGTGATTTTTGTGTTTCATGATTGTGCCCTTGATTTTAAGCTTTCCTTGTCTGCATATGTTGAATCTTCTGCATAGGAGCTTAGATATGGTTATTGTCATCCTTGAATGTGTCTTTGTGTTGTAGTCAATCCTTGCAAAATGTTGTTGTGAGATAATCTCTATATAAAGATCATTATGTTATGTTGTGTCTGTGTTGAATTATTATGCCTCGGTACCTGCAAAAAAATACACAATGTTCGTCTAAAAAACCACCATAATCTCCTCCATTTCCATTTTGTTCCAACTCCTTACCTTTTTTCTCCTCTTTTTCATCTTGATGTCTCATTATCCAACACTTTTGATTCTCAAATAAGGTATCTGAGATTTGTCACTATTAAGTATCTTCCTGCAAATTGAATGATTGACACTGTACTGTGTTATCTAACTAGAGCATCAGCCAACTTGTTCCCTTCCCTCAGAATATGACTGAAAGTAATATGTCTATTACTTACCAGTTCTTAAATCTCCTCAATCCAAATTGCTATGCACCATGGTGGCTTTCACCCCTCTAAGATCTTGTAAATCATCTCAGCATCTGTCTGAATGATTACATTATTCAGTTCATGTGTTCTACAATATCTCAATGCCTCCACTATTTCCCTTACCTCTACCTATGTGTTTATTGTACTCCCTATTTTGTCAGCATGTGCATATATTAGGTCACCATTTGCATCCTTTAGACAAAAACCATAAGAATTTCTCCCTGAATTTCCTCTTGAAGCCCCATCAGTATTACATTTAATCCAGTTTATTAGGGAAAAATTTCATATGACCTTTATAATCTTCAGTCTTGGTGAACCTTCTTCCAGTAAACTGAGTAACTCATCCCAACTGTTTGGGGAGAGGTGATTAGACGGGAGATGACGCAGGTGCAACTTACTGAGGACATGATCTTAGATAGGGGTTGTGGAGGACATGGATTAAGGTAAAATAGTAGTGGGCAATCGAGCATAGTCCTATTTACGCTTGCAAACTGATAGTTGTAGTGTTATTATTGTAGGCTCGCTTTGCCTATCATACTAATAGACGCGGTATTGCTTTATAGTCTCGTGTAGTTTGTTTTTTGCTGCTATGTGCCATTTAGTGTATTTTGTTTAGCTTATTTACCTGCGCTAGTTACTGCTTACTTTTTTAGAATGCGCTATCATTGACTTATTCGCTTTTGTCACCATCATCTTCTGCTTTAAATTTCTTGTCCGGGTCTGACCGTTTCTCTTGCTTTGCACCTATGCTTTGTCTTGAGCCGAGGTTCTTTCGGAAACAACCGCTCTGCGTACACTCTATCCTTCCCAGACCCCACGTTGTGTGATTTCACTAGATATATTGTATTTCGGGACGGAAAAAGTACTACTTTTATCCTTTTTGATATATTCACACACCGTCACATAAAATGAAATGGAGTGACTAGAAAAAATCTAAGTATACTCTTTTCTTCAAAATTACACACACACTAACCTTTGATCCATTACTTTTATATTTTTGCCACTATGATTAACATAACATATAAGCCAAATTAAAATTGTATACACTATCACATAAACTGAGACAAAGCAAGTAACTCTAGAGAAAAATGAATCCAAGTATACTCTTTTACACAAAAGGTCATTTACCTCTATACGTCATTATTAACGTTTGGATAGATTATATCGTTCCACCGTGCAATCTCAGCTTTCAAGGCAGGTGGTGCAAGGTCCAATTCAGGATTTCCAGGTATTCCATTCAAACCCAAATTAAAAAATTCAATAATATCATAACTCTCATTACAATAAACTTTTTTCCCCACATCCCACAACATTGGTACAGTATACCTACCACTATAACCCCCACTTCTCAAATCATAAACCTCTCTTAGTGTTTTACACCCATTAGCTCTATCCAAACAAGGAACAAGATTCTCCTTATCCGGGTCGGGTAAAACCCGGAATTCCCATGACCCGTCAATACCCGGAGAAGCAATTGAAACGGGTATAGTATCTTCTAGACCCTTTAAAGCTCGTACAATTAGAGTTCTGTGGGCCCATGGACATGGTAGGCCCACGTAAAGGTGGAGTTTTTTTGGGGGGATTTAAAGTTTAAGCGAAATTGAGAAGTGGGTCGGGTGTAAGATCCGGTTGGGTCAGATGGAGCGAGCTGGGACATCATGAGTCGCCACGTGGCGGACCAGGTGGAAAGGACGGTGGAGATGAGGAGTCCTGGTGGTAGGGATGGACCCCACAGGATTTTAGTGATTGTTTTTATGCGGTTAGTGTTTGGGTTATTATTAAGGGACATTTTTGGTGTTGAGGTGCATGGTTTAGGATGAAGGATTTTAGGGCGTGTTTGGGTTTTTGATTTTGATGGAGGAAATGGAAAGGAGGAGACATGAGTAGAGTACATTTTTTTTGTTTTCTGGTGTTGCATAAGTGGAAGGAAATTTGGTGGGACGAAGAAAGGTAGAGAATTGGGCTGGACCAATAACTGACGACCTTTTTCGAGAGAAATGGGCAAATAGTTGGCGTTTGAAAAATAATTAAATCTTAGCCACTTTTTAATACAAAGTCTTCAACAACAACCACACACCCAGCTTAATTTCACAAGTGAGATCCGGAGAAATTAGTGTGTACGCAATCTTACACCTACCTTATAGAGGTAAAAAAATTGTTTTCGATAGACTCTCGACTCAATTAAAGTTAGTAAGAAAAGAAAATACAATAATGAAAAAGCCATGTAGAAAATAATTGAGAAGAACAATAGCCACAACAAATAATACGACAATCAAACAAAAGTAATAACATACAACAACAACAACAACATACTCAGTGAAATCTCACAAGTGGGTTCTGGAGAGAGTAGAGTGTACGCAGAACTTACTCCTACCTTGAGAGGCATGGAAACATGTAGTAATAAAATTAGAGAATAAGATAATAGGACGGTAATAATAATAATAATAATAATAATACCGCTAAGGAAAACTAGACATCACTCGGTTACTTACTAACTTTTTACCCTAATCCTCAACTTTCATACCCTCCTATCTAAGGTCATGTCTTCGATAAACTGCAGATGTGACATGTCTTGTCTAATCACTTTTCCTCAATACTTCTTCGGCCTACCCTGCCTCTCCTCAGACGGACCATAGTCAACCTCGCACACCTCCTCATTGGGCAGTTATGCATCTCCTCTTCACATGTCATAATCATCTCAGTCTCGCCTTCTCTCTTATCTTGTCCATTACAAAGGTCACTCCACCTTATCCTGAATATCTTTGTTCCTAATCCTGTCTCTTTGAGTATCCCCACAAATCCATCTCAACATCTTAAAACAATCACTTTATAAAACTTACATTTAAGTCTTGGTGGCACATTGTTATCACAGAAAACATCATATGCAAGTTTTCATTTCATCCACCACACTTCAATACGATGTGTAACATCATCATTAATCTCCTAATTTCTTACAAATCCGAAGTCATCATTTGGGCAATACATCCTTAGACTAAAACATGAAAATATTTAAAACTTCAACACAACTTAAAATACTAGGACTTTAGGGAATATTATTTGAATTAGAACTCACACGGTATGTTATTCAAACTCTAAGAAAAAATCATAAAAATTCAACTTCACTTTCATAAGTTCAAACTTCAGGATTTTTACTAAACTTCATAACTAAGTCTAAGAGTTTCAATTATATAAATTTGACTCCAGGGGATAATCTTCAGGTTTCCCTTGTCAAAAAAATATTTATACTAAGGCTTGTTCGAACTTTAAGATACCGTCTTGGAATTTCTACTTTTACAAGTTTAAACTTCAAGACATTGACCTTGAGTGTTTAAAAGAGAGATATATCACAAAATGAATCAATCATTTTTGAACTCCAAGATATGAAATTGCTTCACTCGTCCACATTCATAAGAGTTATCAAATTCCCTCTGTTGAGGCTTTTCTTTACTCCCTTGCAACAAAGCTTTGTTGGTCTCGCATCTCGACATTTTGTTAGACGCTCTCTTCATGAAATTTTAACTCGTAGAAGTTTAAACTTCAAGACATTAACCATTACAAAGTGTCTAGTTATTATGTTTGGATTTCAATGTCACAACTTCTAACTATGCCGAAAAGGCATAATTTCAATTTCGGAATTAACAGAATCTATTAAAGATTTGAACAAATTATGTCGGAGGGGGCATGATATATTCATACATACTATACACAAAAAATCACACTCGTAATTCAACATAAATAACACCTATGTGCTAAAAAAATGGCAAAATATAAAACATTCAACACAAAAAATAAGATGACTAAAAACCAAACAACAAACTCCAAAAACAATAGAATCAATACATCAATTTTCATAAAAATGAGTTCCATTAAAGAACAAACACTGCATAAGTAATAACTCTAATTATGCCGAAAAGGCATAATTTCAGTTTCGGAATTAACAGAATCTATTAAAGACTTGAACAAATTTATGACGAAGGGGACACGATCTAGTCATACATACAATACACACACAAAAACACTCGTAATTCAACAAAAATAAGACCTATGTGCTCAGAAAAAGGAAAAATCTAAAACATTCAACACAAAAAAAAGATGATTAAACAACAAACAACAAACTCCAATAAATAGAGCAGAAACGTAATATAAAAAAAGAAAACTAACATATACAAATCAAAAATACAAATTCACGATAATTTTTTTTTTTGACAAAATGCTAAAAAAAATTACAAACAGAAATAAACAAATAAAAACAAAAAATTATACAAAAATTGAACAACAATTGTAAAAATATGTGTAAAATAGAGGCCAATAAAACGGAAAATAACAGCTATGAAGATTAAAAAAACCTCAAAATTGAATTTATCGTACCTAAATTGTCGTACAGAGAACAAAAAAGAGAAACGATTGCCCTAAACAGAGACGACGAGAAACGAAATAATGGGAAAAAAAAGAGAAGAAAAGGTTGACATCAAACAGGGTACTTTCGTTCGGATATTTTCATTAAATGGATGAAAAGCAAAATGTAAAGACCATAAAAATGAGAGGCAAAAACTAAAGTCCAGCCCGTATGAGGGGCACTGGCTCGAGAGAGCATTGGACCAGGGCCCAGTAACCTAAACACTTTCGCAAATACAATCTGCAGATAAAACCCTAACGCCTCTTTCATTATTAGGGTTTTGGAGAGGTCTCGAGGAAGCAGCTGAGCAAGACCGGCAACAATGTCGAAGAGAGGTAAACAAAACAATCCTTTATCAATCACAACTTTCAATTATCCTCAATTTATTTACCTAATTCATCCTTCAATTTCTTAAAAATGTACATTAAGGTCGCGGAGGTTCCGCGGGGAACAAATTCAGGATGTCACTAGGTTTACCGGTAGCAGCCACCGTCAACTGCGCCGACAACACTGGAGCTAAGAACCTTTACATCATTTCGGTGAAAGGTATCAAAGGAAGGCTTAACAGGTTGCCTTCAGCTTGTGTAGGTGATATGGTTATGGCTACTGTGAAGAAAGGTAAGCCTGATCTTAGGAAAAAGGTTATGCCAGCTGTCATTGTACGTCAGCGTAAGCCGTGGCGCCGAAAGGACGGTGTCTTCATGTACTTTGAAGGTATATTTGCAATTCATTAATTGATTTTTGTTGCCTGTAACAAAAAAATATACTCCCTCCGTCCCAATTTATATCATGTATTTTCACTGGTCACTGAGTTTAAGAAATAATGAAAGATTTTTAAATCTGTGGTCTAAAACAAGCCAGATTTGTGTGGTTATAAGGTTATCTCGGTGTAAGTTAAAGTTTAAAGTTAAATTATTGTCAAATAAGAAAATGTTTCATTCTTTTTGGGACTTGCTAAAAAGTAAATTGTGTCGTATAAATTGGGACATAGTGATTATTTGTTTCCTAGTTTTAGACCAGATTATAGCAGAAACTCTAATATGAAGTTATTTGAAAGTCGTTATTTCGTTTAGGGTGTGTTTGCTATGAGCTTTTATGGAAAATATTTTACCTTGATAATCATGTTTTAGATCATTTTAAAGTGTTTAATTAAGTGTTAAGGTATTTGATATGAGTTTATACTAAGAGGACAATGATACATTAGGAGGACAGTGTTTGAGTTATATTTCTGAGTATTAAAGGATCAGAACGTCTAAGTGTTAGTTGAAGCAAGTGATGTAGATTATAGATTATGCATAAACTATATAATTTGAAATAAATTAGAAGGTGTGGTTCTTTTGTTTGGGGTGTGTTTGCTAAGAGTTTTTGGTGGGGAATATATTATCTTGATAATCATGCTTAGATGGTTTTACTGTGTTTAATCAAGTGTGAAGATATTCTACATATGTTTATCATACAAGGACAAGGATACGTTAGGAGGATAGTGTGTTGGGGTTATATTTCAGAGTGTTGAAGGATCAGAACAATGTCTAAGTGGTTGTTGATGCAAATATTAATGTAGAGTAAGAGTTGGTACATTTTTGAGGAAGTAACTTCTGCGTATTGTGAGGAATTCATTTATTCCCTTTTGATTGTAAAATATTTTCTCTAGAAAAATCATTTTACAATTCAAGGAAAAAGTGAAATCATTTTGCATGAAAACATTTCCCATATCAACTAGTCTCGTGTATGACTATGAACCTTTTATTGGATTAAATTTCTTGCTCACATATATAAGTGTCGAGTTACTGGCAACTGTTGAAGAAACAGTTGTGTTTGAGTTCTTTAGCAATTGCTTGAGCAGCTGTTGCAAGTATCTTACAACATAAGTTTCAACTTGTTTTCTGATGCTTTGCGTTTCTCTAATACAGATAATGCTGGTGTCATTGTGAATCCCAAGGGAGAAATGAAAGGTAACTTAAATCTACTCGTGCGGATTGTTTTTCTGAGATCAGATTACCCTGGTTTAACTATTTCTTTTTTATGTCACTAGCTTTACGTCTGAATGCTGTAATCTGTCTTTATTAGTGTGCACGGTTCATTTGTCTTTCACTTCCAGAAGCCCTTTGGATATCTCTTATTAATTTTCTCATTAGCAAGTAGGGATAAGTTGTGACATGGGAATTTGTTTCTAGTATAAACAAGATTTGCGAGCTATTGATATTTTTGCTTATATTGTGTTATTTTTGTGTCCTGTAGGATCTGCAATCACAGGGCCAATTGGAAAAGAGTGTGCTGATCTTTGGCCTAGAATTGCAAGTGCTGCCAATGCTATCGTGTAGAAGAGTTGCCTTGAGTAGTTTGATATTCTTGTTTTTTTTATGGTTAATTTATGTTTTCGGATATCAGATTGTTGTCTTATTAAGAGCTTAACTTTGGTTTGCGAATTTTACATCTAGAATACATGTAAGTATAACTATGGCCTTTTTTACTGTTTGGTATTTTTGCCTTTTCAGGCGAATGCTTTAATCATTTCGTAATCTTAAATTTTGGACTTGCAGTCGTTGAGATGAGAGCTGCTGCCTTAACGACTCTTGAATTAGATCACTTAAACACATAAAATTCATGTGTAGGATCATTCGTGTTTGTATTTATCGCAAGCTGTATGCACATTTCAATTGATGGCTGTCTTTGTTTGACACATTATTTTGCTTTTAAACCACGAGTTCTTTGCGAGTATTAAGCGTATTTTTCAGATTTTATATTGATGCTCTCCTTTTTAATTTGTGCCACGATGTTTATTTTGGGATCAACATTTACCATATGGTTCAAAAATGTTTCGACGAGATTATTCTCACTCTCGGAGTAACGTTTTTTCTTGAATCCGTGGCCGTGTTGACAACACAAAGGTACTCCTTCGTTTCAGTTTATGTGTTACTATTTTTTTTTTGGTCCGTTAAAAAAATATTTATTTTTTTATATTTAAAAATAATTTAACTTCGTAAGATGATTTATAGTCACACATTTATATAAAATTTATTTTGAATAACACATTTTAAAAGTATTCCTACGTAAATTGAGAGGGAGGTAGTACTGTTTAGCGACATAGTGCTAAATAAAGTGAGACCAATTTACGCTGCAATAGCATTTCCCATAACAAGGAAATTGAAACAATTTGCGAATATCATCTAATTTGAGTTTGAAGTTAGTAATGAAATGCAGACTCGTAGAACTTACCAGTAGTAAGTTTAATCCATGGCTTATCATTGAAAGACTACTCCAATTATAGTATCTTGATTGAGCTACGATTTGACGTGCCAATTTGAATCTTTCAAAAATGTCGTCCACTTCCTATTGGATATCAACCAGTAATGCATTTTTAAAGAATCTTTTTTTAAAATCAATTTTATGCCACTAGACAGAATGTCTAGCGGTCTTTTATTAAATAAAAAATTTCAATAGAGATAAGTATAAGCAAATGGTTATGCCTTACTTACCAATCCTAATGAGATAACATAAGGATTTTTGAAGAATCAACTATGAATGCAGTGACAATTTTGATAATCCTAGCAGTATATCCATCTTAACGAGATGCAGGAAGGAGTGACGGAGATGAGAAACCAAAGTTCTCATGGAAAATTGTTGCTCATAGGAAGGAAAAATTCCCCAGCTTCTTTTCCAAAAGTTGCCAATTTGGGTTGGTTTGAACCCACCCCAAACATTAGGGTCTATTTTGAAATTACCCTGAAACTTGGGGACCATTTCTGATATTTTATCTCTTTGAGATATTTACCCAACCTCTTCATTTGTTAAACCCCAAAACACCAACAAAAAACCTCACCTTCACTCCACTTTCGATACACTACCTTACTCACCATGGCGGGTACAACATCCACTGCACTCCGTGCAACCTCTCCAGCTCTCCTCGACTTCGACCCATTCTTCTCTAACCCAAAATCCATACCAAAAAATCTCACTGCGGGAACGGATCGGGTCAACACCATCAGATGTAAAGCTAACCGCTCCGCTTACTCCCCACTTAATTCCGGGTCGAACTTCGGCGACCGCTCGCCCACTGAAATGGCTCCGCTTTTCCCGGGTTGCGATTACGAGCACTGGCTTATAGTTATGGATAAACCTGGAGGTGAAGGTGCTACTAAGCAGCAAATGATTGATTGTTATATTCAAACTTTAGCTAAAGTTGTTGGAAGGTAATTATTAGTGCTTTTTGTACCCTTTCTATGACAGGTCGGCTCCAAAATTTGATAGCAATGCCTATAATTTCATGTGAATTTCCAATGAACTTTTGTTATTGAACCTAAAAATTAGGGGTGAGCACGGGTGCAGGGTTAACCAGATACCCGGTCGGAACTGACACCAATGGGTAGGTTCCGGGTAGATATATTATAATAACGGGTAGGTTCCGTATAGTAAAATTAGGAACCAATCAATGTCGGGTCCAGTTCTTGTTCCGATTCCAGCAAATAGAGACAGGGTACCCGACCCGTAACCGATACCCGGAACCTATGAAATATTAAATATTTTTACTTTTTTAATTTCATTATTTTTTAGTTAATAAAAGAAAAAAGAAAAAAAAGGCCATACCACTTGTACCCGGACCCGCTCACCCCTTACACCCATCACATAAATTAAAGGGGTAAAACCATTTTACCCCTCATTTCACCCATTACGATAACACACTTAGATTTAGGGCGATTTCACAGATCTGATGCGATTCAGCTAGAATTTGGAAGAATTTTGAAGATTGGCTACGGAATATTCGTGTATTAGGTAATTTCTTTCATAATTTATTATTCAAATCATTATTAGTTCGTTAATCTAGGGTTTTTATTAGTTTTTGTACTTAAGTTAGTTGTGTAGTTAGGGTTTAGGATATATATATATATCTTTGTTAAATGTTTCACTTAGGGTGTGATGATTTGTGTTTATTTGAGTTAAAATAGCAGTATTCATGTGTATTGGGGTCTGATTTCGTGCTAGGGTAAGAGTGAGATTTTTTGGAACTTTGTGGACTTTGTCCTCATTTTTGTGGACCGATTATGTTGTTTTGCTGGTTTTGATGACATTTATTTTTTATGCATATGAAAAATTTAGGTGAAGTAAAGTGATTAGAATTTATTTTTGCCTTTGAATGTAATAATAGCTTAGTTGATCCAGGTTCAGATATTGATGACTATAACTTTGATGAGTTAGAGCTTATTTAGATGCAAAAAAGTATGAAAGTCAATGATAAGCTTATTTGGAATGTTTTCTTTCATATAATGAATAAATCAGTATCAGATTAAGGAACACTTCGGATGAGGCTACTGCCTGTGATAATCAGATATGTCTCTTTAAGCAACACAAAAATTTATAGGGTACCTGGTCCGGGTAGGTTCCGGGTAATGATTGCTACTGGTAGGTTTCGGGTAGTAAATTTAGAAATCGATCTTTTACTAGGTAGGGTCCGGATGGTTCAAAAAAGTTAGGGTACCGGGACCCGCTTACTCCTACAAAAAATAGAAGAATTAACCTAAATAACCGTCCATCCAATTGCTTAAACCAAAAATGGCATAATATGTGTATAACCATATATAATCAATGTATAATCTATGTATACCTGATAGGAAAAGAAAATCGTGATTCCGGTCTGCTATTTGTATTAAAATCCCCCAGAAATATGTATTCTTACTTTAGTTTGTGACTTGTTAAGCTTAACTTGAATGCAGGTAAGTTTTAGGCATAATACATAGATAGACACTTAAACTTGGCCTCTACTTACAACTAAAAACTCTAACTTTGAGAATGCACATCTAGACACCTCAACTCGTCCCCACTGTGTCAGCTAAACACTCTAACTTACAACATGATCATCTAGACACCTCCAAAGTATGTGTCATGTCAGCGTCGGGTGTCCACTAGATAACGGGTACGAGTTGAGTTGTCTAGATGTCCATTCTCAAAGTTGAAGTGTTTAGTTGCTAGTTGAGGTCAAGTTAAGGTGTCTAATTATGTATTATGCCTAAGTTTTATGGGCGGAATGTTGGCCCCATGGTGTATGTTATTCACAGACGACATAGTCCTGATTGATGAGACTCGCAGCGGAGTGAATGCAAAGCTGGAGGTTTGGAGACAGTCTCTGGAATCTAAAGGATTTAGGCTAAGCAGGACCAAGACATAATACTTGGAGTGCAAGTTCAGTAACGGGAGCGACCTTGAGACAGGCGTGGAGGTGAGGCTTGGTACTCAGGTCATTCCAAAGAAAGAAACTTTCAAGTACTTCGGGTCTATTATTCAAGGGAATTGAGGGATTGATGACGATGTCACACATCGTATTGGGCCAAGATGGATGTAATGAAGGCTCGCATCTGAAGTCTTATGCGATAAAAATGTTCCACCAAAACTTAAAGGCAGGTTGTATAGGGCGGTGGTTAGACTGACTATGTTGTATAGGGCGGTGGTTAGACTTGACTATGTTGTATAGGGCGGTGGTTAGACTGACTATGTTGTATAGGGCGGAGTGTTGGCCAGTCAAGACTTCACACATCCAAAAGATGAAAGTTGCGGAGATGAGGATGCTGAGATGGATGTGCTGGCATACAAGGAGAGATATGATTAGAAATGATGATATCCGGGACAGAGTGAGAGTGTCCTCGGTGGAGGATAAGATGCGTAAAGCGATGTTGAGATGTTTTGTGCATGTGCAGAGGAGAGACACAAATACCCCAGTGCGGAGGTGTGAGAGGTTGACTATGAATGTGTTCAATAGGGTAGAGTTAGGCCGAAGAAGTATTGGGGAGAGGTGATTAGACAAGATATGACTCAAGTGCAACTTACTGAGGACATGACCTTAGGGTTGAAGGTTAGTAGGTAGTCGAGCGTAGTTCTACTTACGCTTGCAAACTGGTAGGGGTAATGTTATTATTGTAGGTCTGCTTAGCCTATCATACAAATATGTATATTATTGCTTTATAGTAACCTGTAGCTGGTTTTCTGCTGATATGTGT
The DNA here is from genome assembly GCA_029783415.1 of Anisodus acutangulus. Classification (NCBI taxonomy): domain Eukaryota; kingdom Viridiplantae; phylum Streptophyta; class Magnoliopsida; order Solanales; family Solanaceae; genus Anisodus; species Anisodus acutangulus. The sequence continues at coordinate 1,227,822 of CM056494.1, read as the reverse complement.
CCTTTGGTGTACTTTGTTTAGCTTATTTACCTGCAATAGTTAATATTTTTTCGAAATGCGCTATCATGGTTTATTCGCTTTTGATACCAGCATTTTCATACTGCTTTAAATTTTTTCGGACCGTTTCTCTTGCTTTGCTTGTGCTTATGCTCTGTCTTGAGCCGAGGGTCTCTCGGAAACAACCGCTCTACTCACCAATGTAGAGGTAAGGTCTGCATACACTCTACCCTCTTCAGATCCCACGTTGTGGGATTTTACTGGGTATATTGTTGTTGCCTAAGTTTTACTTTAAAGGTTTATACCATTATATGGATTATATGTAGGTCCGGTCTCACCATATGTTTTATGCTGGATCCTCCTTTTATTTTGTCTAATCATGCTTGTCTGAAAAGGAAAAAGATGATACTTTCTGAGTAATGTGAAATTCTAGATTGTGAATTCTTTGAGAATTGTGATGTTTAGCCAAGAAGAGGATATACAATGTTTCATGTGAAAGATACTTTGGTTTCGGATGTGAGATTGACGAGGAGACATCAAATAAGCTTGGAGGTGCGTTTTCAGAAAAGTTCATATATTGTGTTAGAAAGAGCTTGAATTTGCTTTTTTGCACAAAACTTAAACTTGTGATTTTTGGAATTTGGTCAGGTTTGCCTGGTGTTCTTTTTGTCCTTCCAGATTCATATGTCGACCCTGAGAACAAGGATTACGGAGATATATCTTTTTCCATTGCTGACTTTCCTTTGTTAATAAGCAAAAGGTTAGCTTTTTTCTAGCTCCCTGAATCTAGTTTAGTTTCTTTTAATGTACTGGAGCTAAAAATCTCTCTTTTCTACCTTTTGCATCTTCTTGATACCTATTAATGAAACATCTTACTTCATCAAAAAGTTAGCATTTTCTCTCTAATTTCATATTCAATCTTTTCTACATACATATAGACTGTTACCAATTTTTTCTTTAGAAAAATCGTAGACTGTTATTTCTTTTGTGCTTGATGCCGTGCATCCAAACAGGCCACCCTTTATTGCTGCCAGGTCGCAAATATTTTTCAATAAAAAAAATACTCTGTATGTTGCTTAATATTTGTGTCTTAAGGGTATATCCTTCTGAAGAAGTTCCTCGGAGATCATGGCTTCTGCTGCTGAAGCCAATGATAAAGCAACATATATTCCTTTTGAGAAGTATCATGGTGATTGTCCTCTAGTGAGATGGTTTTTACTGGAGAGTTTGCAAATTTTTGGAATGATGAATTGGAAATAAGTACTCAACCATTTTGAGATGTTATGGGCATGAGTGCTCTTTACTTATACGTTAATACATTTAGCTTACTCCCTAGTTTATTCATTTCATCCAATTGTAAATAAATAAATAAAACTGACAAGAATTGAGCTTGTTCTTGTGATATTGTGTTAGCTATCATGTTTGTGCCTTCTGTATCTCATCATTAGATCTTTTGTTTTTTTTAACTCAATCTCATTGTTTTGTCTTTGACTTTAAACTGTTTATACATGTTTAACATCTTTCAAACTTCCAGCTGAGCTATTTGTGAATGGAGAGATAGTTCAAAGGTCACCTGAAAGACAAAGAAGAGTGGAGCCAGTGCCCCAGAGGGCTCAGGACAGACCCAGATATAATGACCGAACACGTTATGTGAGGCGTCGTGAGAATTCACGATGACCTCTGGCCTCTGTCACATTATTCATTTTTATGTATTTGGTTGCGGGAAGAGCCTCTATCATGAGAAGAGAAGGTATCTTATTGTCCTGTTCTGCTTTCATGTAAGCTCTATGGCTATGGGAAATTCAGTGATTTAGCTGAAAATTTGAAAATATTCTGTACTTTATTGTCAGTATGGCTTAAGCAAGTTCATTCATCTGTAAAATTTTACTAGTATATTGTTTGTACTAGACTGAATTAGCCAGTCCTAGTATCCATATCAAGTTTCTAATGCTGACTGTATCCGAAGGATCTAGATAGTGTTATGTGCAGCTGTAGATCCTGTCGTGTTATGTTCTACCAGCTCGGTTATATGGAATTGTGGAGTGTGAAGAATGCTGTCTGCTAAAAAGTTCACTAGTTAAGCTGCTATGCTCAACTCTTCACTGTCAGAAAACGGAAATTATTAGTATGTTAATTGAACTTTAGGTTTCATTGTAGTACATGTATTTGAGCATTCCATTCATTGTTCAAAATGTAACCTCGGGTAGTTACGCTGATTGGTGTACAGAATTGTTATATATAGATGATGAAATCGATTCACTGTGCATTTTTTTTCTTTCTGATGGGAAAAAAGAGTATATGACAAGGTCAAGTAATTTTATGAGGAAGGCATTGACAGCAGTTTCGTCTATGTATCATGAACTTATGATACTATTTTCCTTCCTCATCTAGTTTCCGATACTCTCTTTGTGGACCTGACTAATTAGGATTCGTGCAAGAAGTTCCATTTGAAGTCTTTTTTCCCGTTGTCTTGACGGAAAGGAGTAAAAACTCAAGGTCTCAACAAAAGCATTTGGATACTAAAAAAAAAAAGCAGTCCGGTGCACTAAGCTATGCTCGGGGTCCGGAGAAGGATTAGACCACAAGGGTCTATTGTACGCCGCATTTGGATACTAGTTTCATAAATTATTCTGATGTTGTATTTTACTTCCGTCACTTCTTGTTTAGTTGTTCACTGAGGGGAATTAAGTTAATTATAAATAACACGACTCAAATAGAACTTCTGGTTAAGATTAAGCAACACGTTCATAACTGATATGATTAATTTTTTTAAATAAGGGACACTAATATGAACTACTACTACTCTCGTTCTCATTGAAGATAATTTTTTTCTTTATCACAACAATATGTTTGGCGTATTTGGTTGTCGAATATACATTTACTTTCTTCAGAGAAATCAAGTTAAATTGATTTTAAGAAATTAAATAGGTATTCAGAAAATAAAAGTTATTTTCCTTTCAATCCATATTATTATGAGCCTCTGAATCCATTTTAAGTAATTACTTCTCTTTTTAGTCCCCTTTAAAAGATTGAAATATTTTTTCGTTTATTAAACTCTTTATTCTTTGACATTTTTATCTGTAAAAACTAAAAAGTGAAGTAACCTTTTCTTTGTTATTTAAAAAAAACAACAAATATTTGAAAATTTTAAGGAATAAGGATGCCCATATTAGCACTAATTAAATTTCATTAATTTTTACTATTAAAAAAATACAAGTTGTTTTGCTTCAGACGTTGGAGTCGTATTAGGATTTGGATCTGAGAGCAAAATGGTGAGAGGAATGCTGCGTAAACTAGCCAATCAGTCTCTCTCCGTCGCCGGAAAATGGCAACAACAACAGCTCCGCCGCCTCAACATCCACGAGTATCAGGTCGCTCTTCCCCCAATCACTAAAACGACATGTTTCTGAATCAAGCTACTTGATTTTGCTTAATATGGACGCAGCTAGTTCTAATTCATCATAATATTGATCTGCTATTTGCTATTACTTTTTTTGAATTGGAGATACTGTAGGATAATAATAATAATAATGGAAAATATAGTTGCGTTAATGGATCATTTGTAGCTGAGATCTCTCCCATACCTAGAGGAGATGCTTGTGATAATTTGAATCAGTGGATATTCAGTAATATTGCACTCAGTAACATTGTATACATCTCATTCTAATTCTAGATAATTTTGATCTTTTATATGGCTTTTTTTTAAAAAAAAAAACCTTTTTGGAGAAACTGTAGGATAAAAAGAATGGAAAAAGTAGTTGTCTTAATGGATCATTTGTAGCTGAGAGCTCTCACGTACCTTGACGAGAGGCTTGTACAACAACATACCCAGTATAATCCCACAAAGTGAGGGTGTGGGGAGGGCTAGAGTGTACGCAAACCTTACCCCTATCTTGGGAGGTAGAGAAGTTGTTTCCAATAGACCCTCGGCTCAAGAGAAAGCATGGCAAAAATGGCCAGACAATAGTTGACAAAAGTTAAGTATCCATGGCAAAATACTGTGGATAAGCATTATGAAAAAAGTAACATTAACTGTAACAAAATAATACAATAGTTGAAGTACAAGAGACAACAGATAGTAACAAAAATCAAAGAACAAGAAACTACATAAATAATACTACGCCTACTAATATGGGAGGATACGCGAGACAACTCCCTGCTACCTATTTTTGTGTAACATTGCACTCAATATCTATTTTTGAGGTAAAGTTGGATTTTTTGTACAAATACATATACTTTTTGTAATTGTTTCAAGGTATATATAGATTTCAAACAAACCGAGTCCACTAGAACACACCAATTTTTTTGAGAGAAATGCTCGCCACGGTTCTTAAAATGCAGTGCGTGAAACTTTCTTATATCAAATAATGCTCCAGATTTTTCATGATATATTGTTTTAAAGTTTTGCTTGTTATGATATAGGGAGCTGAGTTGATGGGCAAATATGGAATCAATGTACCAAAAGGTGTTGCTGTTGCTTCCCTTGAGGAAGTCAAAAAATCAATTCAAGAAATGTTCCCTAACCAAAGCGAGGTAGTTCGAAAAAGCAGTATGTGTTATATAAGTCTGATCTTTTTGCTACAGCTAAGGACAGGGTAAATCCTTTCTGCTTTTCTTTTTTTGGTGATACAGGTGGTTGTTAAATCACAAGTCCTTGCCGGTGGACGTGGTCTTGGAACGTTCAAAAATGGATTTCAGGGTGGAGTTCATATTGTCAAGGCTGATCAGGCTGAAGAGATTGCCAGTAAGATCATCCTCTACTAGATAAATATTACTCCATTGTTACTGGGTAGAACTATGCTGCTATCTGCTTTTATGGAAAAGATTCTTTGTTGCCAATTAGTTTTTTCTTGAAGTTTCTTCTGTGTGAGTTGTAGTTGTATCATTAGGTTTTGCTGGCTGTCAGAGATATCTAGCTTGGTATTGCTTATTGGAATTGAAAGGACAATTTGTGCTTGACTTGATAACATTTTTTCCTGCAAACCAGCTAAGACACTACTTTGGATATCTTAAGAGGTTCTAACACAGGGGCCAGGGCATCACATTATTTTTCTTTTGGTGGCTCAATTTTATAGTTTAAACTTTTATGGCGGCGTTTGTGTTTTAGGTGTTCCTCTATCCTTGCATTTGAAACTGATTAATAGGCATCTTTGGTTAAAATGCACATATTTAAGAGGGCCATTCAATTTATCCTAAAAGGGGTGAGGGGTGAGCCACTGAGGGCCTTAAGGCCCTGTGTTTTCTATCTTAAAGGTATTATGCTGGACCTTTTGAGATGAGCAATATGAAAATTGTTTTACAGGATTGATAATAAGCCATAACATCTTATTCGTACTAGAATAAGATTTTCTTGTGCCTGTAGTTTTATTATTATCACTCTCAAGTTAGTTCTTTCCTTTCTTTACGGTTTTAACAACGTTGGCAATGCTTTTGGTCAGGTAAAATGCTCGGACAGATACTTGTTACTAAACAAACTGGAGCTCAAGGAAAAGTTGTCAGCAAGGTTGAATTTCTTATTTACATTTCTGCTCTTCAAAATACGTCAATATCATCTCGCAATCTAGATTTAGCATCCAAATGATTTAAGATGGAAACAGAAAGGTGTTTACTTCAAGTATCATGTTTCAAGAGTTGTTATCCCCATTCTATAGAATACGAGGTGGTTGTTAAAAGCCTGTTTGAGGCACGCTTAAGTCCTGAAGCTCAGTGCAGTGTAGGTTGTATGCTTCACCTCACTCTGGTGGTGCTTTAGTGCTACCAAAGGTTATAACGTGCACCTCAATGCGAGCAGACAATGGTTTAAGTAGGGTACTGCTATTGATGGATATAGATGGCAAAACTATATATCAATTGTTAAAAAAATGTAATGGATGAATGGTTGTGTGTAGGAACAGAGTTCACTAATCTGTGTTAGAAACTTAAAACTGCATCTTTGAATTTGATGCCCAAAACTTAAAATGGATTTTTAAATCACACTTTTTATTTCATGTATATAATGTAATTGCTGCTGCTATTCTAATTTCGTGGTCCGTATAGTTTCTTTTCTCAGTTGCATGTATAAATTTTACCTTTTTTCCTCATTTGCACCTTTCTTCATTAAAGCACATACTTAAATGCACTTTGCACAAAATGTCCAACAAACACTTGGAGCTTTTATGCTTGTTTTGACTTTGACAAAATAGTGATAATGTGTAGTCAACATCAATGACTAAAACAGTTATAAGCATTTAATTGACGTAATTGGTTGATGATGATAATCACAGGACCAAACTGCTCATTTAATTCTTTCAGAAACTCAGAATTACGAATTTTTAATCAAATGATGATACTTTAATTCTATCAGCATTTAGTAGGATATGCAGATTCTGATGCTCTGTTATCTAATTGATTGCAGGTATACCTATGTGAAAAGATGTCCTTGGTTAATGAAATGTACTTCTCAATTATACTTGATCGTACAACTGCTGGCCCTGTAAGTTCCAAAACTTCCCTGGGCACTTCATAGTCCACTCAAATATTGTTAACATATATTCAGAATTTATATCCCTGTCCAAGTCTGTCCAGCTTTCACTTTTTACTATTATATTTTCATCACACTGGGTACCTCCACAAGAAATTAAAGAAGAAAATAGAGAAAATTTAGTATGAAAAGAAGAGGAAAATGAAGGAGTTTCTCTATTCACGTATGTTGCTTCTTCGTTTTCACTGTTCTCTCAAGTAATGTAACTCGTTTGTGAGTCTGATCGCATGAGTATCTTTCCAAATGTATTGATTAAAGAACAGAGCATCTGCCCCGAATGTATAGATTCTATTGAAGGAAACCCAATTTAGAAACATATGCTGCATTGTGTAGCTTCTGTCCTATGAGTGGAGTAGCTCAATGTTGCTTGAAACTGATGCATGCAGTTAAACATAAATCATGCTTGTGTCCTAACTTAGTGCTGAATTGAATCACCTTGATCTCTAGACATGAATGAGTTTGGATCCATTAAAAGAATTCACTCTTATTTCTAATTGAAGAGCAATAAGGCATACTTGCTATTCACCTTGGCGTTAGAACAATCTTATGAAAGCATCTGATTGGTAATGAGAACACCCAACTGCTTTCATATTTCTTTATGTCCTATGAATGTAAGCAAAAAGTTGATTTGACTTCAATATTCAAGAGTAACTCTAATAATGTATATAACTAATTTGAAATTTCAGGAAACAATTTATTCAAATTGAGTTCCCTCATTAATTGAAGGTTTGAGGGGTGGTGTGGGGCCTAACAGCCTAGCCATTTTTTAAAATTTGCTAAAGCCTAACCCAACATGCTTTATACTTTATTAGTAATCTTGATTATTTAGAGGATATCCGTTATCACATTTAAATGTTTAGTTGATCTGAAGATGCTTGCTGTTACTTTCTTTATTGCAGCTCATTATTGCCTGTCGAAAGGGTGGAACTAGCATTGAAGACCTCGCTGAAAAATTCCCCGACATGATTATAAAGGTTACCTTTTCTTTCAAATATTCATCCAAGATTTAGGAATTCTCTCTTGTTGATATTGTTGTCAACTAATAAACGTTCTCTGTATCTGTTTATTCCAGGTTCCTATTGATGTTTTCAAAGGAATCAGTGATGAAGATGCTGCAAAGGTTGTTGATGGTTTGGCTCCAAAAGTAGCTGACAGAACCGATTCAATTGAACAAGTGAAAAAGTTATACCAACTTTTCTGTGAATCTGATTGCACAATGTTAGAGGTAAGCATTTTCATCATTTGTTTAGAAGCACCTTCTGGAGACTTAGCAAAATGTTCCACTGAGTGAATTTTTAGAAAGCATGCCATTAGGAGGAAAACATTCTCCCTATTTATACTTAATTCTAGACGTTTTGTCTGGCAGATCAACCCCCTTGCAGAAACATCTGACAACAAGCTGGTAGCTGCAGATGCAAAGCTCAATTTTGACGATAATGCTGCTTACCGTCAAAAAGAGATCTTTGCTCTTAGGGACTCATCACAAGAGGATCCTCGTGAGGTATTCCTTACGCTGTCTTTATTTGAATGTCACTGAAGGCCCTGGCTTTTCATCCTTGATGCAACTATATACAAGTTTTCAGTTAAATTTATTTTGGGTTTACCCTCGATAACTCCTCAGGTTGCTGCTGCGAAAGCTGATTTGAATTATATTGGCTTGGATGGAGAAATTGGTTGCATGGTTAATGGTGCTGGATTGGCAATGGCTACCATGGATATTATTAAGCTCCATGGGGGAACTCCAGCCAATTTTCTAGATGTGGGTGGAAATGCTACTGAAAACCAGGTATATGTGGTTTTTTGATAATGTAATGTGAAGAATAGTTGTCTTAAAATGTTGAGAACTTTAGATTCCACAAGAAGTTGAATTTCTTTCTTGTACTTGGAGTAGGTTGTGGAGGCCTTCAAAATTTTGACTGCAGATGAGAAGGTGAAAGCAATTTTGGTGAACATCTTTGGAGGAATAATGAAGTGTGATGTGATAGCCGGTGGTATTGTTAATGCTGCCAAACAGGTTAGTATTGTTTTTTCCCTGATCATTTATCAGGGTGTGTGTGTCCAACAATGTTGTCTCTTTTAGGACCCATACATATTTGGTCTCCTTAATCCCAGTTAGCCACAAATGGATAGTTAACACCTCTTCTGCTCACTTCTCTGTTCCTTTCTCGAGTAACAATTTTGTTCCACTTGGCTCACCTTTCCTTTCTAAAAAGATAAGGAGAAAGGAAAGAAAGAATTGTTAAAAGGGTAACTGTGTCACTGGTTCGACTTATTACTAATCCCACAAAAATTGTCTGGTTCAACTCTGCCCTTGCGGCTGCAATTAAGCTCCGAGCATAATGTGCTGATTCTTGTGGTTTTATGGTTAAGGTTCAACTGAAAGTGCCTGTGGTTGTTCGTCTGGAAGGAACCAATGTCGAACAAGGAAAGAGAATTCTCAAGGTAAATTGCGAACTATGCCTTGCCCTAGCAGTTGCTAATTTTGCTGTGTGTAGGGATAGTCAGTTTCAAGTAGTAATCACTTTCTTCCCTGATTTAACTTGTGCAGGAAAGTGGCATGACACTGATAACTGCCGAGGATTTAGATGACGCGGCTGAGAAAGCAGTCAAAGCCTTAGCTTAGTTGAAAGAACAAAAAAGAAAAACATCTAATTTGTAAGCCTGTTGATTGGCTCCCTTTTTTGTCTGAAATGATATGAATGTGCAATTCTTGATTTTTCAATAAAATACTGAACTACACTTTTGCCCAACACTTGGAACAAGCTTGGTGTTTTCTTTTAATTGTTCATTTATAACTGTGGTATGATGGGAAATTTTGTACGCACCTCAACTAATGCATTGTATGAGCTACGAGCTATCTCTCACTAGCTCATTTGAAAAAGCTTCTTGTTTATTCAGCTTTAATGATCCTTCATATTGATGTTTTCCGGTTGTGCTAACTCATGTTCGTGGTCGTGAAACTTACAATTTTTTGAAAGTGGTATGCATAAACTTTAATAATGGGATATTGTTTGAAATTGTGGATGTTTTTAAATGAAAAAGATACTAGTACATGAAAATATCATATCTTCCCTTTTCCCCTTATTCACATAGATATTTTACACTAAAGAACATCCCGCGCGGGGTTCGTGGAAGGGTCGAATCACAAGGGTGTATTTTAGGCAGCTTTACCTTATATTTTTACAATATTTATGCAAGAGATTATTTTCACGACTTGAAGTGACTTTCTGATTTATGTATGAACAAGGTAAAGTAGAAAAAAAAATCTGCATAATGAACAAGGTATGTAAAGGTTAAATTGTACATAAATTCTATGAACGTAATATAAATTTTTTTGAGGTTTCCAAACATTTATGGATGTAACTAAACTATCAAAAAAAGATAAAATGCATTTGAGTACATTTTTATTGTTATATTTTTTTCTTGTTTTTTTCATGTTATGAAATGATGCTTTCACTGTTCCTCGAACTCTCAGATCCCGGATCGGGTCTCGACCCGGCATCCGATGCTGCAGCTGTACTAGAAGTGCCTTTATTCTTCGACGATCGAGATCCAGCGACCGTACCGCCGCCGGGACCGGATTCCTTAGACTTCTTCCGCCGTGATTTTTTAGGGATGTCAGGGAGGTCTCTCGCTGGAGATTCCGAGCCGGCGGCGGAATCTAGCTGGATTCGGCCGTGTTTGGAACCGTCAGCAGAGTCCTTCCGGTGGTGTCGTCGGGAACTGCGGGACTTCTTAGGAGAATCAGTGCCGCCGTTCTCTTTAGAAGAAGAATGACGCCTGGTTGATTTTGGTTGATCTCCGGCGGAAGAAGGATTTGCATTTCTGGACCTTCTGTTTGAATCTGCAATTCCATGGATAAACATAAACATAAACATAAACATAAACATAAACATAAAAGTTTACATGCCACATATTTAGATTATATTTATGATATATAGCTATAGGTACATTTGGGTTTGGTAGTAAAATACGCAATATATGCGCATAATGGTATGCATTAATATAATTTTTCGTGCGATTTCAACTGATGCAGTATGCGCTGATATAATTGATGTCAATGATTTCAGCTAGTCAAGTGTAAGTGTATGCACGGATATAATTAAACCAACAATTTCAGCTAATTAAGTCTAACTATATGTGTCGATGCAACTCTAAACTATAGCTACTATATGCGCAAGTATAATTGTGTTACCTAAATATATAAATTGGAGCTATGTTTCATAATTATATTCTAAATAATAGCAATTTATAAAATTTTATGTAAATTTTAATAGGAGCATATAATACATGCAAGAGTACTTGACTCGGATACAAATTCAGAATTTTAAATCAACATGCCAGAATGTTTTCTATTTATTGGAGTACTTTTCTTGTGATAGTAATAAATATGAAATTGGAGTAAATATTTTTTTGTAAATCATTCAACACTCTCTTTGTATATATGATAAAATTCGAATTGGAAGCTATCTCAAAAGTTTCATAAATTCATGCAATAATCACAAAAAGACCAAGATTTGACACTCTTCTTGACAATCAAATACTTCAAGAAGATCTACTAAATCCTTTCATAGAGATAAATCCCAAGGAGGCCTACATCATTCTAGTTCGAGAAATACGCTATTAACGACCCTCGAATTATGGAGCAAATTTAGGAAAGAAAAATCAAGGGAATAAATAGAATTGTACTCCACAATATTTATAAATAAAATATTATGTTTCTTCATATTTAAAAACGAAAAAAAAAAAGGCTGTATCTTTGATCTACTTGGCTACATTTTTCTCCTCGCCTATTTACATAACAAAAGATTCAGATTCGAATATTTCTCTTTCTTCTTATTTCAATAGTAAAAAGGGAAACAAACCTTCAGAAACCCATTGTATTTCAGGATTCTCTTTAGGAATATCTGCTGGAGAAGGAACCAAAGGTGCTGACTGAAATTGTCCTGGTCCATTGAATTCTTTCATCTACACATTACCATAATAACAAACATATAGCCATGCACAATGAGAAAAGAAGATTAATTAAGATCATTAACTTAAAATTACATGGAGAAAGAATTTAAGTATTACCCAGCTTGGATTATCTGTTGATGGTCCATCCCATCCTATATGGGCAACATGCTTTACATCTGTGGGTAAACCAATCTGTATTTCTTTTTCTTTCTCCTCATCTGCATCAACATACATATATTTATTTATATATAAATGTGTGCGCATGTATATTTGTGTGTTTAGAGTGGTGATCATGAGTGGCACTAAGTTCTTTTTTCGATTTAATCATCAGCCATTTAATTGATTCACATCGTGTAGGTTCACTAAGGAGGTATTGCTACTGAAAGATTTTCATTCTTGATATAAACTCGAACTTACAAATTTAAATTTTCATCGAATAAGCCCATTAGAAGAATATAAAGTGCTCCCTATCAAAAATAATGGATCAATTGAGTGCATACTTAAACATATGGTAATTATTTTTAAAAACAAATAATTCAATCAACTCCACCTTTATACTAAATTAGTTGGGGTTGACATATGAATTCTCTCTATTTGATTACGCTCTGTTCATTTAATATCAAAATAAATTCATCACGATCAAAATATTCTTATAATGATCGTTAGCCTACTGCAATCCTCCTTGTCTGATAAACGAGATCATAATTTCCAAGAAAAACCAGAAGTGGTGAATTTTTTTTAAAAAAATTATGATAGAATGAATGAATGATCGTTCCTCACCAAATATTTGAGAAATGTAACGAAGGCCTTTAAGAAGGCCTTTCACCTTCGTGGTCATCTTCACCTCTTTTAGGTTTAGATTTGCAAACCTTTCCTCAGTAGAAAGGAAGAAAATAAATGAAACTCATAGATTCAGCAATCCATGAAAATTAAAGGAGAATTTATTTGGTATTAATACTTAATTGTTTGAATTTGGGATACAGAAACTCAAAAAATAAAAAAATTATTTCAAGAAATGGACTCAAACCCTCAAAATTTTTAGGTTCGACTCCTCTCTAATTATCACAAAACAAAATGCTGTTAAAGCATTCCTCTCATCCATTTAATGGCAATGAATTGCTAGACATTACTAACCAGACACATGTCCTAAATTTAGGGATGGGAACTAACTATTGTTCATTCTATTTAACGAAACTCATTTAGTTAAGTCTGCTATTTTAATCCTATGTAATTAAGCACATAGCTAAAAAAGGATAGTATAAAGATTGTTTTTTCTTTGGGCATATAAATTGTTATTTGTTCGTGAAAAGTGTACCAATATTAAGAGAGAAACAAAATAAACTTTAAACTTTCTCTTCTTCCTTGTCTTCAAAATAAAGCATTAGATTCCATTAGAGGTGAGCACGGGTACAGGGTACCCAGATACCCGACCGGAACCGACACTAACGGATAGATTTCGGGTAGATATATTATAATAACGGATAGGGTCCGGGTAGTAAAATTAGGAACCGATCAATGTCGGGTCCGGTTCCGGTTCCGGCAAATAGAGACAGGGTACCCGGATCCGGAACCGATACCCGGAACCTATAAAATATTAAATATTTTTACTTTTTTTGAGAAACATTTGGACCACTTTTAACTTTCTCCAAAATTGTTTGTTGCACGCCTGCACATTGATTTTCCCCACCCCAAGATACAAATATTACAGCTTTTTCACTCCTTTATTCTAGAATGTTCTTTGTGTCCTAAGAGAAAACACCCAAAACTCTCTCAATAACAATGGCGTTTTAGCTACACCACCGAGCTTCATCGTCGTCGTTGTTGAAGCTTTCTCTCTGGTACTTTCATCGTTGTCGTCGTTGAATCTTCACATTTGCCTCTTTCTCTCCCTTGGTTGTGTTCACATCGTTCATAAAATGCATCTAGGTTCATATCTAACTCTTCAATTTCTTTTTAATATCCTATGTTTTCTGTTCTATTTCAGGCGATACTCATCTTCAATCTGTATTACTTTTTGATTTGAAATGTAAATCTATTTTTAAAATTTGTGTGTATTTTTGTAGTTGTGGAGATGAAATTTAGGGATTTACTAGTATAATAAAGTTTTTCTTTGTATCGAAGAGCTTATGAACACGAAAATAAATTTAATTAAGATATTTCCAAATTTATTTTGAAATCAACACGTTTAATTAATTGAGTGTCAAATTTGGCTTGCAATTTTAGGTTTTGATTACAGAATTAGCTTTTCTACAATGAATAAGTTTCCTAAAACTTCTTATAAGGGTACTAAAAACTCCGATTCCAGGCTAAAAAACTACTGGATGAAATTATTTTAGAACTCTTTTTGATTCTCATGGGCTAAAAAACTATTGCTTAATCTGTGTTTTTTTATTTTACAGGGTACCCGAGAACCTATCCAAAACCGCAGGGTCCGGGTAGGTTCCGGGTAATGATTACTACGGATAATAAATTTAGGAACCGATTTTTTACCGAGTAGGATCCGGATAGTTCAAAAACGTTAGAGTATCCGAACCCGCTCACCCCTAAATTCCATGCTCAAAGAATTAGAAGTTGGCAGCTATTGCTTTAATGTGTTACGTAATAGTTTTACCACTTGGTTGAAATATTCTTCCCAAGTCTTCTGGTGACAATGTTTTGGCAATCTTTATCCATCCAATAGTACAATGATCTCATTGGGTGAGGTAGCGTAGTACCCCACCTATTTCACTGAATACCCGCTATGTCCTATCACCAACACAGGCCGAATAACATTCACACAAGGCTAAGGATGACGAGAAGAAATCACTCGAAATTTAAGAACCTCAATCTCTCATGATTTTCACCTAGACTAGCCCACACCTTGGTACTAGTTACTTTAGCTTTAGTCATTTACTCATTTATGGGTTTGTATTTTCCAATAAATAGCTGGAAAATTCTGCAACTCGCCTGCATGAAGCCGAAATCGCTAGTAATCGCCAGTCAGCCATACGGCGGTGAATTCATTTTCGGACCACGTACACACCGCCCGTCACACTATGGGAGTTGTCCATGCCCGAAGTCGTTACCTTAACCGCAAGGAGGGGGATGCCGAAGGCAAGGCTAGTGACTGGAGTGAAGTCGTAACAAGGTAGCCGTACGGGAAGGTGCGGCTAGATCACCTCCAACAGTATTTGGTACTAGGACAGCAAACCAGCAACTTACACGAATTAACAGAATTACAGTAAAACCTTGATAAATGAATATTCAATAAATTAATAACCTCGATTAAATAATAATTTTCGCCGGTCCCGACTTGGGCCAATGGGATAAAATAATAACCTCGATAAATGCATAAGATAATAATTTAAAAAAAAATCCTTGAGGCCCACTGAAAATATAAAATAATAATTCATTAAATACGTATGAAAATTACATATATAATTCATAAAATAAAGCACTTCCTAAACAATTTTTATTTCAAACTCTATGCTTTCCTAAAATTACATAACTTGATTTTTATTTTTGTACTCACATAATATTTTTCTCATCTCATCAGTTAGCATAAACTTTATTACACATTTCAAATGAGTTCCCATGGAAGAGTAGATACAATATATGAATTTTTATATTTTGTATATGAAGTTAAAGTAAATGTGTCTATTTATAAACTCTATATTGTGTACTTAAAACAATTCACAACACTTCATATTCTAATGCACATGCATTCTATTTTGAATCACGTCAACCCAAGATTAATAAACTTCTTTTTGACAAGATTAATAAACTTAGATACAATACACCATCATTAATGAATTATTTATTTATTTTCTTTTCTTAGTTGCCGAAAAAAATTAATTGTTTAATCTGAGAAATATAATGTACAAAATAAAAATTATTTTATAAATTAATAAATATTAATTTATCGATAAATTAATAATTTCGTATAAGATAATAATTTTCCAGGTCCCAAAAATATTCATTTATAGAGGTTTTATTGTATATGATAAATTTACTTGCTGAAGAATACATTCACTTAAACATGTCAAAGTCACAAGAGGTCATCATGATATGGAAAATGAACTTAAATATTTAGAGTCAAACAATAGTCTCGAGAATTACTTATTGCCCTCAATCCAGTTCCTTGCATTATAAGTTACAAATCAACGGGCAAGAAAGCTCATTGTCTGCTGGTACAGCTAACTCATGGTACAACAGGATAAAGCAAGAAGTATGGTTGTTTCAGAAGTATCTCACAGTGTGATGAATCTCAAAAGAGTTGCGAAACTTCCTTTCGACTTAAGATGCTTTCAGTTCATCCATTCCTACACTGGCCTGCAATGGCAACAATGATAAACAAATTTTTAATGTCACTGTTTATATCCCAGAATTGAAATACAAGAAAACATGATACTAGAGGCCCTACGGCTATTCCCGCCAGTTTCAACTAATCCCTCACCACTTAACTCTCACAGCCAGCCAATAAAGTTAAAGAAATGGTGTCCAAAGATACCCCGGGACCAGTTTAATCAGCTATACAATAGAAATGAAGATCCATTTGACAAGAGAATCTGGGAACAACATCTACAAATCAAGGTGTTGGAAGGGGGACCTAGTTCTTTTTCCCTTTGGTTCTTTGGGCGACGGTTGGGAAAGAACAACTACAATAGTTAACCCCAGAAAAAATACAAATATCTATCTAAGATGAATATCTGCCAACAAGAAAATCTTACCAAGAACTTGTGGTTCTCCTCGAGAAGCGGTGAGAAAGTAGTACAGAATTGGTCAATGTCACTGTTAATATCACCAGTCCCACATATGACATCCATAAATTTCTTCCTATCTGGAGCAAGCTTCATTGCCACCTGTAATTACGATCCACAGTGGAGTTAAAGAGAGAAACACAATAACCAAAAGCAGATATCTTGCTGGTTGGTCCTACTTCAGTATAAATTTAAAAAGAGTGAAAAGCAACAAAAAAAAAGTATACTGCAACTTCACCTCAACGCGAAACATAAAAGAACTACTTTCCAAGTTGACAAGACAAGAGAACATGTTAAAGTGATAGAATAACTAATCTAACACAAAATATAGAGGAAAAAAAGAGGATGACAGAGATGACAGCTTTTGCCTTATATATATCATTAAAATGCAGTTCACGACATTATTGTCAGCAGCAGCATTTAAGTTCACTGGGCTTAGACTGACATCCATCTAGTAGGAAGCGACACTGAAGCTCAGTGTGCATTTGACTGCCTATGGCATATCATAAAATTATGATGGAAGGAAAGACTAGCAGTTAAGCGGATAATATCGGGTAACCTGAAAACCAATACAAGCCAACAAGGATTTTCTTCTGGAAAAAATCAATGGTAGCAAAAACATCCAAAGACCAGAAAAACTAAGTAGGATCTCATACATTGCATGGCAATAAGTATGGGGAAACATGCAACTATTCCTGATCAATAGCACTAGAAGCAGAATTCCAGGGCATATGAAACACTTACTGAAAAACTTGAACTCGCTAACCATCCATGATATTTTTTCAATGTCTTACTGTAGGAATCAGAGCAAGCTTGCGACATTGCCCAGTCCCCATGCTCCAGTAAATTTCTGAACAGCTCCACCAAGAAATCCATAGCCCTAAAGACACATGACGGATTATTTTAATTGTAATTACCAGAATGCTAATGCATCGTAGAACAGCATGCATGTGATTTTGGACATGCATGCTGATGTTTAAGAGTCAACTCTGAGAATGGGGAAAGATATCACCCAAAAGATAATTATCACCAAACATGATCAAGTAAGAAGAACTGGAAAATTATTTTCAACCTCGTCAACCAAAGAAGACCATTTGTGCAACTGGAAGAGCCTTTTGCTGTCTTCGCTTCAACCTCTTCTTGCACCATGCTGTACAAGTTTGTGTATTTTGTTGGGTTTGACAAGTACTTGTTTTCTAATCTCTGCAGCATCATATTCAAAACTAGATTTTAGTAAAATAGAATCTACAAAATTCACAAAACAAAAGATCTGACTGAGTTTCCTAGCTGTATGCAGCAAGATAAGTCAATAGAAGACATTTGCAGGCTCTCATGGGACGAAGTGCCTAAGAATATGTAGTTCAATAACATAGGAAGTTCTCAACCAAGGTCGAGCTAGTTAGTTTCCTGGCTTAATGAACTCATTGTTCTCAAGATAACTACTCTAGAAAGTGTGATTAAAGCCCAGACACGCTGGATTGCTGGAAACAATTATTCTAATAGGGCTCCTGCTCATTCAGGGAAGGGAAGGCAAGTGGTAGAGAGAAGCACAAGAAGAGAATATTATCCTGCACCTCCGAAATTAAATTAATTAATGAGGGACAAGAGAAATTAAACAAAAAAAAATGAATTAGAATGAAAGGACTTTACTAGAACAAATGTTGTGAATCTCCAAAATCAAAAAGCATTATTACTGAGTGGTAGAAATTATAATTTAAGCAATAGAAAATATGTAAGCGAAAAACCTGATAATGTTCAGATGATAGGCAAATATGGGAGACTGACCGTTATGTTTCCACCAATATCAGACTTGACCAATGCCATGGAAGCTCCAAACTTCTCTAGATTTGGAACAAAACAAAAAGATAATCAGTTAAAATGCTTCAGCATATCCTTGAGATGTACAAGACAAAACTAACTAAGAACCAGTGGTCCTTTACAAAGGGAATTGAAACAGGAAAGTATAGCTTTATGCAACATCCAAGTGACAAGAAGAGATAATACTTTGAAAAATTACCATTACATCCTTCCGTAAGGAAAGAGCCCTTGGCATAAAAGTCTATTCCGAGTTCAAGTTGCAACTAATATTTAAGAGTAAAAGAAATTTGCAGGCTTGGTGCTTGTTTAAAAATTTTGAAAAGAAAAACTTACTTTGGAAACTAAATCTTTTCTTTTTGTTGCAAAAAAACAGTTTTTTCAACCAAACACCAAGAAAGAAAAGATTTTTAGTTTTGTTAAAGTAGCTTTTTCAAAGTTCTACCTCTGAAAACTATTCTCTCTTAATTTTTGGGTTTGAAGCAGTTGTGCAAAAAATTGACCTCTTTTTGGTTGAGACTCTACTTCAAAGTTTTCAACCAAACACCATAATTTAACATTTCAGCTTCTTCTTCTCCGGGCTTTATCTTGAAGGCGAAATCTTAACAAGTAAATAGTTGCGGTGGTAGAAAATGCAAACGTCCAAGATTGAAACATCATAAGGTCTACATTATGACACCCTAATTTCTTGCATAAATTATGAGAGGTTTAAAGGTCCAATTTGATCAACACCACAACTCGATTTTATTGGGAAAATTAACATCAACCATTAAATTGATTTCCAAAAGAAAAGAAAAGAAAGGGCTCATCTAAAGTATCTGTATCTTGAGAATAAAATATCAGCACTGCCAATAAGCTTAAGTGAAACTCTTCACAAACCTAAAGTATCAGGCCTAATTTTTTTGTTTACTCTGGACTATTCAAGAATAACTCAAAGCAAAGGAGATCAGTAAAAATGTATGATTTGATGTCAAATGAAACACAGGAGAGTAGATTACAAATACAAAGTTAAACCACAAGATAGTACCTATAATGGGTAAGATATGTTTGCAGGCATCTAAGAAAGGTTTGGTAAGCATTACTCCTTCCTCAGACTTGACATGCTTGATTCCTTCTAAAGCAGGGGTGAAGACTGTGCCTTCCATTATTGTGCTTTACTGCATCAGTTTATAGCATCATAAAAAGTTAAAATCCTAGGGAAGTATATATGGCAATGGGACACTTGATCTACAATTTATAAAGCCTTGACAATAATGAAGCTCAAAGATATTAAGACTAAAACATCTCATAATTGTTGAAGCTAAGGATGGGTAATGTCAAAATATAGTCAACAGAATCTGGAAAAGTTATTGTAAACTACGTACTTAGGTGCCAAGCCAACCAATTGGGACAATGACCAAAAAGCTGAGATTTCTGGATTTCATATGATAAAGGGAACAATGAAGGCCATGCATAGTAAGTTACCGCAAAGTAAAAAAGAATCAAATGCATCAGATCACTTCTTTATAAAATCCAAGACAATCAAGACTAGGAGACTTGAATAAGAAATGACTACAGGCTTCTATTAGTAGTGGTTGTACAAGCGCACAAACTACATCTTTGTAGAGTACTGTAATAATGAATTCAAACATAGTAACAACAACAACAACAACATACCCAGTGATATCCCACAACGTGGGGTCTGGGGAGGGTAGAGTGTATTGATAGATAGAGCGGCTGTTTCCGAAAGACCATCGGCTCAAGATAAGCAAAAGCACAGCAAAGCAAGAGAAACGGTCAGACCCGGACAAGAAATTTAAAGCAGTATGAAGTTCAAACATAGTAGTGAATAAATAGAATATTTTACACCTATGCCACTATAGTAGATATAGGTCGAGCCGAAAATACTAGATGTGCTTGATCTCATAATATCCACCAATCGGCACAACTTTAAGCAACAAAATGATGGTACTAGCATAAATGAATTAACAAACCAAACAGTCAAAACGCTCAGATCAACAGATCACTTAGATCCTTATAATAAACTTGGCTAAACACAACCATAGCTTCAGAATTTGGATGATCAAATTTAATTACACTTCGGTATCACTCTACTCGTAACAGATTTAAACAAAAGATTTCGACTTTACAATTAATCGCAACGAATCAAACTGATAGTATGCAAAATCATAAGCTACGAATGTACTCCAAATAAATGATCAAATTAATAGCATCATATACTGATCCAGGATTTAAAAGCGGTGGATATAAAAATGCACCAACTGGCTCATACGCTGGATCGGCCTTTCTACACGCAATCTAACTAAATGCTCAGATCACTTAGATCCTTATAATCAACTTGGCTAAACACAAAACTTAACTTCAGAATTTGGATGTTTAAATTTAATTAAACTTCAGAATTAGATTTAACCAAAAAAATATCTGACTTTACAATTAATCGCCGCGAATCAAACGGATAGTATCTAGAATAATAAGCTACGAATGTACTCCAAAAAAAATGATCAAATTAATAGCATCATTAGTTCATGTATGGATCGACCTTTAAACACGTAATCTAACTAAATTCAAAAACAAATCAGACGAGATCTGCTTACAGAAATGCAAGCGAAAGAGTGCGTATATTGAGAATTACGAAAAGATACCTTGTGAATATGTTCTCTCTAGATTTTCGAGCTTCCGAAGAACGCTACTGTAAGTGAGGAACAAAGAAAGAACGCTCTGTTGGTATTTATATACACGCTGAGGACCGTGAAGGAGTCGGCGGTTACGAAACGCAAGGTGCGGTGTCGTTTTACGTGCGCGTGTCAACTTCTACTCGTATTTTGTCAAGTTTGGACTTTGGAGTCAATTGTTTATTTTTTCGATTTTAATTGGGATATCAAACTTTTACATATTTTAAAATAATTACATACTTAGAGATGGTATAAAAAGTTCTATAAATCATAAGTAATTCTTTTATAGTTAAAAATATTGAAAAGAAAACCTAATTAGAGAGAAATATATTTTATTTCTTAAGTAATGTAATATGTTAAACTAATTGAAGCAAAAATATGTTTTACGAAGCAGAAAAACACCTTCCAGATCATCACTTGAATAGGATTTTGGTACATTGCATTTGATCAATTTCGTGAATGGAATATTTAGGTTCTGTATATAATTCGATTTCAATTTTAAATATCTATCTATTTTAATATATTTATTTTACAAATCAAAGAATGAGGAAATTGGAGTCAGCAGATTGTGTAAATAATGGTTTTGACAAGTGAAAAATTCCAAAATGTAGAAAAACAAGAAAATTATCTTTAATGTTTCAATTATAACTAAATGAGACACTTTAAAAAGTTATTAAAAGCACTTAAGACAAAAAAATTAAGATTTTTCTCTAATTTATCTAATTAGATGAAGAATGAATTAATAATGGTATTTTTTTGATAAATAAGAAATTAAAAATACTCGGAGATGGAAATGAGGGAATATCTACAATACTCAGATACAATTTGAAGAATTTTCATAGGTTCATTGATCAAAGTTTGACGAAAGAACTTTATAAGTTTCCAAAAAATAAGATACATATCAAGAAATTAAATTTAATTATTTGTGAAAACATACATTTTTTGTAAAGGAGTGTGGAAAAATCTTAAAAGAAAAATAATGTGAAAAATAAGAGTCAAATGTGTGTTTAATTCGCACAAATAGCATCTCTAAGGTCATTGTAGCCCAAATGAAACATCCTTGACTACATATAGGCTAGAGCATGAAACTAGTTTCAAATTTTTGTACCATAAGAACTTATCGATATCCTACTGCCAATATTGTCATCTCCAGATATTTGAACAAGAAAAAAGAGTACTACATGTATATCTCATATTAAAACTTTGTATACAAGCACCTTTGTTCTTTCTTGCATTATGTATAGTTAGATGGAATGAGGACCAATAAATACAGAAGGAAGACGACATACATGTATTTATACAAAGAAGAGTGAGCATGCCTGTAATATAACCAACAAAAGGCGACAATAAGAAGAGAAAAGGACTGATGCCTGCTAATGGGGCTTGAACTCTCTGTTAGTTTATCATTTTCAATACTTGTAATATTTATTTACTTTTCTTACTGCTTTGATTCCAACACTCTCCACCTCAACTATGGAAGGATGGGAGCTCAATCAAGTGAGCTAGTAGCCCTCATGATCTCGATATTCATATCTGGGCACATCCCTTTGATAGCTTTATTTAGACTTATTTACTATGTCAGTCCCTCCGTATTGGTTCTGGCTAAAGCCAATACTCTCCTTGGTACTTCACCTAATGGCTAATCTCAAGACTCTTGTCTCGGCCAGATAATTATACAACAACAATAACAACAAGTTTCTGCTTGTTCCAGTGATGAGTAGTAACAACTGCTATGATTTCTTGGCCTGTGTTAAGTACGTCATGAGCAATTTTTTGCCCCTAATATTTTATGGGAATGGTAGTGTTCACCTTGTCCATGTATTCCTTTTCATTTCATCTTGTAAAATTGTAAAGAAAGGAATTTGTAATTTTTCTATATAATAAATATATATAATACTTTCGGTCACTGACCGTCATATGTTATATAATATATATAACCTATGTAAATATTAAATCTTTGTGTTCTTTAAATTTTTGCTGCATTATTTTTTAAAGTTTTCTGTTTTACTAAAGTGTTGTCACTGATGCCGGACGACATTATCGCCGACATTCGAAAACTGAATTGGCATTCAAGTTAGTTTATTTTCAGTTTGTTTTTATTGTTTCATAGCATACCGGACCTAACAAATTTATATTTATACAACTATATTGAATTCCGATGAAGTAATGTCGGTGTCACGTGACACCGCTTCAACTAACACACATTCACCTTTTATGGTGTTTTTGTCGTCTTCAAATCCTGAAGCCACCTCTGTCCTCTATGACTTGCGGCAAGATAATTTTCTGCTGTCAAAATTTAAATGGCAGCGCAAAATGATACTATTTGTGCAAATATACCAATCCAAAACCATAGTATTGGCACATAGTGGGCCTAAGCCCACACAAATCAGATCCAGACAGAAAAACCTTACACTATATCATGTCCTCGAAAACCCTAATACTCACTCAACACCACACCAGTCGCCTCACACTTCGCGCTTGATAGCTGCTCCCTTAGATCGCCGAAAATGGTAAGTTTTCACACACTTCACGCATTTCGGTACACTTAGATTTTGCATTTTGATTTGAAAAAAATGTATCGAATCGTTATTTACAGCCGTTCAAGAGGTTTGTAGAGATCGGAAGAGTCGCACTTGTTAACTATGGCAAGGATTACGGAAAGCTTGTCGTTATCGTCGATGTCATTGACCAAAATAGGGTACGTATAGCTTTTATACTCTTTACTGTTGTTCCGATAGTATTATTTTGTAACAGCTGTTACTATGCCTAAATTCATGCTAGTTATGGTTGGATTTATTAATGTTTATCTCGTTAGTTTGTAGTTTCAACTCAATTATTATCTGATTAATCAAATTTATATGTTGAATGTTGTGTTGCTTAGTTATAACACTTGTATGTGAAGCAGACTAGTTTGGAACTTCTTGCCATGTCTTTTGGCAAGGAAAAATGTGTGTGTGTCTATATATATGTATAGATGTGTGTGTATACATAGCTATCATGACTTACTCACTTTGTCGTACTTTGCTTGTGCTTTGTCTTGAGCCGGTTGTCTCTCGGAAACAGCCGCTCTACCTACCAAGTTAGATGGAAGGTCTGTGTACACTCTACTCTCCCCATGTGTTATTTCATTGGTTATGTTGTTGTTGTGTGTGTGTGTATACAAGTGTCTTGTATACAAGTGTCTTTTATACTATTTATGTTTCAATTTACATGTCCGTCTTTTTCGATTACAGGATTCGAATAGTATTAATTTACAACAGCTTTTACTACTACTCAATCTATGCTAGTTATGGTTGGATTTATGAATGTTTACTGTTCATGCGGCTCCTCCAAGTAGTATTATGTTATTGTTGACATTTTTGGTTTCAATCTTACTCCGTTGTAGAGGTGGTAATTTGAGCCCATATTTAGAGACTTAGCCCATTTATCACACATTTTAGTAAATTGGGTCACTCATATTTCTAGTTGGTAAATATGGGCTTCAATTCTCTTTTTAATCCATAAAAATATGGATAAAATTTGGGTACCCATATATGTGATTCACTAGACCTAATAACAACTCATTTTCCTCAAAATAGGTGAAAATGTAAATTTGAGGGAAAATATTTTTATATCATAAAAAATACATCAATGCACTCCACTGTGTAAGTGTTCGTCCCCACCCCTTCACAGGGTTACCTTCCCTTTTAATTGAGAGGCACCCCCAACCCCAACGCACACTCCGCCACCCACCCCACCACCTACACTTACCTCCACCCCTACCCTACCTACCCACCTCCACCATGCCCCCTACACCCCACACACACCTACCAATAACACCCACCCCACTACCACCAACCTGCCCCCACATCCTCCGAATTTTTCATTTTACATATTTCATTTTACTTTTGTAAAAGATTTATGAAAAATTAGAATTTATTTTCTTATCACCCACCCTTACCTTTTCCCCCTTCACCCTCGATATATTTTACTGTTATAAAAAATGAGATTTTTTTTTCCCCACTTATCACCCCGCCTGCCCCTTCTCCACATACACAACACATTATTTATTTCATATATTCTACTTTTATAAGAACATTGTAAAAAATAGACCTTTTTACCCGACACACCACCCTACCCCTTGTCCCCCCCACACAAAAATCACATTTTTTATTTCTTATATTTTACTTTTATAAAAAAAATTTATAAAATTGAGAAATTTGTTTTTACCCCACACCTACCCCTACCCCTACCCCCAACACGTTTTCTATTTTGTATAAATTATCTTAAGTTTATTTTTAAAAAATTATAAAAAGTTGTAATTTTTTCTTATCCCACCCCCAACTCCCTCCCCCGCAAAAAAACACAAACACACATATTCTATATTATATATTTTATTTTTATAAAAAATGGTAAAAATTCATTTATATAATTAGAAATATATGAAAATTTTAATTTAATTTGACAAAAATTATAATATTACATTTGAAAAAATATTACACTTGTATAATATGGGCTAACCCATAACCAACCAACCCATATTTACCCACATAAAATATGGGTAGGTTGAAACCCAACCCATTTGCCACCCCCACTCTGTTGATGTGTTACGTTTCAATTTCAACTGTATTATTTTCTGATTAATGAAATTTTATGTTGAATGTTGTGTTACTTAGTTAGACACTTGCATGTAAAATGAAGCAGAGTAGTTTGTGGAACTGTTTGCCATGTCTTTTGACAAGGCAAAAAAGGATACACACGTGCACACTTTTTTCCTAGTTTATGAAGGATATGTGCAAGGCCTATGATGGAACATGATAACATGCCTACATTGTCTGATCATATATGTTTGATTGAGAAACATGATCTGAGGCCTTGTTGTAAGGATTGGTCAATAATAATAGCTTCCATACATTTAATATGGTAAAAGTTTAAATTAGCAGCTACAAAAATCATTTGCTGTTAAATACTTGGATTGTTTGGAAAACTGCTTATCCATTTGTTTTTTGGTCATTGATTCCATGGGTTGATCCTCATTTATGCTGTATAGTTTGACCAACTCCACACAGTTTGTTCCTTTTTATTTATATGTTCCTCTTATGTTGTGCACGTAGTTCTTCATATATTGATTTTTCATGATGAGTCTACAAAAGGCAATAAATTAGAGTCTGTGGTACACTTTATCAATAGTGTATTTAGCGCTGTACGTTGCCAAGAATGAAATGGGGCGGACATTCTGGCACCAGGACTATTTGCAAGTGTCCTTGTGCATTCAGATGCATCTACATTTTTAATACTTCATCAAACTTAGAGCATAAAAAAGTTCTCTTAACAATTCTCTTTATCATGTCTATATATGACATCCAAAAATGTCTTTTTAAAATAATTTGACTTTTTCACGAGTCACTTTGGGCTATATATCACCCTAACTTTTAGATGAGCTGGATTGGACGGGTCAAAGTGATCTTAGTTAATAAATGGCGGGTCATGTTTTCATGGGCTAATTTTGCCACTTCTAGTAAATGATCTCCTACTTTACTTTAGCTTAAGCTACACAGTGGCTAGTTCTTTAATGGACTGTTAAATTACTTGTAGAGGACTGAGGAATTGGAAACTGCTTTGTTGTAATACTTATCCATCTATCTCAATTAACAGGCTCTTGTTGATGCTCCGGACATGGTGAGGAGCCAGATGAATTTTAAGAGACTTTCACTAACAGATATCAAAATCGACATTAGTAGAATTCCAAAGAAGAAGACCCTCATTGCTGCTATGGAGGCTGCTGGTGAGTACATAGTGCTTAGGATATTTTCCTCCCCTTCTAGAAGATATAGATTAGTAATTACTTTAAGAGCTCCTGTCCATTTTATCCCGTTGAAAGTTTTATGAAGATTGACCGCTCATTTGATTTATGTTCTCCCAGACGTGAAGGGCAAATGGGAGAGCAGTTCCTGGGGAAGAAAGCTGATAGTTCAGAAGAGGAGGGCCTCACTTAATGACTTTGACAGGTTCAAGCTTATGCTGGCAAAGATAAAGGTGTGATCATGTTTTATTTTTAACTTGGCTTCATTATTTGGTGGACATATTCAACCTTCCCAATCCCTGAACATTCTTGTGTAAGGTTGGAGCAAAGAGATAAATTTACCCGAAAAATGGAAAAGGTTTTTAATGCCGTTCTTGTGCTATAGTTTGTATTATGGACCAATTATCCTTTCCAAACTTAGACTAGAGTAGTGAACTGAAAATGTAGTTGGTTCGTATGGTAGTCCTTTGTTTGGTTGCATTGAGATTTCTGTGGTATTTGTCTTCTATCACAAGCTGATACAATTATATTGATTTTGCAGAGGGCTGGAGTTGTGAGACAGGAGCTTGCAAAGCTTAAGAAGACTGCTGCTTGAGAACTCTTTGATTAGTTGGCATATTAGAATTTTGGAAGTTGTACTTGTTTAGCTTTTGAGATTTTATTGCATTAACGGAAGCAAACCATATTTTGGTTTTCACTTCAACGCCTTTCAATATTTTTTCTGATCTATGATGAACGATCTCTGCCAGGGATACCCTTCTCAATCATTTAATGTAATAGCTTAATATGTTTTTGTTGCGTGCAAGGAATTAACTCGACTCCCTTCAATGTTATATTGGCAAAGGTTGAAGTATTTATTTCTTAGGTCATTAGTTCGAGCTTGCTCTAAGCAAAACTTTGGTAATTAGGTGGGGAGGAATTCACAAAAAGACATTAACTCATTATCATTCTTTCTTGTTCGGTTCATTGGGGAGAAATGGTTTACAAATTTGAGGTGGAAATATGTAGTCAGTTCTACCATGGAAAGGCCAATCCATTGTGAAGGCAATACAAATAAGAAAAATCATATCTAAGCGTGGTGACTATCATCATTAATAGGAGAGCCACTGAACTCAGAAGATTCAATTAACATGAGACATGACTAGTGCATGTTTCTCTAGGCATAGGTAGAATCGGACATCTCAACTCTGTATCTATGTTACCAATTTACAGTGCACAAGCATAAAAATAAAATTCACCCATGAGAATGAGGCATCCAAATGACAATTAGGAAAATATACGTCTATGTTGTCCTTTTTGTTTGATCTCTCATATCTTATACTAGTAGGATCTTGCCCGTGCTATGCACGGTCCCAATGTCTTAATTTGTACGTTCTATTATGCTACTATGATAGTCTCTATTGTTTGGTTCGTTTAATTGTAAAAGCTTTATAGGTAAAATAGCATAGAGATTTTTCTTAAGTAAAATAGTTGTTTCAAACTAGGGGTGGCTAGTGTGTCGGGTCGGGGCGGGATCCGGCGGGACGAGCTATGGCGAGACGGAAAGAGGTCTCGTCCCACATCCCGTCGGAAGAGGGGCCGGGATTTGGGGGGACAGGTCGGGTTGCAGAATTTGAGGGATCTTTTTAGACACTTAATTTAAAAAATATATATATTTAAACACTTAAATAATTGAACAAGATAGTGAATAAAAATATTCCAAGGTTGTTTTTGTGCCTCTAATATTATTTAATAGAAATATAATTTTTTTAATACAATTTTAAAATTCGTAGTTCAAAAGTTGCAAATCAAATAGTAAAATTGCTATTAAGAAAATTACATAGTCAACCATACTCTTTCTAATTTTCTCACAATCTCTTGAGGATCTTTTGTCGAAATTGGAAGTTGGTCCAATTGTTTGACGTCGCTTCCTACTCCCTCGAATAAGATTTCATTGTAGTTGTAGTCGTCTTATTCGTTGATCTATGGTTGACCACACCTTCTACGCTCCGCTCAAATCCAATCTCTGAATAAAACTGCAATCTCCATATGTCTCCCGTCAATGAGTGTCTGTGCTCTCCTATTTGAAACCTTCCAGCAGAAAAAACGCTTTCTAAAACTGTTGATGACGCTTGAGTATTCAACACATCTCGAGTCATCTTTGCTAGTGTCGGAAATGTCTTCTCATTCTCCCTTTAGTATCTCAGCAAGTCTTCACGTCCACCTTCATTGACAATTGTTTTGTACTGTACAACACCCTGCAAGACATAAACATCAAACTCGCTAATTTGTGAAGAAGTTGAACCACTATACATTATATTTCTAAGGCCTTGAATACTTGAGGCAGAAACAACATGTCTTTTATAAGGTTGCAGCGAAGTAGAAGAGGATGGTACAGAAGCCGGTTGATTATTTGCATTATATATATATATATATATATGCTAGACGTAACCTCTTTTCTAGTTGGTTCGTGAGTTGGTTCTTTATTTGGGTCTGTTAAACTTGGAAGTGGAAGTATTTATATACTTTCATAAATCATTTCAACAAGCGTTTACAATCGTCTAATTTAATAGTCAAATTTAATACAACACCAATTATATAAATAGTGGAATAGGAAAGAAGTATTTTTAATAGATGGAACCTATGATGATTTTTGCATTTATTCACTAAGTAACAAAAATATTAGAGATATATAAAATAATATAGTTGAAATAGTAGGGTAATAAATACCATAAAATTCTTTAGTAGCTAGAAAAAAATTCTCTAAAAATCCAATAAGTTCTAAAAAAGATTCCCAATCATTATCTACAAGCATATCTCTTGGATTTTGATTATGGGCGTTAAATAATAAAGTTATAGGTCTTCTATGCTCATGAGCAACAAGTAGTTGTTCATACAGAGAATTCCACTTAGTCGCTACTTCTTCTGAAATTTTTCTATAAGGTAATCCACAATCATGACAAGTTTTTTTTATACTCTTTGCGTCTTTGTATTTTATTACCTTTAAAAATAAAGTTTATAGCAAATTGTACTTTATCAAGAATGTTTTTAAAAAGTTTTAGGCCATCCTTTACAATTAAGTTATAAATATGGCATGCACATCTTATATGAAAATTATCGGGAAAAGATGGAGTTAATCAAGTTTTTAAAAGATTTACAACATAATCATTAGAAGTAGCATTATCTAATGTAACAATCATAATTTTATCAGTTATTCCATAATATTCACAATTTTCATGAATATTTCTTGCAATAAATAATCTAGTGTGCCTATCATCAATATATCTATATGCTAAAATACGTTTTTGCATAGACCAATTCTGATCTATCCAATGACATGTTACAGTTAAATAATCATTACCGTTAGTACTACGACCTATATCAGAAGTGATAACCACTTTGCCATTAAAATGATATAATGCATAACGTAAATATTGTTGATATTCATGTGCAAATTTAAAAACGTCTCTTCTAACCGTTGATCTAGGAAAATCGTTAAAAGCAGGATTATATGTTTCTCTAATGTAATGAATAAAATCATGAGAGGAAGGAAATGAAAAAGGCAAACCCTCCACCGCAACTAATTTTGCTATATTTTCTCTATCTTTGTGTTTATCATATTTAGGACCTATAATTCCCCTCGTCATCGGGTTAATTCGACTATGTACTTGGTCGGGGACACTATGTAAACCTGACTCAGAAGGCATTGACACACCCGATTTTTCAGCCAGGTATTGATTATAGTATTATACCTTGCTTTGTGAGGATTTTCTACATGTCTCATTAAACCTTCCGTCCCACCTTGACTTTTTTCGGTTTTAAATTTATAAACTTCTTGACAAATTTTACATCTAGCTAGTTGATTATCAATGTCCCTATCAAAACAATCTCTTGCAGGTGATTTTAATTTTCGTTGACTTGGGCCTCGACTCATACTAGAGAGAATATGAGACATTCCAGTTTGAGTTTCAGGCTGAGACTCAGTCTGAGCTTGAGGGGGAGATGCACTAGTGGGTGTATTATCTAAATTATCTTCTAATTCATTTTCTAAATTAAAGTCTAGTTCAGATGCATAATATACCTCATGATCTAATGTTATATTAATATTAACATTAAAATAATAAGTTTCATCTACATGAGTGAAATCATTGTAATTAGGATTCCTAGAAGATGCACTGTTACCCCTGTTACCCCTAGTACCTCTACCAGAAATAAAACGTCCAATTCGTTCCATTATAATTATGCAAATAAATAATTTAAGATAATGAAATTAAGTACGATAATTAAAATTAAGTAACAATAATAATTTAAATAAGAAACGAAGGTACCAAACGTCGACGTAACGTCGACGTATAATCGAAGTTGAAAATTGAAACTTTGTTCGATGGATGATCCTCAAGTTAGTTGTCAACTTCACTCCAAATTTTTGAACTTTGATATAAATAAGCAAATAACAATAAAATATTTAGTAGGCAATGTAGACTTGTAGAGAGATAGATATAGAGATTAGAGAGATGGTAGGAAGATTTGTGAGAAAAATAAAGAGGAAAATGAGGTATTTATAGTTGAGAAATAGGGTTAGTGTAAATATACTAACTTAGGGGTTAAAAATAAATATTAAGGGGGTGGAGGGCAAAATGACCGTTATAGTTGTTGCACAACGGCAAAGATCTAAATTTCGTCGTTGTTGCAACGACTATTTTTGCAAAGGGGAAGGGGGTAGGGACGGGGGACGGACCGGTTCGGGATCGGACCGGTTCGGCCCACTGGACAATCTTATTTCAAACATACAAAAGTTATCACTATTTATCTTTACAAACAGGGCACATGTACATAAAAATTATTGATGCAAATTTCAGATTTATTAATCCAGCTAACAAACTAGTTTTTTGCATCTACTAATACTAACAGTGATTTACTTTTCCCTCAAAATATAGAAGTGATGCAAATCTGAGTTGTTTTAATTGGATAACACATTTTTACACTACTAATATTTTCAACTATTTTAATTATTGTACTCAATTTAGATATAATAACTTTAACAATATGTTGTTTAAAATATCGAGAAAACTATCCTAATTGCTCTATAGAAATTAAGTAGCCCATGTGAAATTTTAAAATAGTGCACCACAAAAACAAAAAAGAATTTACGAAAGTTAGGCATAATTTAGATTATGTGGCCAAGAAAATGTAAAATAATGCTACATAAATCACATACAAATGTAATAAAGTAGAGCCATTTAAGGGATTATGTTTAGAACAAAACCTAAAAGTGAGAAACGCAAGAAAAATAAAATAAAAAAAAGGAAAGCCATAAAAACATAACATAAAAATCACATCAATATTTATTTAAGCTATCCGTTCCATACATATATAAAAACTCTCGCACTTTACTCAACATTTCTTTGGATGAGTCTAAATGCACTATGGTGGCCAGAAACTCTAATATTAGAAAACAAAGTTGGATAAGCTTCAATTGTCACATATAAGGTACAACATTACCAATTTACAGCAACTCGAGACAACCTTAAATAGGATTGAATGTTCAAACAATCAGGAAATTCTCTCTTTACAAGTGCATTCTCTTATTTTTTGATTGAAAGAAATTCAAAGCTCCGAAGAGGGTTATCATGGTTACCCTTTGTTGGTTTTGTTTCAATTCCCTGCTGAATTCTTTGTGTGGTAGATAGATGGCCAGTGCTTGACATTAATCTGCTTGAGCGACTATCAGTGAGTTCAGCAGAAGATGTAGGTCTGCTGCTTGAAATGGCAGCCCTTCTAGAAGAGCTTCCATTTCTCGAAGTACGGCCTCTTTCTGAATCAGCTTGCTACAAAATAGAGTATAAGCTTTACTAGTTTAGCATG
The DNA here is from genome assembly GCA_029783415.1 of Anisodus acutangulus. Classification (NCBI taxonomy): domain Eukaryota; kingdom Viridiplantae; phylum Streptophyta; class Magnoliopsida; order Solanales; family Solanaceae; genus Anisodus; species Anisodus acutangulus. The sequence continues at coordinate 1,195,497 of CM056494.1, read as the reverse complement.
TAACAGCTTTTTACCTAGTAGCTCAAGCGACCATTCAAAATTTACCATCACATGACATACAGAAATACAGAATTTTGCACCACATAAAATAGACAAGTATAGCTAAACAGTACATAAATTTTCTTCCGCTACTTCTGGTTAATATATATGAATAGTATAAACTGTTGATTCACTAAATATCCAGTTACTGCATTAACCAAAAGTAAGTAACTACATAACAGCACAACATTCTCCAAGCTGATCGAGAGGAACTCTGTTTGTTATTTCTCTTTGTTTTTTTTGGAAAAAAGGAGGGATCAATACCACATCTTTGGATGAAGTTATATCCTCTGAAGTCCTACGTCTGGAGTGTTCCCCATGCCTACCAGTTGCAGAAGTATTCCTTCTGGAAAATGCTTCAACAGCACCAGAAAATTTGTCCCGGATATCTTGCCCCACTGGATTAATGAATTATAACACAAGTGTCAATTTGTGATGATTTTCAAAAGCTGCAATTTCACTAATAACAGAGGCAGATGCTGGCACAAGAGCGGATACTCATAATTCAGGGATTTAAAGGCACACATTTTACAAATTATCTTATACCAAGTAAAACTCATAGATAGGACATAAATTTGACAAGTCTTCGCTTGAAGAAATTGCTAAATACCAAAAGAAACTAATCACCCAAGCTGACTAAACCCTAAAAAGAGCCACTAAAATAGACAACATGCCTTATTTGAGAATATCGACAACATCACTTCAACAATAATACCTGACGCTCTTCCTGGCCTTTCTGCAGATGGCCCGGCATTTAGTCCAGCATTCCCACTAGGATTCTGGAAGAAATACAACGAATACACTATTGCTCATAAGAATGATTAAGCAACAATTTTCAATGATAACATCCAAAATAAAGTTTTCAAAAACTAACTCGTCCTCTAGAACTGGCACCGATCTGAGGATACTTCAAAATTGTCCAATCAAATACATAGTCGAATTGATAACCTGCACCAATGAAAGGTTAAGATTCAACTCGTGAAGGTAATCTGAGACTAAAAACGAGATAGTTAACAACTGGGAAAAAATTTGGACCGAAAAAGTAGACCTTCAAATCTATTTTTTTTAAAAGAGAAATTACCTTCACGAATAAACAAGTCTCTGAAAATCCTCTTCAAATATGAATAGTCAGGTTTATCTTCAAATCTTAATGATCGACAGTAGTGGAAGTATGATATGAACTCGGACGGATAAGATTTGCATAGCACCTGTTATGGACAAAAAAGGGAGTGTTCTCTGAATTACCTCATGCACTGACAAATCAGAGGCAAGATGGCCCAAACTAAGGCCAGAATATTGTATTTACCACAATGAGCTCGGTATAATTAAGCAGAATAAGTACATTTGACATGATCCATACTCGATACAAACCAGGGTAATGTTTCGTGTTACTATCATATTTCAACAAAATATTCAGACGAGGTGACTGCCTTGTCATGACATGCCCTCATAATTCACAAAAGGTGGTGTAGGTTGTACCAAGATGTATTCATATTCGGTAATAAGTACCTCTATTGGTGTCAACATCTTTTTCTCACTGATTTTATCGTATTTCTGCTTCTTAGTACCAGCTTTAAGTCCCTGCCATGGAAGGCTGAGCCAAAAAGAAACTGTCCCAAATCAGGAAACAGGAAAACCAACAGAATTTACAATAAGAAGAAACAGAATAAGTGCGAATTATGACTTGAAAACAAAAAAAAAGCCATAAAATCTAACCTTCCTCTAAGAAAATACATAAGCACATAACCAAGTGATTCCAAATCATCTCTTCTGCTTTGCTCTGCCATAAAAATGAAAAGGGACAACAATTGATTTGCTATAAATGATAAGCCAACTATGCCTCTAATAAGAATCTAAACAAGATACACCTACCAACTCCAAGATGTGTGTTGACACTCGCATACCGTGCAGTTCCTGTCAGATTCTTGTTTTCCCTGGGGAAGAAAATAGAAGAGAAGACCATATAGAGGCAGTCAAGATAATAATTTCTCAAAGCTGAGGGGGAAAGATTTAAAGAATGAAATAAAAATTTGACCAGCACACTTTTTGGATGTACACTTCCCTTGCATTCTCTTAATGCAAGATTTACATAAAAAGAAGTACCTCACATTACCTATCCCCCAAAAAAGAAAAATGACCAGCAGAGTCATTCTCTTTTCATCCTTTTTCTTTTACTATTCTTTCATGGACGATGAATGAAGTCATGACGAAGGATAAAAGGAAAGCTATTCATTTTCATATAGAAGCAGATTTTGGTGCTTTAAAAGAAAAAGAAACTATGATGCCTTTGTGATTATAAAACACTTCATCAAAAAAAAAAAAAAAGAGAATCTACCAATACCCAGTCATAACAAGCAGATTGATTTAATTTTTTACTAGAGGAAAAGCAAAGGCCACCACAAATAGTGATCATGCTTCTTTCTCGTCACTCTTACACTTAATCATAGAAAAGAGACGACACAACAGAGAGAGAGAGAGAAAGAGAGATGGCAATAACAATCTCAATAATAGGCAATAAGACAAGGATTAGGTTTGACACTCTACTGATGCAATTGCATTTGTGCAATCTTAAAAGAAGATGGTTCATTTTCCATTGCTTTTGAAAACTATTTCACATTAGAATCTCACCATTACTTTTGATTAGTTCGACAATCCTCTAGAAGAAAATAACCAAAAGAAAAGAAAAAGTGCAAACATCAGACACCCAACATACAAAGTTCTGGATGATGGAGATTTTCTAAGGATGTGAAAGAGAACCATAATTCTGCTCCTTTTTTTTCTTTAATAAAGCTATTCACGAGCATAACAAACAACAGGAAGTACCAGACCAAGTCAAAATTGTTGTTACCTGTATGGTATATGCTTGTGAGTCTGGAGATCCCTATACTTTTTGGCAAGCCCAAAGTCAATTGCGTAAACCTGTCATCAGTATTTAGAGACCATTGCATCAGCTACCAACACTTATTTTCCTTGAAGCTCTTACTTCAACACTGGTATTGGGTAAGCATAAAACATCCAATTACAGACCTAGAGAACCATAATAGTAGATCAAACAGATAAGTATAACCGCTAACTTACAAGTTCAATTTAGATGCCAAAAATAAATTTGTACAAATTAGGACTGACATCAACCTATCTTTATTTTTGTCTGCATTGGTAAAGGAGCAAGCCATGAGATTACTCCAAGCATTAACAGGGCATGAACACGCACCTGATTTGCCTTGCGACGTAGGCCCATTAAAAAGTTGTCCGGCTTTATGTCACGGTGAAGAAATCCTCTGGAGTGCATGTACTCAACTCTATTAATCTAAAAGAATGGCACAGGACAAATTATTACATCACGTACATAGGCAAACATGTAAGAAAGTTATTCTCTGAAAAGAAATGGCATGTTGATAATTACGAGTTGATCCGCTAGCATTAACACTGTTTTCAATGTAAACTTCCTGTTGCAATAGTTGAAGAGGTCTTCCAAACTTGGTCCAAGAAGGTCAATGACCATTATATTGTACTCGCCCTCCACTCCAAACCACTTGAGGTTAGGAATCCCGGCTTCATCAGAATGGCAAAGATATTAATTCTCTTTTCATAACAGTGTCACTGGCAAATTTGCTTGCTATATAACATGAATGAAACCCAAAGACATCATATTTTGATAGTTAAGAATAGATGTTCATAGAATTTTGTACTTTGTAGTGTAGGGAAAGCATGATAGATGCCTCGTCTCAATACTTTTTAGTTTTTGGAATTACTAGGGATGAAACTGTAACAACTATGCTCTAATCTTTTGGCTGTATTTTGCGGCGGCCCTATCAGCTTGCGTGAAGCTTAACTATTCCACCGGGTACCTCCTACCTCCCAACAGCACAGGTACCAGGCAGCTCTACCCTCCAAGGCGTAGGCAAATGGGAAAAAATTACCTAATTTTTTTTTGCCTCTGTTGGGTTTTGAACCTGAGACCTCATGCTTCTCCTCCCACTTCATTGACCATTAGACAACACTTTAAGGTGCTAGTTCCTTCTTACTTTATTAATGAATTCTACTTTCCCTTATCAAAAAAATTCAGACAGGCCCATTGAAAATAGGTTTCGTTTTCATTCTAATTAAAACTAGTCATGTAAAATAGAAGTCACATAGAAAGGAATAGCAAAATCTCCAAAGAAGCAATTAGACAAGTCCATTAAATTTGAAAGTCAAACCATCCCCCTCTTTGTTTCTTTGTTTCTTTGTTTCTTCTTAAGAGTTATCTAAGAATAAAATCACATTTGAAACATTTCCTGTAAAGAAATCATATGCAAGATGAGGAGGAAGTGAGACTTACTTCCTCCTTGGAGAAGCATATAAATTTTCGATTCATAATGTAGTTGAGGGTGCCTTGTCTTGGCAGATTCCTGAAAGTTCAACAAGAGGGAAAACTTAGACTGAGAACAGCTTTATCGCATGAAGCATTAAGAATCTTTAAACCGATAATGTTCGGGTAATTAAAACACATACTTGTCAAATAACCAAGACAAATAAATCCAGAAAACTATTCTTGCATTCCATAGGCAGCATGATACCAAACGAAAGCTCATGCAACGAGATAACTTGGCTGCTTGGGAATTGAACTTCATCTTTTTCCTTTTTTGGCTAAGAACACTTTGAACGGATAAGCAACTTTTTCTAAACTAGATAGCACAGGTCCACTTAGATTATCACAATCTCTTCCAGAAAACATAGTTATACAGCAAGTTAGATGCTATTTTAAAATTTCGTTGGATGAACTAGCTGAGTTGCACAACTTACACGTGATTCTATTGGATATACACAGTTGATTGTTCAGCCAAAATTTTCAGAATAGCCTTTGTTCCCATAACATACAGGTGACTAAAACACATACTGCAAAATAACCAAGCCAAATAAATTCAGAAAGCTAGTCTTATTTCCATAAGCATCATGATAACAAGAGGATGTCGAAGCTCACGGAATGATATACATGGCTGTTTTTTAATTCATCTTCACATTTTGTTATCATTTTTGTTGGTAACACTTTGATATGAAAACAGACTAAGTTCCTTTTTGGAAACTACATAGTACACTTCTACTTAGACCATGAACCTACTCCAGAATATAAGTAGTATAGCAAATCAGATGCTACTTCAATATCTTAGAAGGACGTGTACTACTTGTGTTCCCCCAACTTACAAATGCTTCTATTGGATATACACCTCAAATTTTCAGAATAGATAATCATGCTATAACATTTTTTCATCATTCAAAACACTGCAACCGCAAGAAAAACTATACTGAACAAGAATTACTTGAGATCTCAATAGACTAACTCAACAAGATAACACCCCACAACTCTTACAAACTTAAGAAATATTAACTATATGTCATGATTACAAGGTGGGAGTGACTTCCGTGGCAGACAAGATGTGGGAGGCGAGGCTGAGATGGTTTGGACATATCCAAAGGAGAGGCACAAACGCTCCGGTGAGGAGGTGTGAGAGGTTGGCGATGAAGGGCTAGATGAGAGGTAGAGGCAGGCCGAAGAAGTATTGGGGAGAGGATCAATATTATTTCCGTCATTTTATGTTAGTATTCTCATATTTCTTATGCTTAGTTTTATATTCCTAACTGCTTGTATCTTTCACATCGTTATCTTATTTTTCTTGCTGCTATGACTGCTTATTATTACCGTTGCTTTTCACTTCTACTTGAGTCAGGGGTCTATCGAAAACAATCTCTCTATCCGTCAAAAGGTAGGGTAAGTTCTGCGTACACTCTACCCTCCCTAGACCCCACCTGGTGGGATTATACTGGGTATGTTGTTGTTTTTGTCATGATTACAAGAGAAGAAAACACAAGGGAAGCAAATGATCTTAGTTGCGGTCAAAGAAGCTATCATGTAGAGAACCCCTAATTTGCCTTAAAAGACTGAATAAAGCGGAATAGACATACAAGATTCACATAGCTGATTCCAACTGATTTGGGATAAGGTAAACTAGATTGATTAACGTCACAATAACAATTAAATGCATTAGACATTACACAAGAAAAATAAATTCTACCACGTGAACTCCCTCTATGCAGACCAGAAAAAAAAACAGAAAAGATTGATGATTGTTGGTCGGAGACGGAAAAAGGCTCATACCAGCTTAATGGCAACTTCTTCTCCGTTCTGTATATTCACACCTGATCAACAAAGCAATAAGGAACAGTAAGAACAAGACACGACAAGGTAAAAACTACTAATAACATAAAGGGCACAATGAAGAAAATGAGGCTAATCGCGAATCATATAATATTACAAACAGAATCAACAAGCAAAAGCAATAGAAGATACCTATATAAAGCTCACCAAAAGACCCACTTCCAATCTTCCTTCCCAGCTTAAACTTCCCACCCACAACATGATCCATGCTGATTCAATTCAATCACCCTCCTCAAAATTTACCAAGATCAAACCTTTTCACAGCAATGATCAACTTTTTTTACTCGAATTACACCTCAGTAAATTTAGAAAACAAAAAAGACCCAAATTTTCAAACAGATTATTAATCCCCAGAAAAGTAGAGGGTCGAAATCAATGTTTAAACAATACAAATTTCAATAAAAATTTCCACAATTCCTAAAATGTATCCAGCAACAACACTCTAATTCAGCTACATCCTTCAATAAAACACAAACCCGGGTCAATCTTCAAATACCCATAAAGATTCGGAACCCTAATTGACAAGTAAGTCATTGATCAATTAAAAAAGGCAATCAATGTATGAAGAACCGATAAAAATAGAAACAAAAACCGCGTATATCTTCTGTGTATATTAATAATAAACTTTCGGTTTGTTTTGATTGAGAAATCTAATAAAATATTTCCCCCAATATTCTTTTATTAATTATATATCTCTTATTTTAGGTAAAATTATATACATATTATAATTAGGTCTCCTATTTTATGTAGAATTATATTTCATATTGTAATTAGGTTGATTAGTTTATTAGTTTAAATATTCTTGTACTACTATATATATATTGTACATTGTTGATAAACATATCTCCACCGCCGCCGACTATAGCTCTCGGCTGCCACCCCACGAGACCCTAGTGTTTTTTTCAGCAATTCTCTCTCCCTTCTCATCCTAAATTTCATCTTTCATGGCTGACAAAACTAAATTTCATCCAGCACTTGCAGTAAACAACATCAAACACTTCATCTTTATCGCCCTTAAGATGGAAAAGGATTAATACTCCTCGTGGACGAAGCTTTTTAAGATCCATTATCGTGTTTACGAAGTTATCGACCACATCATTCATCCTACACCAAAGTCCACAAACTTAACCTCTGCTTCGACTTCTGATAATGCACTCTTGTCTCGTTTGGACGTAGCCGTCCTCCCGTGAATATACGGCACAATCTCTAATGATATGTTGCACACCATCATTGAGACCGATGCCACTACCCGACAAACGTGGAAACGTTTAGAAAGTATTTTTCATGACAATAAAACTCAACGAGCGTTATACCTTGAAAAACAGTTCAAAGACGTTCATCGGGATGATTTCCCAAACGTGTCTGTATGTTGTCAAGAACTCAAGATGTTTGTCGACCAACTCTCCAACGTCATCGCACCAATCACTAATCATCAATTGGTCATGCAACTTATTGCACGCTTGAATAAATCCTATAATAGTGTTGCCATCATCATTCAGCAATGCACATCGTCACCTTCGTTTTATGAGGTCCGTTCGAAGCTTATTCTTGAGGAAACTCAGAAAATCAAGCGCAACATCACTCAGGCCAGCATTGTCGACGCCGCCCTCACCACAACCGTATGGCCCTCCACCGATGGCAGGGCCTCCAACTTCAGTAACCAGAACCGTCGGTCCGAGGACCCGCAGCAGCCCGCATCCACCCGCAACAACCGCCGTAGCAGGCAGTCCAGCAAGGGCCATGACGGACGAAATTCCGATAATAACGGCGGCGGGAACGGGCAGTCCCGGCCGGCAGGAAACAACCAGCAGTGACCGCGGCAGTGGCAGTAACCTCCTCCATGGGCTGGCTACCCACCGTGGGTCGTGTGGGCCCCACCATCATGGGCCTCTCCTCCTAGCCCGTATCTAACATCGTCGTGGACTCCACCTCAAAACCGACAGGCCCACCCTGACATAATCAGCCCATGTCCCCAACATGCCTACACAGCACAGCCCCCCCCCCCCCCCCGCCTCAACTAATGCACCGACTAACATTGAGGCAGCTATTAACACAATGTCACTCAACGCTCCAGATAAAAAATTGGTATATGGACACAGGCGTCACATATCACATGACGGCATCATGAGGTACTCTCTCGTCTTATTCCAATTTGAGTAATTTAAATTGGAATATTATTATTGATAGTGGACAATGCATTCTCATTCGCGGTTTTGGTCATTCATCATTATCCCCACCACATCCACCGCTAATCTTTAAAAAAGTTATTTATTCCCGTAAACTCATTAAGAATCTAATCTCAGTGCGACATTTCACAACTGATAATAATGTTTTCCTTACTTTGATCGTTTTAGTTTTTCTGTGAAGGATTTTACGACAGGGAGATGAATAATGAGATGTGACAGCACCGGAGATATCTACCATATTTCAAACGCCGTCAACAATCCAGCTTCAATTCCATCAACATTTGCTGCTCTTTCGTTTTCCTTATGGAACTCTAGATTAGGACATTCGGAAGATCATGTTTTACGCTCCCTTAAGCAAGATAATTTTATTAATTGCAACCGTATTTCTAGGACTCCTATATGTGCATCCTCCATTTTTGGGAAACATATTAAATTATAATTTTCTGCATCCACAAATTGTACTTTACTACCTTTCGATATCATACATAGTGATTTGTGGACGTCCCCTATTTTAAGGACGGCTGGCCATCGATATTATGTGTTGATTTTGAATGATTATTCCAACTTTCTATGGACTTTTCCAATTGGCAATAAATCTCAGGTCTACCCCATTTTTTCATCATTTAGTGCTCTCGTAAAAACACAATTTGAAAAGAGCATTAAATGTTTTCAATGTGATAATGGCATGTAATTTAATAATAATCAATTCAAACAGTTTTGCTCCAATAATGGTCTTACCTTTCGTTTTTCCTGCCCTCACACCTCATCTCGAAATGGTAAGGCCGAACGGAAATTCTGAATCATAATCTGGCATTACGCACTCTTCATGGCCAACTATTTCCTAAACATAATCTCAAACAAGTCTCTAGCTCAACGGTCGCCCACTCAAGTTCTATTTCGTAGGAACCCCTCATACCAAAATTTGTGTATCTTTGGATGTCTCTGTTATCCTCTCCATTCGATCACTCACAAACTTCAACCTCGATCTTCCTCGTGTGTATTTCTAGATTACCCCGCTAATAATCGTGGTTACTCGTGCTATGACTTGTCAAGCCGTAAAATTATCATTTCACGTCATGTCCGATTTGATGAGTCTCAATTCCCATTTGCCTCTATAAACTCGCCACATCGGCATTCCTACAACTTCCTAAATGATGGTCTGAGTCCTCTTCTAATTCATCATTTACATAGTCCGTCGTCCCAGACCTCGGCACCTGCCCCCACCTCGGACAGTCCGGGATACACTGCCCACCCAGTTCTGCCGACGGTAGCCTGGAACAGCCCGCCTTAGGGTGATTCCGCAGCTACCTCTCGACAAATCGAGCATCGACCAGCCGGTCCTGCAACCCCTGCCCTTCCTCCTCTTCTCGACAGTCCCGTGATACACACCTCTCCCATCTCGCGTCTCGAGACACGCTCTCGGACCATAGAAACACGTGTCATACACGGAATTTATAAACCTAAACGGTTGTTTAACCTATCTATTTCATTTGTCCATTCCCTTGTCCCTCAAAATCTTAAGGATGCCTTGTCTGACCCTAATTGAAAAGTCGCAATGATTGACGAATATAATGCTCTTATTGATAATAATATGTGGGACCTAGTACCCCCGTCCACCTGATGCTAACATTATTCGTTCTATGTGGATTTTTCAGACATAAAAATAATTTTGATGGTTCTTTTGAGAGGTACAAGGCTCATATTATAGGTGATGGTAGGTCTCAACAGGTTGGAGTGGATTGTGATGAAACATTCAGTTCGGTCGTAAAGCCTGCAACCATCTTGACCGTCCTCAGCATTGCTCTGTCCAAGTCTTGGCCCATTCATCAGCTTGATTTCAAGAATGCCTTCTTACATGTGGATCTTCATGAAACGATATATATGCATCAGCCTATGGGTTTCTTGGGCATCTCTGTCACTCGACATTCTGGCAGCCTATTTATGTGTCAGAAGAAGTACGTCGAAGAGACCTTGACTGTGCAGTCATGACATCTTGCAAACCATCCCACACGCAGTAGACACCAATTCCAAGCTCAGAGCTGATTCTGCCCCCTCTCATATTCAGACCCGACTCACTATCATAGCCTGGCTGGAGCCCTGCAGTACCTCACATTCACGAGACCTGACATATCATATGCCATGCAATAAATCTGCCTACACATGCACAATCCGACGGAAGCACACATGCATGCCCTCACATGTATTTTATGATACGCCCAAGGTATATTTCACTTCGGATTACATCTATACATGTCCTCGCTCACTTGTCTCACTACTTATTTTGATGCTGACTGGGGTGAATATCCTGACACCCGACGCTCCACGCCTAGTTACTGCATTTTTCTCGGAGATAACCTATTGTCTTGGTCTTCCAAAAGGCAACCTACACTATCTCGATCCAGTGCAAAAGCAGAGTACAGAGGTGTCGCCAGCGTCGTCTCTGAGTCTTGTTAGATCTGTAACCTTCTACTTGAACTTCACTGCCCGATTCAAAAGCCAACACTGGTCTACTGCGATAATATTAGTGCGATGTATCTTTCCGGTAATTTCGTCCAACAGCAGCACATTAAACACATTGAGATGAACATTCATTTCATTCGCGAAAAAGTGGCTCATGGTCAAGTTCTTGTTCTTCATGTTCCTTCCAGATATCAGATTGTCGACATCTTCACCAAAGGACTTCCGCGCATCCTATTTGATGATTTTTTAACCAGTCTCAATGTTCGTGAACCTCACGCTTCGACTGCGGGGGCGTAATAGAATATTTCTCAAATATTCTTTCATATCTCTTATTTTAGATAGAATTATATTTCATATTATAATTAGGTTGATTAGTTACCTAGTTTAAATATTTTGGAACTACTATATATATTGTACACTATTAATGAATACAATCAAGAAACATTTTTTTTAGAATAAAAAAATAAGGGGTGAAAAGAAAGGGGACAAAGAAGTAAGTTAAGATATAGAAGAAAAAAGGTCTTTCTATAAAAAGAAAGCAAATTGATTTTGATGTTGTATGCTTATTCGAAGGAGCGTTGTGAAGAGAGAGAGAGAGAGAAAGGGGATTGATTTGATTGAATTGAATTGAATGAATATACTGTCGTCTAGTGTGGGTGGAGATTTGAGGACATATGAGGAAATGAAGTGCATTATTATAGATATTATCATGTATTGTGAATGTTTATCTTTAGAAAAAATACTATGACTAATAATTTTGATACTAAATTAATTTTTTTTTATAAATAGAAATGTTCCCTTCGCTGTATTACATCCCTTAAAAAGAAATAAGAATTTTCTTCTCTTTTTCTCTACATATATTCTTGCTTTAATTTATTATTTTATAACATATTATCAGCATGAGACTCTCCCGTCTCAAAAAATCTTTGAAGGCTAAGGTATGATTTGTTTTGTTAAGTACTTATATTGTCCTTAATATTATATTTCACGTGTCTCGGCGTAATTAAACTTGTTAACCACCAGAAGTGGTAATTCATTATGATTATAAAGGAAGATATGTATGACTTAATTTGCTTCAGAAGTAGCAATATCTTTAAAAAGGTTCTAAGCTATCATAATTTGATATGCTTAAGGATGATTATGTTCTATTCTTGAAGAATAAGATTTTTTGATAAATGTTACAAATATAGATTCATTACTTGAAGCGAAGGTGACAAAATTTTGTAAAGTTTATAAATACGAACATACACTTGATTGTAGAGTTATCATGACTTATCTCCAAAAAAGGTAGAACAATTGAGAAAAAAATATTCTAAATATTGTATGCTTTACTCCTGAAGTAGCAAACTCAGAAATATGTTCTTGACGTAGCAAACTCAGAAATCTGTTCCCGAAGTAGAAAACTCAGAAATATGCTCATGAAGTAGCAAACTCAAAAATTTGCTCCTGAAGTAGCAAATTTTGAACTAGATTTCATAAATAATAGAACTTTGAACTCTACTCCGAAAGTAGTAGAACTTTGAAAATAGTTAGTGAATAAAAGTTCATGTAACAATAATTGTTTACGTGATTAGTAGTCTTTCAATCAGTATTGATTAGTCTAGCTTTAGTTATATTGTTATAGTTAGTTATTAATAAAATTTTGTCACTGTTTTAATTAACTATTGTTTTAACTTTATCGTGGGTTTGCTTGTTTATTGAGTAAAATAGTAAAGATTCTTACATTTTTTTGAAGCATAAGACTATCATATGAATATTAGATGGAATATATAAATTTGAAAAGTGAATTGATACGCGTTAAGTAGTGTCCTTCACATACTCTCTTTTATGAATAGAAAATAAAAGTGGAATTACTGATTCATTATTTATATTATGAACTAGAAAAGAGAATAATTTTTATTAAAATAAGGTATTGGATCCCACAGTAATATTTGTGTTAAGTAGTATATATATTGTAAACATTTGATTAATGGGCATCATATTCTGATAGACTAAGAAAGGAACATGAATTGATTCTCTGGAGTATGAATTGTGCATATTTTAAATATCAATAGTTAATAATTTGAGAACAGTCCTATTAAATGATGAAAACTTTCTAGGCAAATGACATATTCCTCATTACATCACGTCTCATGTCATGAAATGTTACTCCTAAATTATGGCATGTCTAATATTTTTTTAATTCATTTAATGACTTCTTTTCTATGTGTGGTTGATATTAATTGGATTTAATTGTTATTTAATCAGTAATTGCAAATAGTTCTATATATAAGGTAACATGAAAATTAGTGGGTATCCACTGATATATAACATTGAATTATTATATTGACCTTGTAAGTTGGACAATATACCTACGTGATTATTGATTTGGGTTATTATATCGAGACATTATATTGGGGTAAAGTTTCAGTTGTGTGTGCAACTTTATTGGTATTTATTTATTTTTACTAGAAATACTAATAATTGATAGAGTATTTATTTTACTTTGTGTATGTCGTTCTATTCGAAGATATGGATAACTCTCAAACCAAGTTTGGATTAAAATTCAATTATGAAGACATTTGTTTGATTGATTCTGCTACTACACATACGATATTCAAAGACAAGAAATATTTTTCTCATTTAATTATGGGTAAGAAAAATGTTAATACCATTTCTGGTAGTACCAACTTGATTGAAGGCTCCAGAAGAGCCACCATAATTTTGCATAAGGGAACAAAACTCATTATAAACGATGTCATGTTTTCTCCTAAATTCCGAAGGAACTTATTAAGTTTTAAAGATATCCGTCAAAATGGATGTCATATTAAAATAATGGATGAGATGAATCTTGAATATATTGGTATCACCAAAGATGTATCTGGCCAGAAAGTTATTATAGAAAAGTTTTTTGCTTTGTCTTCTGGCTTATATTGGACAAAAAACTGGTGTAATTGAGGCACATTCTGTCGTAAACCAGAAGTTTACTGACTCCAATACGTTTGTACTTTGGCATCATCGATTGGGACACATTGGATGTATAACGATGAGACGAATTATAGAAAATTCAAATGGGTATCCATTAAAGAACCTGAAGATTCTTTTAAATTATGAATTTTCTTGTCCTTCTTGTTATAAAGACAAGTTAATTATTAGGCCATCACCTACAAAGGTTGGGTTTGAATCCCCTGAATTTTTGGAATGTATACATGGGGATATTTGTGGACATATTCACCCACCTAGTGGATCATTTAGATATTGTATGGTCCTAATAGATGCTTCTTCTAGATGGTCTCATGTGTGCCTATTGTCATCTCGCAACCTGGCATTTGTGAAATTATTGGCACAAATAATTCGATTACGGTCACAGTTTCTTGATAATCCGATAAAGTCTATTCGCCTTGATAATGTTGCAGAGTTTTCATCCCGATCATTTCATGATTATTGTTTATCAATTAGGATAAAATTTGAACATCCTATAGCTCACGTTCACACTCAAAATGACCCTGCAGAGTCATTAATTAAACGTCTACAGTTGATAGTAAGACGATTACTTATGAAAATGAGGTTGCCCACATCTGTTTGGGGTTATGCTATTTTGCATGCAGCAATACTTGTTCGCCTCAGACCGATAAATTATCATAAATTTTCTACGTTGCAATTGGATTTGTGTCAAGAACCTAATATATCTCATCTAAGATTTTTTGGATGCGTCGTATATGTGCTTGTAGCACCACCACATCACACCAGGATGGGGCCCCAAAGAAGATTAGGAATATATGTTGGGTTTGAATCACCCTCCATTATCCGCTACCTTGAATCATTAACAGGAGATTTGTTCACTGCTCGATTTGCTGATTGTAGATTTGATGAGACAATTTTCTCAAAATTAAGGGGAGAGAATAATAAAATAAAAAGGAAAATGTTATGGAATAATCCATCATTGTCTCATCTTGATCCATGTTCTTCTATTTATGAGAAAGATGTCCAAAAGATTATTCACTTGCGAAAAATAGCAAATCAAATGCCATGCGCATTTACAGATTTGTAAATGATTACCAAATCACATATTTCTGCAGAGAATGTCCCAATTCGAATTGATGTCCCTATAGGACCATCTGCTAGTGTCATACCAAATGAGTCCAAAACACGCCTAAAGCGTGGTAGACCATTGGGTTCTAAGGATCGGAATTCTAGGAAAAGAAAAATAAATGGTCAAAATGACACTAAGAAAGAATCTCATAAATAAATGCAAGATTTGATCAATTCTGATATTCTTGAAGAAATCAATGAGCTTCAAACTCAAAAAAATGAAGAAATATCAATAAATTTATTTTATGTTAGGTCTAATTTGAATCGCTTGAAAATAAATGTGGATTATGGCTTTGCTTATAATCTTGCAATTAGAATTATACAAGATAGTGAGGATCTTGAACCCCAATCTGTTAAAGAATGTCGAGAAAGATGTGATTGGACAAAGTGGCAAGAGGCAATTCAAGCAGAGTTAAACTCAATTACCAAACGAGAAGTTTTTGGACCTGTAGTCCAAACACCTAATGGTATTAAGTTTGTTGGTTATAAATGGGTTTTTGTGCGAAAAGAATGAGAAAAATGAGATACAAAGATATAAGGCACGCCTTGTTGCACAAGGATTTTCACAAAGGCATGGCGTCGATTATTAAGAGACGTACTCACCCGTTATGGATGTTAATAACATTATGTTATCTCATTAGTTTCGATGTCCATGAGAGAATTGAGATGCATTTAATGGATGTGGTTACAACCTATCTCTATGGATCACTTGAAAATGAAATATACATGAAAATTTCTGAAGAATTTAAGATACATGAAGCATGTAGTTCAAAGTCTTGAAAAGTGTACTCAATCAGATTGCTAATATCATTATATGGTTTAAAGTAATCCGAACGCATGTGATATAACCGCCTTAGTGAGTATTTATTAAAAGAATGTTATACAAATGATTTCATTTGCCCGTGTATTTTTATAAAGAAAATAATATCGAAGTTTGTAGTACTTGTTGTATATGTTGACGGCATAAACCTCACTGGAACTCCGGCAGATCTCAAAAGGCAATTAATTATTTAAAGAAGAAATTTGAGATAAAAGATCTTGGAAAGACAAAATTATGCATTGGTTTACAAATTGAACATTTGACAAATGATATATTTGCCCATCAATTTGCATATACAGAAAAAATGTTGAAACAATTTTATATGGATGAAGCACATTCATTAAGTACTCCGATGATTATTCGATCACTTGATGTGAATGCCAGTGAAGGCTCATTTAGTAGACAGCGAGCGACCTGCAAGCACCTACTCCTATCAAAATGAAAAGCAACAAGCGGAACTTCTGTGCTTTAGTCGACAGGTTAGTGTCCTCAGACAACTTTCCCGATACAGAGTTGGAGGTTAGGCGAGTTAGGCCGTTTGGTTTTTTTTTCATCTATCGAAGGCAGTCAACGTGTCAGCCCGACCTAAAGAAAAGAATGAGAAAATTCTTGGTCCTGAAGTACCATATCTTAGTGCAATCGGCGCACTAATGTATCTTACCAATACCACAAGGCTTGACATAACATTTTCAGTTAATGTGTTAGCAAGATATAGTTGTGCTCCTATAAAGAGACACTGAAACGGAATTAAACACATATTGCGGTATCTAAAAGGGACCATCAATTTGAGATTATTTTATTATAACAATGGCAATCCCGATCTTGTTGGTTATGCTGATGTAGGGTATTTATCTAAACCACACAAAGCTAGATCTCAAACAGGACATGTGTTTATATGTGGGGGTGCTGCCATATCTTGGCGATTTACAAAGAAGACTATCGTAGCTATCTCATCAAATCATGATGCGATAATAGCAATTCATGAAGCAAGCCGAAAAGTTGTGTGGCTGAGGTCAATGATATATCTCATTCGAGAAAAATGTGGTTTGAAATGTGATAACATACCCACAGTCTTATATGAAGATAATGCAACATGAATTGCTCAATTGAAGGGAGGATTCATAAAAGGAGACATGACAAAAACACATTTCACCAAAGTTGTTCTTCACACACGAGATCCAAAAGAATGGCGATATCAACATGCAACAGATTCGTTCAAGTGATAATATGACTGATTTGTTCACCAAGTCTTTATCAACTACAACTTTCGAGAAGATAGTGCACAAAACTGGAATGCGAAGACTCAAGCATTTGGATTGAAGTTCTCATCAAGGGAATTAATACATGTTGTACTCTTTTTTCCGTATAAGGTTTTGTCCCGCTGGATTTTCCTTGTAAGGTTTTTAATGAGGCAACCAAAATGTGTATTATTATAAATGTGTACTTTTTTTCCTTCACTAGAAATTTTCCCACTGGATTTTTTCTAGTAAGATTTTAATAACGCATATTATCTATCAAAATAGACATCCACGGGGGAGTGTTATAGATATTTTCATATATTGTGGATGTCTATCTTTAGGAGAAATATTAGGGCTAATAACTTTGGGACCAAGTCAATTCTCCTATAAATAGAGGTGCTCCTTGTATTACATCCCTTAAAAAGAAATAAGAGCTTTTCTCTCTCTTTCTCTACAAATATTCTTGCTTTAGTTTATGGTTTTATAACACATGATTTTCTTTTGTTGTAAACTTTTTCTTGTATATGTGTGTGTGGTTAAAATGAAAATGTTTTACTAAAACTATTTTTAAAAAATTTAAAACAAGAATGATATTTTAAAAAAATATAATACACGAACAACTCCTTAAATTATCGTTAAACTTTATTTATATATATTCAAACTATGATATGTTTCAATTTAGTATTGAAGAGGAGATGCACTGATGGCCCAATGTGGAGCTGTGAGAGATTGATTATGGATGATTTCATAAATAATAAAGGTAGGCCGAAAAAGTATTGGAGAGAGGTGATTAAACAGGATATGACATTACATAGAAGGCTATGAAAGACACGAATTAAGATAAAAGGCTAATAAGTTGTTGAGCATTGTCTCATTTATCCTTCCATATTAGTAATCGTGATATTACTCTCGTAGTTACTTGTTCTTTGATTTTTGTTACTATTTGTTGTCTTTTTACTTTGATTATAATATTGGAGTATTTTATTATAGTTACTGTTCCTTTTTTAAAGAATTCTTTGTCATGTTATCCGTGGCTTCTACCTCACAATATAGGGATAAGGTCTGCGTACATTCTATTATCTTCATACCCCATTTGTGATATTACGCGAAACATGTTATTGTTGTTATTGTCGTTTACCTGGATATACGATAAAATATTCTTATTAACTTAAATTTTATTTGCACATATTGCAATTACATCAGAAAATTATTCACATAAACATGTCACATAAAATTTTATGATTTATTAAAATTAATACGAATAATTATAATTTATTAAGGCTAATGCCACCTTCTGAATTCACGATCCATTTTTTTTTTGAGAATTTTACTCGATATAGATAACATATAAGAGTATTTAGCTACACTAACTATACTTTAATTTAATTACACAGCGTAGCTATATTAGGTACTCCTATTTAAATTATCTACCGTATTACTACACCTAAGCTGTAACATACGGCACTGTATCAAAGTTGGCTCTTTTCAACAATGGATTCACCAATGTCTCCGTCTTCTTCACTATCCTCTCTTTATCTCCGCCTCTATACCACCCGGAAACACCCATCGGACCACCCGTATTCCGCTATTAAAATAGAACTCAATCATTAAAACAGAGCTCCAACGTTGACTTATGATCAATATGGGGTGTTGTTCGATGTGAATTTTAAAGAATCATATTTTCAAGACGAAGGACTTATGAGATTTGATGATGAAAAGAACATGATTTTCATTTGAATTGTTTGATATGATTGGTAGCATAGATTGATTAGTAGTTGGTAGTGAAGTGAAAAGGAATATATATGTTGAATTCGTGAAAATATATTCTATTGTTTGTTTATTGGAAGTTGATGACATCCTAGGAAAATTCATTGTTCACAATATTTGAATTTTGAGTTTGATGTTAATTGGCAATGGAAAATATTCTTTGTTATATTCCTACTTATACATATGTACAAATTCCATCCTTGTTTCTGAATTTCTTCAGTCTTTATATAGTTTGGCTTTTGGCTTTCTGGTTAGTCTATTATGCATAATTTTTAAAGAATTAATCTAAATAGCCAGTCATCCAACAAAAATAGTTGGAGAATGTATAATATGTGTATAGTTGTACATAATCAATATATAATTTATGTATACGGATTAGAAAAAGTAAAGAGTGAACTCGGAAGGCTATTTGTGTAAAGAGTTTCTCAAATTACCAGACACCTTTTACTTCATTCTTTTAATTTGGGCCTTTCTCCCAAAAGCCCAAAATAATGTAGAGAAACGATGCACTTAGAAAACGTCAAAAAATAGCCCGCTTGGGCAGTTCAATTGGTTTCAAGGGAGATATTTGGAGTAAGGACCAAGGATCGAATCCCGTCAGCGGCAGTGTGGAGGTTTCATAAAGGAGGGCCCCTTGTGCGCAACGTGGTACTGGTCTAACCTTTGAAATCAATTGAGTCATCATGATTTACCTCCTTCACAGACCTGTCGGACCGGGGTGTGGGGGCTCCTGAGGTGGGAGATTCCACCTTTTTGGAGTAAGAAAACGTCAAAAAATAGCCCTTTTCTAGTGTTTATGCTTTAAGGCTCTTTTTTCATTCTTACATGTTACAAAACCTTACTGTTCTAATCTTCTTGCAATTAGAGGCGAATATAGTACAAATTCTGTAAATTTAATTGAGCTTATTACTTCTCCAACTAACTATACATTTACATGTCCATAATAATCCAATTGCTCCATACAAAATACTAATAGAAGAGGCATCTAATACTTCATATGTGCTCCACCTTGCAATATTTCTCAATTTGGCAGTCATGAGCAATAATATGAGACCAATGCGGAAGAAAAATACTATATTTAATTTGAATGAAAAATATGATATTTAATTTAAAACTAAGATTGTAAAAGAGGTAGTCCGGTATACGAATCACTTCACATTCATGCAAGGTTTGAAAAAGAACTGCACCATTAAAAAGGTGTAATATGGGCAACTTACCCTAATACAATCAGTGCCTGATTTCACGTCTCAAACTCCAATCTACATCACACATAAACAACTTTACCTTGTTTCAAAGCTTTAGAGAACCTTTTAACTAAATTGTCCAAACATTAGGATCAGATTTTCAAAATTTATTGTTTTGATTGTTTTTCAAATTCCAAATACAATTTCATGGCCAAACACTAATTTTTGAAAAAAATGAGAAAATTTTATAAAAAAGTGAATAATTCATTCGAGTACTCTAGCTAGTGTTTGACCATAGATTTTGGATCAGATTTTAAAATTTATCTTCAAATATCTATTTGGCCATAAATTTTTATTAGGTTCTTGAGACTTTCACTCACAAAACTTCAAGTTTAGTAAAATGCATGTCCAAACACAACTTCAAATTACAAAAATCACAATTTCAATAAATTCAAATTTTCAAATTTCAACTTCAAAATCTACGGTCAAACGGAATCCTAATATATAGAGTTGCATTATTGCATATGAAACAGTACGTTCAAATGGTGAAACACAGTACATTTTGATGAACTAAATTTTACAAGCAAAGCAAAATGTACTTTTATAACTACTTTAGTACTACACGCCCCAGTATATGACAGTAGCAAGTAACAACACATAACCACCTACAAAGCTAGGGATATTTAATACTCCAAAGGACTGTTTTCACAATTCGTATCTGACTCCTTTACTAAACCCAATTAAAACAAAAAGGATCATTTAGAATAATTTTAGGAGTGTATTAAATATTACATGGAAGTATCCTAAACATGGCTAACAATTGCTTATGACTGTGACATTGTAACAATCGGATATATTACAGATCAATTAATTATATTCTTTTGATCATTCGAATGATCAAATAACGTTAATACAAACTATGTGAGTTGTGACATTGTATCATTTTCCGATCTTCGTGGCAAGATCACTCGTCTCTGGTTCAACAAGAAATGGGAAGGTGGCATCTAGAGGGGTCAGCTTGCTGGCAGGGAGTCAATTTTGCGGCCTTAGGATCGCAAGTTCGATTCTCCCCTCCGGATATCGTCCTCCGGGGCACATACATGTGGTAAAGCCTGGGCGCTAAAAGCCGCGCGGGCATGTTGCAGTGTGGGTTCGGTCTCCGCCAAGCCTTATGGATGGGGCTTGTGGGGGGGGGGGGGTCAACCTTGTAGCATTGATCCGTTGGACGCAAGCATACACTGACCATGTGTGCACATCCTGCGATTTACTTGGTGGTGGGGTGCTGAAGGACCGGTCCCATCATCTCCAGGAAGTCTGGGTAATATCAATAAAGTAGTCAGGCGCAAGCCTGGATTATCAAAAAAAAAAAAAAATGGGAAGGTGGCCATTTAGGTAGAAAACAATGATAATTACACTAGTATGCCTTCCAAATTTACAATTAAAGCTTGTCAACCACAAAGCAATTTCGTGTCCTTATTTCGCACAATTCAGACATTAAAATTTAAAGTTAAGTGTCGCAGAGTCTTACTTTAAACCTGTATATCTGAAATTGGACTTCATTTAAATTGAAGTTCAAAATCAAACATACAAATTTAAAGTTTTCAATTTCAATCACACATAATTAAAGATGATATAAATCGACTAAACATGAAATATTTTATTATATATTAAATGGCGATCCTCCAAGCGGTTATATGTGCACTTACCCCACAATTATCACATCGTGCGAGGATAAAGGTTCCCTAAAATATCAGCACCGCCCAAAGTGAAAGAGGGGAAGAAGGAGCCCACGAATCTCAGTGTTTTATGTTTATGTCCACTTTTGGGTTGGCAACTCATAGTGGGCTTTGCTTTTGATGTGGACCGGATGGTGAGTAGTTTTTGCAAATTGTACGGCCCATGGACTTAAAGAACCTAAATCCTAATACCCTATTGGCAACTTTTTAAAATTAATTTATTTTGAAAATAATTTTTTTCAAGTAAAATATTTTTGGTGAAAAGTAAATTACGCTTGGCTAATCAATGTTAAAAATTATTTTGAGAAACAATTAATTTGACTAAATTTTTTAAAGTGCTTCTAAATATATTTTCTCAAAACTACTTTTCAAAAGAGTATTATTAGAGAAAAACAATTTTTTAGCTTCTGAAAATAATTTATGCTACTATCAAAAAATACATATTTTCTTTCAAAAATTTAATCAAACACCTCACATTTTTTATAAATAATTACTTTTAACCTCCCAAAAATTTCATTATAAAGTTCATCATGGAACATGAATTTGGATAGGGTCAAGAAAATCCAAATATGGGAAGGGCCCACTAATCAACAGGAATCGGGTACAGATTTACTGTACCCGACATGAATGACAGGCATGCACGTGGAATCATGTACTGTGGACCCCTTTCTTTAATCAAATTGGAACGTCCCATCGAGTTGACTGCTGAATGCAGGATTTTCGAACCCAGGCCCCTACTCTAACTCGTACAAATTTTTAGGCTTACTGTGTTCGTGTCATTTTATTTTAATTTATGTAAAAAAAAAAATATTTTCGAGAGTTAGTTTGATTAAATTTTAAAATTATATTAAATTAAAATATATATATTTAAAAATTACATGAAAAATACAGTAAGTTGCAACTATTTTCATATCAATTTAATGAAAAATAACGTCTTAAAATGTTAGTCAAAGTTAATGTAGTTTGAATCTCGAAAAGTCAAAAGTGTCACATAAATTGGATGGAATATATACATTTTCACGTAATAAATATAAATTATATACTATATTATTTATATAAAGACTAATGTCATATACGTAGTATCATGATTAATTAATTCATTATTTTTTTTGATATCCAGCTTCCTGACTTACGCCAGATTATTCCTAGAGATAGTAGTCACGGTCTATCAGTACTACTACCAATAAATCATGGAATGTGTCTGAATGACCAGGGTTTGAGAACAGATAAACTGATATCACGTCATTTCCCAGAAGAGAACAAATTGCTCCTACCAGGGTTCGAACCCTGCAGGCCTCAAGCTGAATTTTAAGTTCATTTACTTTGTCATACAGCTATGACCCGGAGTACTTAATTAATTAATTGTAGATACAACAATATACCTAGTGAAATTAATTAATTATAGATAGATAAAACATTCAAAATGTCAAAACTACCCTGTGAGGGTGTCGTCAACTCTTTTCCAAGTCGTTATACACTTCTGAACTAAACACAAGTATATGCTATACAATGTATATTCAATTTTTAATACGGTCAATCAATTGCCTGATAAAATTACATGTGCATTATTTAATTATTACTACTATTGTTTAGATATGTGTCATGCATCGACCTACAAATATGTGAAATTAGGGGTGGCCAATGGGCCGGATTTGGGACCGGTGGGTCGGGTTTTGGTGGGATCGGGACGAGACGAAAAAGGGCGTGATCGGGGCGGGTCAGGCGGGATCGGGATAGGCGGGATTTACCGAAGTCACGCCCCGATCCCAATCCCAATCCCAATCCCAATCCCGTCGGGATTGGGATCCCGGACGTTTTTTTTCCTCACTTAATTTTAAAAATAACATATATATAAAAAAAAACTCAATAATTAAACAAGATAGTGTAATAAAAACATCGCAAGGTTGTTTTTGTGCCTCTTATATTATTTAATAGACATGTGATTTTTTTGTAATACAAATACAATTGTCAAAATTGCAACTTTGTAGTGTTGTTCAAAAGTTGCAAATTACATAGGAAAATTGTAATTAAAAAAATTACATTCTGAAAAAAAACTGTTCTAGTTTCTTGATAATTTCCTGTGGTTCTTCGGTTGAAATTGGTATTTGTTGGTCAAATTGATCCACGTCGCTTCCACCACCTTCTGATAAGATTTCGTTGTAATTTTCGTCTCCTTCTTCGTTGATCTCCGGTTGACCGCACCTTCTCCGCTCCGCTCATATCCAATCTCTGAATAATACTACAATCTTCAAGCTGTCTCCGGCTAATGAGTGTCTATGCTCTCCTATTTGATATCTGCCGGCGGAAAAAATACTTTCAGACGCAGTTGATGACGCTTGAATGTTCAAAACATCTCGGGTCATCATTGAAAGTGTCGGAAAGGTCTTCTCATTCCCCCTCCAGTATTTCAGCAAGTCTTCACGTCTTTCTTCATTGAGAACTGCTTGGTATGGTATAGAACCCTGCAAAACAAAAATATCAAACTGACTAATTTGGTTAGTAGCGGTATGACCGCACATTCTATTTCTGAGGCTTTCAATACTAGCCGCAGAAACAACATGTCTTTTGTGAGGTTGTGTTGAAGAAGAATATGGTATGGAAGCCGGTAGGTTACTAGCACTTTCTTGTTGGTAAACCTATATACTTTTTTGCATTGGTCTTCTATGCTAGAAAATACTTCTTCTTTAGTTTGTTCAATAGGTGGTGGGTGATTTGGATTTTTGGGACTTGGAGGTGGTAGCAATTCTATACAATCGTAAATAGTTTCAATAAGTTGCGAGAATAGAAATAAAATATTTTTTTATTTCGATAAACATTTTTGTAACAGCTGCCATATAAGCTGGTTTTACCATATATTCACTAAGTAATAAAAATATTAGAGTTATATAAAACAACATAGTTGAAATAGTAAGATAATATATACTGAAAAATTCTTTTGTTGCTTGAAAAAATTTCTCTAAAAATACAATAAGTTCGAAACTTTTTACCCAATCACTATCTACAACCATATCAGCTGGATTTTGATTATGAGAGTTAAAAAATAAAGTTATAGGTTTTTTATAGTCATAAGCAACAAGTAGTTGCTCGTATAAAGAATTCCACCTAGTGGATACTTCTTCTGGAATTTTTCTATACTTATATAATACTAATTTCAATATTATTAATATCTAACTAATTAACTTGTTTTTACACCAAACGACCAACAATAACATACCCAATATAATATCAAAAATAGCTAGGGAAGGTAGAATCAATATACGCATATTTTATCCTTATCTTTATGGCTAAAGAAGTTGTTTCCGATACCCTCCGCATAACCACGCCTATATCAAACGGCCCCGCCCGACCCTAATATTTTATAAAGACACCTTCTTTCATTTATTTAGAAACAGTTGCAATAATTTACAGTAAAGACGAGCTTTATTTTCTTTCCCTTACTGCAGAACAGTACACTATTATTGCAAGATTGTAGTTTTGAATTTATGTGTATTCTCTCTCCAGTTTCTTATAGCAGGTTGTTCCATCTATTCTTAAAATTTGATACGGAGTATAACGTTATTATGTTAGATATGAAGTCGTACCATGATACGGTCTCTCATAATTGAAAATGACAAATTTGTGTAAGCAGTAAGCACCAACCTGTCCAAGATTACGTATTGCCAAATATGTCGAGACATATTTAATGTAATTTCCTTTTAAGTCCACAATAGACACTCGTACTGGCGGATGTAACATTAAAAGATGAGTTTAACGTATATATAGTTATATACCCCGGCAGACATGTTAAACTCAATATAACTTTTATTCAATATATATATATATATAGATATATATATATTAAAAAATCTATTAATTATTATAAATATATTTGATAATGAATTCAATTATTCTTTAAATATAAGTTGAAGGTTGAATTAGAAATTCATAAACTTCAAATTTTAAATTTATTTTTATATATTGTCAGTATAAATTATAAAGATTTAATTTACATCGTATCTATGTAATTTGCCTTATTCTCAATATCACATATCCACATTTAAAGAAACTTACCATTAAATATTCTTAATTTGGAATGATGGTGTGCAATTTTGTTTTTAATGATGATTTATTTATATAGCTTAGACTCTTAAATGATAATAGCAAGTTGGATGCATTTTGTGGGTAAATACTTGCTCTCATCCGGGTGTTTACACCCGATCAATAAATAAAGAACATGTGTCATTTTAATTAACTACAATTATTATTAATTAATCATAATTAAGTATCATGTGTTTAGCGAATAACATATATGCTCTCTAAGATCATGTTCTGAAAAAATGATTTTAACAAAGATTCCAACTTCCTCCTTAACTTCTATTTTACGTCATCCATAAATAAAGGGTTTCTTTTCTTTGAAGATGTTTCATGACCTTTCTTAAGAATTATTCATCGACTTAAAAACCTCTTAATTATCCACCCACTATCATAACTAATACTAAAGCTTATAAACGTTGGAAAATAATAATAAAGATTAGTCACAAAGTTTTAGGAGACACGATTTTACTCCATGAAATTGACTGATCGATGCATGCATGAATCTAGAATGTTGAGTAAATAAATAAATTTAGGGGAAATAGAAAAATCTAATGGCTTTGATAGAGTTAATATCGTTCATCAAGGAATTATGTCCCACTATTTTGCTACATGAATTTGTAGCCCGATTTTACAAAGTTAACCAAGCCTGAAATTCAAGTTTAGCTCAGTACTAGCTTGAATTTTTACAAGAGCGTGGCGTGAATATTCTGAGGAAGAAGAAAAATTTGAACTGTTAGGCAAGTTTTATTAAGTATTTATGTACATTTAAGAGGCAAAAGACGAGTACTATTTATAATATCATTAGACATCTTTTCAGATAGTTACGTTGTTCTTTACAGACACTGTTAACTCCTAATAGAAACTTCAAAAAGTCGTACGTCTTTTAATTTAATTAAAAATAGAACTTGTCTCGTCTTCTCTTCCAATCAATGACTACACTAACAGGAGAAAGCATAGCAGTACACGTTGTAATCAGTATATCCCAAACTATGAGATTATACATAAGAGACTATATATAAAACATCAATTTAATTTGCAGGATTTGTAATAGGTGTTGACAGACAACCAATTACAATAACTAATGGTAAAGTGTTTGTCCATTTGAACACATCCGTAATTTGATAATTATAATTAGGTCTTGTAAGCTTCTTTCATAAAAACTTAAGCATAGAATATAGGTCAATATATACATACATAGCAGAATGAATATCAAAGTGAAAGGTAATGTGACATAAGTGAAAATACCAAAGACACCACATAAGTTGAGCTATGACGATTTTATTAGAATTTCTGACTTCGTCACTGCTTGGAGCTCAAGTTAGTCACGTAGTTTTGCGCCTTAAAGTAGCCGATCATCATAGCTCAAATGGCAGTGCACCTTTATCTTTAGAAGATGAACAAAAAAAAAATAGAACAAAAATATGTCATATATATACATCGAGACTATGCAATTACTTAGGTCATGAAAAAAAAATGTAAGAACATATAGTAAGTGGACTACTTATTAGAATACTGATCACAAGTACTAACTTTTAATCACTACTGAAAAAATAAGAATTAGAGACGGACATATTTCGTAGCCAAACAATAAAATTCGCCGCTAATCATATTTAGGTGATGAATCATCGAAAAAAATACTAGAGAGCAATTTAGCGATGAATTAACGATAAAATTCGTAGCTAATTTCTGTTTAACTTGTGGTGTCACATTATAAACGTTTGATTTCATCCTTCGATTGTTTCCGAAACACATGTAAATTAAATCATCCTATGATATACAGTGAAATGATTAGTACGTATAAAGTTGGAATGGGAATATATCTATCTAGGCCAATGTTCTAGCTAGAATTCATACCCCACTACATAACTCTAAAAGAGTAAATATGTGTCAATCATACACACATTAAATATGAAGCATTAAAAATTTCTTTTTGTACTAGGCCTTTATTTGTCACAATGTAATGAGCATTTTTAGCTTAAAGAAAGCAATGACTATGCAACTTTCACTTTAAACCAAGTAATTAGAGAAAGCTCAAAGTGCTTCTAAAGCATAATGCAAATTACATAGATTTGAAAGGAAAATCAGCACACACATTTTATTTACTTTAACCGATCGGCTTAGGGTTTAGTATCAGAGATAGCTTGGTAGATAAATTAAACATACTTGAATCTTGCTTTATAGATGTGAAATTATTTTTCTTTAAGGTCCAGCTTGCAAGTGTAATTAAAATTGGGATAAGTGGTCATTCGGGTGAAACTATTGCCACCCGGTGACCCAAGAATCTTAAACGTGATTTTTTAGTTTTAATTTTATTTTCTAGCCATTTTCCAACTAATTCCAGCACATATATATAAATTGTATCATTGTTGTATATATATTACTGTGTATGTATAAAAAATGTATCATACGTATAGAAATTTTATCATTGTTGTATATATATTATTGTGTATGTATAAAAAATGTATCATACGTATAGAAATTGTATCATTATTGTATAGAATATGTATCATTACTGTATTTGTATAGAAAAGATATCACACGTATAGAAACTGTATCATTATTGAATATGTATACCTAATATATGCATAGAAAATGTATCATTGTTATATAATTTATGTATAATAAATATACAAATCAACATATAATCAGTATATAATCTATACACACTAATAATAGACATTATACACTATTTACGATACAAAGAAATATCGTATAAAATAATAGGAGTATTGAGTTTTGTAATGAAAAGGGAAAATTAAATCAGAGAGTATATTAACAATGTTAAATTATATGTGAACATTATTTTTTCCAATTGCTCCCAGATTCAATCAACTTCGAATTTACCATGTTTCTAAAACACGAGTGAGTGTCTATTAAACCCAAATCCAAAACTCTTTCCCTTTGCCTCTTGTACAACCTGTTCAAACCTTTTCAAATTCGAATACTAACTCGAAGTTGCCATTAATGGCGGCTGGTTTAAGGTAGAGAGTGGTGGCAGGAGACAAAGCACCAGCCATTTAAGGTGGAAGAAAAGCGGGAGAGAGGATAGAGTGAAATTTTAGATTTTGGCTAAAGCTCGTCTTTATTTTGGGTCTAAATATTATTTGAGTCATTTACTTAAAATTAGGCTTTTTGAACCTTTTCTTTTACCGGATGGTCACACTATGTTCTTTTCTTATTAAAATAATAATACTAATACAAGTAAACAAGGAGTTGAATACACTTTCCAAATAGTTTTTCAACTTGATATTTCTTGAAGGTAACATTGTTTGCAAATTTCATTAACCTCTTGACTATTCAGGTGACAAGACCTAGAAATAATATAAATAGATGTATAATTCACCATTAAGACCAATGAACATCCTTATTTTATAATTTGCAAAAGTTATATAAGTATTGATTATAACCCTTTATTAATTGAAGAAGACATTGCTAAATGAAAGGTCTCGTATAAAAGCAACAATATTTGAGTCTTGAGAAACTAGAGCTGAAAAAATTGGAAAGCTGAAAGCAAAAAAAGAAAGGAGAGCCACAAATTTTTTGAATAAGTCTTCCACACAATTAGCAAATTAAAGCTTCAGTTTTATGAATCTCTCATATATATTTCCACTAGTTAACTTATCTTCTGGAGAAATAAATTGCCACTATGCATTTAGTAGTTCAAACACTGCATATCCTTTACAACATCACAAAGGTAATCGGATCCAACCATAAATCCTAATATCATATGTCATACATATGATATACACGAATCTGATCAGAGGCAGATAGAGCCTATATTTAATTAGTTCAACTGAATCTAAGTGTTTTTGAACTAGCTATATGTGAAAATAATTTTAATGAATGGAATAGTATTAATTTTTGAACTCATAGCTTCAAAACTACAATGTGTCAACTGTCAAGTGCTAAGAATTTTAACAGTTGAGCCCAATAAATTTAAATAATCCGTTAGATTTGATGTAGTACTATGTAATGTGGCAGTTGGAGCATATAAACAACGAGTTCAATTGAATCCAACATTTTTAACATGGAGTATACTAAAATTTCAACAAATATTAAATTTTGAACTCATATCATTTGAATTATGAATCCACTTCTATTCATATTTACCAGTAACAACCAAAAAGAAAACTAGCAATATCAAGTACTACTTCTTATGTTTATGTTTATGTGACATTATTTCTCCGTATTTATATTGACGCATCTCTATATTTAAAAATCTAAAAAAACAAATATTATGATATATTTAAAATTATAAATTAAAAAAAAAACTCAACTTTTAATTTAAACCTCATTTTGAGTTAAACTATATCACTATAAATTGAAACCAACAGAAGTACTATTGAAAAAGGAAATTAGATTGCACAGTTTTCAGGATTGATGACATCGTACACTTGCTCCTACTACAAGTTACACTAGTACAACAACTATGTCCAATACTATTGCTGTTACTTAATTTTGATGAGAGCACTACAGCAACTAAGAGTACTTCTGCATCTCAAAGGTGAAAAGATCATTCCAAAATCTATGTTTTCGTTTCGTTCTAGGCGAATTTAGTATTTAAACTCTATGGGTTCATTTTTAAGGTTCTAATTCATTACTATAATTTTAATATTTTTTTACACATAAATTTATGTTCGTCGAAAATTATAGTTCAGTTGAACAACAAACTAGAGTGGTAGATACGCCTATGGATCCATGTTGCTAAAAATATGATTAGCTGAAGAGTGAAATCACGAGTTGGTAATTAAAGCATAATATCAAGTTTAACCTGAGGGTGGTGGAGCCGGCAACTGTTGCTGCGGTGGTGGAGGAGGGCGTTTTCGTTTTTTCTTCTTCTCATAACTAACTCCCCTCGCTTTGGACTGCAAATCACGAACCTCACGAAGATAAAGCCTAACAGCCCGAGCACCAAAAGGGTTCGTTTCAGGCTTTCCTCCGTTTTCTTCAAAGGCTGCTCTAAGTCGTCCTACCAGTGCATCAAGGCTCCCCCAAGCTTGCTTTAGCGGACACGGGCACGGTGCTGGAGGATTTGGATGGCCATAAAACGGACACATCTGTAAGAAAATCACAATCGATCAGCCAAAAATAATATTTACCCTATATACACAATATTAATGTCTAATTTTCTAACGAAGGATATTCAACAAGCTTCCCCCTTGATCTACAACATCCTCCTGTATCAGATATAGAATCAACAGAATCATATTCAAGATTTGAAGTTTATGAATTCGTACATCAAACTCAAGTTAATATATATATATATATATAGGAGTAAGTAATAGTAACTGAGTTCATATTCAAATATTTTTAGGTATTTAATAGATATTTTATACAAAATTCCAGCAAAAGTTACTGAATTCCCATAAAACTATACGTAGCGCTCTAAATCTACGAATAGGAGAATATTCTTACTGGAGTATGAACTTTAGTCTTGCCAAATTGATCAAGGTACCGAAGAAATTCTAGTACGTGAGCACCACTGCATCTGGAGAGGATGAGTGGAGGCCTATGATTTCTTAAGTACTGATCGAAAGTGTTCCAGTCCCTTCGCTTCTGATTTTCATATCTACTCGAAGTCAATACAGAAGTTGAAGTTGAAGAAGAAGCAGAAAGTTGGATGCTAGTACTGTTGTTGTTGTTAACTGTCTCACTGTTGATTTTCTCTTGATGATTCGAACTCTCTATTTCCGTAAATGAAGCCATATAAAACGTTATATATGACTAATTTTATCACTAGTATAAGATTTCAAAAAATGGAAATTGAGGATCTTTATCTGCGTGATTCTAGATCGGTGCTTTATTGGTTTTGTTACTGTTCATTTCTCAAAAAAGGGAGAATTTGATGATGATGAAGAGATTGATGGGAGGTAGAATGATTGAGAATAGTAGAAGAAGACTTTCCCTTTCTTTCTTTATCTTTCAAATCTATGATATGTTGGTGTTTTGTTGTGTGGAGTTTTTTCTTTGTTTGAACAATACTATAAATTTTTGTAAGACTGGTAGCTTTTTTTTTCTTCTGAAAATGATAGTGTACGTTTTTTTTGCTAAAATAAGGGCAAAGCAAAATATCTTTGGTTCTTATTGGGCAGAGAAGGGAGCACTGTTTAATTAGGGTTTATATGGAAATGAAATGAAATAATGTGATATAAAAAGGAAGTAGACATGGCTATTTTTCTTCTTCATCATGAGTGGCTTAGCTGCTTGAATGACAGCTGCATGACTAGTTTGACGTAAATGCCCTTTTGCTACACGTGAGAAATAATTACTTTCATCATCACTAAGTTCTATTCTCCTGATATTTAATTTTTGATTGACAATTCTAGATAGGATAGAGAAATATGACTTTTTTTTAATGTGTGTGTTTAATCATCATATTAAAAATTCTATTGATTTAACTAATTCAGATTTCCACATGTTTAATAAGAAGGGTATATATATGAATAAAATTGTGATGAAATGGATATGATTCTTGTGTCATTAACCAGAGGAATCTCATTATTTAAATTTTGAAAATATAAATACTTTTAGAGATGGATTCTTTCGAACTAATAACTTTTGATATATGTATAGATATATATGTATATATATTCATAAATATTAGATTTGAATTCATAATTTTTAAAATTATAATGAAATTCAATGCTAAATATCTTAAAAGTTAAACCCATCAAATTTAAATCTTAGATTCGTCATAATTTAATGAATTCTTATGCGGTGCGCGTCCAAATTAGTTGAAATCTCGACAGACATTGAATGAAAAATAAAATAAAAAGGTAAAGTGTTCTCTACATGGATAAGTTCTTTATCGCCAAGATTCAAACTTGCATCATTGGTTAAAGGAGAGTGATCTCAATCATTCCCTATGATCAAATCCTTTCAAGTTGAACTAGAAATTTCTAGTTCAAGGCTTAATAATGAAATCTCTTGATAAAAAGTGTTTTACATATTCAGTCGCTTATCCAACATGATTTTAAATTAGTCGGACCAGTAAAATTTGTATATTAAATGATTAAAGAAAAATATCATGAACAATTATACTTTCTTAATTTAAAAAAAATAACATGAAAATCCTTCTAAAATACAGTGAAGTAGTAGTTACCTAAACTTGATGCAAATTGCAATTTTAGTCCCCAAATTGATCACAACTAAATTAAAAATGCAAGGAATTGAAAATAGAAAGCAAGTAAAGATAAAAGTTACACAAATATTGAAGAAATATTAGCAACAATTGGGATTAGAACCCAAATTACCTCTAATACATTCAATAAAAGCACCTAAATTATTAGAATCCTCAAGAGGAAGATTACCTCTTGCAAATCCTAGGGCAAAGTTCAAAGGCTACAAATATATCACATTTAAGCTCACAAATATTCATCAACATAATGTAGTCAAAATAAGGTAGGTAATGAAGTATTTATAGTAGGGCTAAATATTACATCAAATGTCCAAAAATATCCTTTAAATAGGCCTAAATATATCATTTGACATCCAAGATGACTCCATCCTTCAAAGCTTGATCTCCCTTCCGTTGTATGATATTATAATATTTGATAGGTGTCTCCAAGGAGTTCTTCAAAGTATCTACCGTCATCAAGTGTCTTCCAAGATCTTGAAGTTTCTTTGCTTGACTCCTCGTGAAGGGTCTTGAAGTAATAACGGTGTGATCGTTATCATCCTCTCTTCTTGAAAAAAATCCGACCTCAAATTTTAATGTTCACCCACCTCAAAATGGATCAAGTCGGCGTCTACTAATTTTTCGAGCGTGAGCTCGTCCTGCGCTCCTGCCTGACGGACAAATCTTTTGCCTGCCCACAGATTTCTTGCAAGAGCCTGCCACACTGGGCGGCGATGCTTTCTCTTGATATAACCAGATCAAGATGGCCGAGGAAGACAGAGACACAGAGAAAATGACGTTTATCACCATATCAGATAGGAGGGCGCGTTCTGTTACAAGGTGATGCCGTTTGGTCTAACGAATGTCGGGGCGACGTACTAGCGAGCCATGACTGCGCTATTTCATGATATGATTCACAAGGAAATGGAGGTCTATGTCAATGACATGATCGCCAAGTCTTGGGCTGAAGAAGACCTTTAATTTGAAGAAAGTGTTTGACATATTAAGGAAATACAATCTTCATCCGCAAAAGTATATAAAGCCGGGAGGAGGTTTGGTGCTTCATCAGGTAAGCTACTCGGGTTCATTGTCAGCAAAAGAGAAATTGGAGTCGACCTGCAAAAGCCAAAGCAATTATCGCCATGCCGGTACTAAAGACAGAGAAAGAAATCAGGGCTTTTTTAGGCAGGCGTATTCTGGGCCGGAGCAATGAACCTATTTGAAGTGGCTCATTTCGTACCAGAGAAGCCTATGTATGAACAAGGATTAATTTGACTTCCCCACCTAGCTACTCTAGGTTGGGGGGCTTTTCCCTCCATAAGATGAGCCCAGTGCATTGGACCGATGGATAAGAGAACTGAGCTGGCCTAAAAAGTGCTTGGGCGCTTTGAAAACATTTATGAACTTGAAAATTACTAGGAAGATCAATTTTATAAGCATTGTCATTAATTCGTTTAAGAACTTAGAAGGTCCATCTCCCATTGATAACAACTTGTTCTTCCTTTTATGAGGGAATCTTTCCTTTCAAAAGTGTACCCAAACTCAATCATCGGATGTAAAGATCATTTTTTCTTTCTTTGTTGGCCGTACTAGCCGTTTTTTGACTCATCTTTGCAAGTTGCCTCCTTGTTTTTTCATGCACTTTCTTCATAGCATCAGCCTTTACTTTAGCATCTAAACTCACAACAACTTCTTGGGATAAAAGAGTTAAATTCAAAGGAGTTAGTGGGTTAAAACTTAAAATCATACACATTCAAAAGGAGACATACCAATAAAAGAATGAATAGATCTATTATATGCAAACTCAATCAATGGCAAATGACCCTTCCAAGAAGTAAGTTTTCCCTTAATCACCTAAGCATATTTTCTAAACTCCTATTGATAACCTCGATTTGGCCATTGATTTGGGGGTGGCAAGAAGTAGAAAACAATAATTTAGTACCAAGCTTACCCCACAAACTTCTCCAAAAATGACTAAGAAACTTTGAGTTCCTATCACTAATGATAATCTTAGGAACTCCATAAAATTTAAGCACATGGTCAACAAAAAATATAGCAACATGTGAAGCATCATCACTTTTATGACAAGGTATAAACTGAGTCATATTGGAAAATCTATTAACTACCACGAAAATGTTATCTCTACCTTTCCTAGTCCTAGGTAATCCAAGAACAAAATTTATGAAAATATCTAGCTAAGGGGCACTAGAAATAGACAATGGTCTGTACAAATCATAAGGATGTAACCGAGATTTAGCTTGCTTACACTCAATGCATAGATCACACACTTTTTCTACATCAAGTTTCATTTTTGGTCAATAAAAGTGTTCTCTTAAAATCTCCAAAGTCTTGGGTATTCCAAAATGTCCCATCATACCTCCACTATGAGTCTCTCTAGCAAGCAACTCCCTCCAAGAAAAGCTAGGCACACACAAACGTCCAACTTTATACGAGAAACCTTCATGCTTATGAAACTTTCTTTGCTTCTCCACTGCGCTAATTCCTTAGCATTCTTTTGATTCTCATTTTCATCAAGATATGCATCATCAAGCT
Source organism: Anisodus acutangulus (assembly GCA_029783415.1). Taxonomy (NCBI): domain Eukaryota; kingdom Viridiplantae; phylum Streptophyta; class Magnoliopsida; order Solanales; family Solanaceae; genus Anisodus; species Anisodus acutangulus. The sequence continues at coordinate 1,160,056 of CM056494.1, read as the reverse complement.
TAAACGGTCTTCTATATGCCTCAACATGATCACACTTAAGCATAGATCTCCTTAAAGTCATGGTCACTAGGGTAAAGCTCATTTAAACTCTCAAAACCCATCAACCTAGATGACAAAGAGTTTACCAAGACATATCTCCTAGAAAGGGCATCCGCTACCACATTTTCCCTTTCTTGTAATGGATTACATAAGGAAATTGTTCAACAAACTCTACCCACTTAGCATGTCCCTTGTTCAACTTATGTTGGGTTCTAAGATGCTTCTACGATTCATGATCGGTGTGAATTACAAACTTTCTATGCCAAAGGTATTGTTGTCAATTATTCAATGCCCGAACTAAAGCATACAACTCCTTATTATAGGTAGAATAATTTTCAATCACCCCTTTAAGCTTTTCACTAAAGTAAGCTATGGGTTGTTTGTATTGCATCAAACCGCTCATGTAAGTACCCGACTAGCATCACACTCAATCTCAAAAGTCTTATCAAAGTTAGGTAATTGAAGAAGTGGTGCATTGCTAAGTTTATCTTTCAACTCCCCGAAATCCTTTTCTTGCTCTTCTCCCCAAGCAAATGCTACATCCCTTTTTATCACTTTGGTTAAGGGTGCGGTTATGGTGCTAAAATTTCTAACAAACCTTCTATAGAAACTATCCAACCCATGTAAGCTCCTAACATCCCCTGTGGACTTAGGTGTGGACCAACTCCTAATGGCTTCAACTTTGAAATCATCCACCTCAACACCTTTAAAACTAACCACAAATCCAAAAAAAATAACTTTGTCAACACAAAAAGTACACTCTGTCAAATTAGCATATAACTTTTCATGCCTTAAAACATTAAAAATGCACTCTAAATGCTCTTCTTTTGATTTACTATACACCAAAATATCATCAAAATAAAAAATAACAACAAACTTTCCAATAAATCATTTCATCGCATGATTCATAAGTCTCATGAAGGTGCTAGGTGCATTTGTAAGCCCAAATGGCATAACCAACCATTCATACAACCCAAACTTAATTTTAAAAACGATTTTCCACTAATCTCCCGGTTGCATTCTAATTTGATGGTATCCTTTTCTTAAGTCAATTTTTGAAAACAAACTAGAGCCACTCAATTCATCAAGTCATCAAGCCTAGGTATAAGGTAACGATACTTTACCGTAATTCGGTTTATAGCTCTACAATCAATGCACATCCCCCATGTACCATCTTTCTTTGGTACTAAGATCACGAACTTGATTTTGCAACTCTTTAGTAACCTCGGGGTTGCTTATATAAGCCACTTGATTTGGAAGTTGTGAGTCCGAAATGAAGTCAATATGATGTTCAATTCTTCTCAATGGTGGCAATTCTCCATGTAGCTCCTCGGGAAAGGCATTTTCATAACCTTGCAAAAGAGAAGAAACAACACTAGGTAAAGAGTTAATTTGTTCATTAGTAGCAAAAAAGTTATCTCTATGTACCAAAAGTACTATAGGATAATCGTGTTTCATTTCTTTAGAGATCTCATGATAAGATGCTAACAAACTCACTTTCTCTTTGTCTCTTTTGTGTTGTGATAATTCTCTCTCGTTTTCCCTCTCTTTAACTTCTTTTTCCTCTCTTAAATTGTCATTTTTCTCTCCCTTACTCCTCTCATCATTTTCTCTCTCATCCTCTGTCTTAATTCTCATATTTTTTGTATCCCTCGTTTACTTGCAATGGTGTTAAGGAATTAAGAATGTGTATTAATTAATTATAACTAGGTAATAACAGACATATCATGTTATTATTAGCTTGGTATAAAGATTGATTACAAGTAAATTATTACACGATGAATTGATACATATGAGGAATCCAAAGACTAGCCACATATTATGAATTTTATTACTCATTTTTTATATTTGAGACTATGAGAAGATGTCAATATATATAATAAGAAAGAAAATTACTTATTAGGACTCGTGCTAAGACTTGTACTATTTTTTCCATTAGCTGTTTGTAATACCTTATTTTTCTGTTTGTTTTTTTTGCTCTTTAATTATCATATTTGGTGGACAATTTGCTTGTAAGTTCCTTCCAGTGATCAATACAAAGTTTAGCTTGATACACACAAGCTAGTTTATTGGCTTCTAACCACCATTTTGTAGGTTCAAACAGTCAAATCAATTTGTAGTGGAAAAACAAAGAGTGGCAAATTCTCGACCGTTAGTTCTTCAATAAAGTTGATCCTTTCGACCTAAATATAACCCTTCTATTTTTAGTGGTTGATCTTATATTTTTATGGTCAACTGAAACAATGTAAAAACTATGAAAATGGAAATGTACAGTCGAGCAGTTTTCTTCTAAACTGACGAGGACTATAAATATTCATACATATCTCATTCAATTACAATAAAATCTTTATTAAGTTGGAAATTTACTAAATATGATTCTCCATTACTTGCCACATGAATTCAACAATTATTTGGCTGAATGTAACCCATCAATCAATTGTCATTACATGGCTATTGAAGGTCATTAGTTGGCTAGTTGATGAGTCTTCTACTTACACTATAAATTGAGACATTTGACTCAATTGAAACACACAACTTAACACTTAGAAAATACTCCAAATTTTCTGATTTCATATTCTTCCTCTCTAGTTGTCACTATACTCAAAGTTCTTCAAGAGTAACACTTGAGTTTCCTTTGCTCATTTGTTAAGTTGTTGTTGTGTCTTGTGAGACTATTGCTCAACACCGTAAAATGAGATATACGGGACAATTTTATCTTAAAGAAAGAGTGTCATCACTCGATTCAGCGAATCACACAAGCAATCGGTTAAGTTTTTGATTTCCAGTTTTATTATAATAGTTTGTTTATCTTTTCTTTCATTGTAATAGTTATTTACTTCCCTACAACAATTGTATCCCAACACATTCATATGAAAATGGTTGCATATGTGGATTTTATGAGGCAAGAATCAATTAACGTGACACTTTTTTACATAAAATTCTAACCCGTATTTAAGTAATAAGAACTTTCAATACTTATTGTTCAGGCACATATATTGGTATCACTTCCCAATTGAGAAAATGATCTTGTATGACTACTTACAAAATAAAAGAGAATGACTTTCATATCTCTTATATATAAAAAATCTCATGAAACAAATAAAATTACGATCAAGAGAAAAATCATAAAAATAAAATGAAACATCAAATCTAAGGTTATAAACATTATCTCTGGCTCCCAATATTTTTTCCAATTTTTTATTCGGTATTTGATACCTATATTAAGACCAAACTAAATTCGAAAAGTCCAAAATCAAAAAGCAAATCACTCCCTAATAAAGTGACTCGGCTCCACTATTATATTAGTCTAAGGTTAAATCCTTACTAAGGCTGGTGAATTTGTATTAGTATAAATATTTTTTTGACCATATATATATATATATATATTGATATTGATATTCAGTTTCCCGTCTTACGCCAGACTATTCCTGGAGATAGTAGTCCCGGTTCCTCAGCACTACTAACAGTAAATCGCGGGATGTGCATGAATGACCAGGGTTTGAGAACAGAACAACTGATATCACATACAAGTCCTACCCCATAAGAAAGCAAATTGCTCCCACCAGGGTTCGAATCCACGATGCAGGCCTCCAACTGAATTTTAAGTTCCCTCATTTGTCATCCAGCTATGCCCGGGGATATGATATATATTAATCATGTGTATGATGAATATTTTACAAGGTGTTGATTTTTTACTTCCTCCGTCTTAATTTATATGACGTAATTTGACTGGACACATAATTTAAGAAATAAAAGAAGATTTTTGAATTTTATGATCTAAAATAAGTCAAAGATATTTGTGTGATTATAAATTATCTCATTAAGGGTAAAAAGTAAAACTTAAAATTAAATTATTATTAAATAAAAAAATGTGTCAATTTTTTTTGAACCGACTAAAAAGTAAATGTGTCGTATAAATTGAGAATCCGGAGTAAATGAAGTTTTCATTTTCCCCTCTCATTCGTCTTCCATACGCTTCCAAATATATAACCCGATTCCGACGATCCATGACCCGACAATTATACCCGCCAAAAAAATCCTTCTCACTTGAAACCCTAAATTCACAATTCTCACTGAAAACCTAGGGTTTCCACTTCACAATGCCATCACCAGGCAAAATCCACCGTCTCGAACTCGAGAATTTCAAATCCTACAAAGGATTTCAAACAATTGGACCATTTTACGACTTTACAGCAATTATAGGTCCAAATGGAGCCGGAAAATCTAACCTAATGGATGCAATAAGTTTCGTACTCGGAGTTCGTACGGGTCAACTACGTGGTGCACAGTTGAAAGACCTAATTTATGCATTTGATGACCGTGAAAAAGAGCAAAGAGGTCGAAGAGCTTTCGTTAGGCTAGTTTATCAGCTTGTTAATGGTACTGAAATTCAGTTTATGCGTGCTATTACGAGTGCCGGTGCTAGTGAGTATCGAATTGATGGGAAAACAGTTAATTGGGATGAGTATAATGCCAAATTGAAGTCCCTTGATATTCTCGTTAAAGCCCGGAATTTTCTCGTCTTTCAGGTACTGTGCTGCTTAATTGTGAAGGTTTGCATTGACATTATAGTACTTACTTTGTCCCAATTTGTACGGCACACTTTCTTCTTTAGTTCGTCCAAAAAAGAATAACACATTTACTTATTTGACAACAATTTAACTTTAAATTTTAACTTTTATGAATAATCAGATAATTTATAACCACACAAATATCTTTGGCTTGTTTTAGACAACAAGATTCAAAAGTGTTCATTTGTTTTTTAAGCGACTGCAGCACATAAATTGGGACGGAGGGAGTATATAACAACAATTACTATTTCTCGAAAAGAAAGAAAGTATACAATAACAACTACTACGTCTGGGTCATTGACAACAATATTTTAAGAGGCGGGGGCGACAGGCGAGGCATAAGCCTCGAGACACTGGGCGTAAGCCCCATGGATCTACGGGGCGTATTTATCATGTATGTTCAATTTTATAATTATTACTAAAAAATAAGCAAAAGTAAAATTTTCATTAAAATTCTGCAAATAAATCACCAATAATATATATAAAAAATTGTTGTTGTTGTATTTATGAGAGTTGCTTTATTTATTTTTATATTTTAGAAAAAATCACTACAAAATGAAAACATGAGAACGTAAAGTATAAATATCATTAAAACAATAATAAAAATCATAATCTATAGCAAAAATACTTTTAAAACAATAAAAATTAAGTTTAACGGGTGTACGCCTTTACGCCTCGGGCTTACGCTTTTGTGCTCGGTGCTTAAGCCCCAAATTCTAAGGCGTACGCCCTATGGATCTACACATTTCATTTGCTCCCCGGAGCGTTTTTGGTACGCCCAGCCCCGTGGCTCGCCCCGAAAACGCCTTTGAAAACACTGATTGACAGTATAGTGTAGGCCATTTAATAGCCAACTACAAATAATGGTAACCCTATATAGTAAGTATGTAAAAGTGAAACCCGAAGAAGTAGGGTAACTTGCTACAAACTACTCCCTTTGTCCCAATTTATGTGGCACAGTTCGGATTTCGAGATTCAAACATGTATAGTTTGACGGTAAGTTCGGACATGGAATCTTCAAGTTTTTAGATATAAACTTGACATATTTGGAAACTACGTTATTGACAATTCAAAATATTTAAACAACATATGAAAAAATTACGTTTAAAGAAAAAATCGTTCGAATCTCGAAATACGAAAGGTGCCACATAAATTGGGACGGAGGGAGTAATTTAACTACATGATCACAAACTAATAGTGTATACACGACATCATACAATATAAGTCCTATTACATTGACAGTGTATTTGGGTTTGCAGCAGAATTAATCAGCTTTAAATAGCTAGAGCTCCTCTGCACCTCATAATATGGGTTGACATGGGTATTGTTAGATAGGATAAACTGAGATGATTAAATGAATTATTGTGTATAGAAATGGTATAGAAGAATCACGAACTATCTTTATGGATTGAGAAAAAGTGTGAAATCTCTGTCATCCGTTGTAGTTTTAGTTCGAAACATATTCCTATCTAATTATTATAAAGTGCAAAGTGTCACTATGGCTTGTATTAGCAGAACAAAGAGGCAAGTTGTTGTTGTTGTCGTCATTAAATGAAGGTATCTTGCTAATCTGGCTTGCTCTGGATGTCACTGTAACAGTTGATTGTCATCACATGAATGTGTGTTGCTAATTGTATTCCTTTGACGTTCTGCAACTGTGGTACACTTATAAGCTGCCAAAGGAATATAAGTAGAAAAAGGAAAGTTCAGAGCATGCCATTTAACTGCCTATGTTTTTATTCTGGAGTTAGTAAACTAAAATAGCAGTTACTTCCTTCTGTATGTGTTAGTGGCTGTCTCTTTTATCGATGGAGAATTGATGCAGGGTGACGTTGAGTCCATTGCGTCTAAAAATCCAAAAGAACTCTCTGCACTCCTTGAGCAAATATCTGGATCTGAAGAGTTCAAGAGACGCTATGATGAATTGGAAGAAGAAAAAGCAAGAGCTGAAGAAAAGAAGGCACTTGCTTACCAGAAAAAGAAAACTGTAATTATGGAGCGAAAGCAGAAAAAGGAACAGAAAGAAGAAGCTGAAAAACATCTTCGCTTCCAAGATCAACTGGTATGAGTTTAGTACATCTGTTTTTGAGTGCAGTGTCTTGTTTATGATCTAAATGTAAGATTCACCAGTTTTTTTAAAGCATTATTCATGTATACATTTATGCGCTGAAGTGCGTTTTTGTCCATATCCTTGAATTTTTATTTTCCAGTCGTCTGCATGAGTATTCTGTCTTTTTCTTATTCTTTGTTTTTTAATTGTAACTCTTTTTTTATAATTTTTTCCCCATTAATTTACTTTTGGATTTATCAAGTTATCATTTCAGGGACTGCTTCAGTCACACCGTTTTTATCCCACACTAGCTTGCCTAAAATTTCAACAAGAAATTTGTTGAAATTTGATACATCTTTGATATCCTCTTATCTAAAACAATTCCTGTGTATTCATATATTGCAAGGCTATATTTTTCAATTCATAATAAGGTGAATTTTAAGAAGGGGAGCCTTGGCGTAACTGATAAAGTTGCTGCCACGTGACCAGGAGGTCACGGGTTCGAGCTGTTTAAGACTGCGTATAATAGACCCTTGTGGCCCGGCCCTTCCTCGGACCCCGCACATAGCGGGAGCTTAGTGAACCGGGCTGCCCTTTAATAAGGTGAGTTTTAAACTACTCCCATTTCCTCTTCGTATTTTAGTTATTATCAGTAGTAGGGCCTTGGAGCATTTGATATATAGTTTTGAAGTGATTGGTATCCTTTCTGCTCTGCTTTTGGCCTTTCGGGTAGTAACAATTTCAGGAGAATGAATTAGTTGCTTTGTAGCGGGAGCATACACAGAAGTATCATTTATTCCGTATTATTGATTGATAAAAGATTACCTACTCTGAATTCTATGGTGACCAATATGTATATGGGAACACCCTCTGATTTTTGTTCTTTTGCCTGGCATATAGTGGATGATGGTTATTTTATGTTTTGTTAGTTCCTATTAACTGAAGGAGAATATATCTTGTTCAAACAGTTGTCTGCTTGGTGTACCTTGTTTCTATTATTCCTTAATTGCTATTCCATCTGGTGTGAACTCATAATTCGTCATCTGCCTTTATTGCAGAAATCTTTGAAGCAAGAATATTCTCTTTGGCAATTATTTACCATAGAAAAGGACATTGCAAAGACCAATGAGGAACTTGATGCCGAAGAAGCAAAAGTCAAAGAAATTGTGGAGAAACTTGGGGAATACGAAATTGAATCTAGCAGAAAGAATAAAGAACTAAGCGGATACAAGAAAGAGATTGCATTGCGTGAGAGGAAGATTGCAGATAGAAAAAACAAACTTGACAAGAATGTAATTTTATTCTCAAATTCATTAGTCTTTCACATTTGTTTTATGAGTCATGTCAATACTAGTTTTTGCCTGCCTATCAACTGAAGCTTGGACTGAGTCTTAAATTTTGTTCTGATGCTCGGAGTAACTTTATTTCTTCTGAACCAAATTTAGTGCTTTTGCTTTCTAAAATAAAGCCTTCAGCAATTGTTATGAAGGTTTAGATAACTGAAAAGGTGACAGGACAAACCCAAATCACTTGTTTTAAGATGAGCTATTGCAGGATCGGTTGCCATTACAATTCTTTTTTTCTTTTTTTGTGTGTGTGTGTGGGGGGGGGGGGTGGTGCTTCACTTCGCAGCTAATCTATCCATAATTTAATCCTGTTGTTATCTGCCACCTTAAAGCTTGTATAAAAAAGTGCAGGTGCACTAAGCTCCCGTTATGCGCGTGGTCCGGGGAAGGGCCGGACCACAAGGGTCTATTGTACGCAGCCTTACCTTGCATTCTGCAAGAGGTTGTTTCCACGGCTTGAACCCGTGACCTCCAGGTCACATGACAACAACTTTACCAGTTACTCCAAGGCTCCCCTTCACCTTAAAGCTTGTATATATCACAGATATGTTCTACACTGTTGTAATGCTTTTTCATTGACACAAGTGCTCCTTGTTGGATTCAAAAGTATGCTGTTGAATGTTTCTCCGAAGAGGAAGCCCATACATCATTTGCTTACACCATAGGTTTCTCTCCCTGACTGAGCTCATTATTCAGTCAATCTCCCTTTTCAGATTTTATTTATAGAGGCATTTTCAGAGAAGGGCTATGCTAATATTAAGGAACTGCGTAATACCCAGTCCAACAGAGTAATAGGCAGTCAGATAGCTGGTTTAATAGATGTGATGATTGTTGTTGCTATTCTCTTTGAATAATCTTTTTATATCTCCTACCCATCTTCGGGACTGCCGTTGATGTTGGTAAAATTACCAAGGATGTCAGGTAGGTCCCTATATTAGGTTGGGCTTATTTATAGTTCATAGAATTTAGATATAATAGAGTCTGTAATTCTCGTTTTGTACCTTCGCAATACCTCCTTTATACTAGCTTTAATAACATAATCTTTACATTTATCAGAAAAAATAAAAATAAAAAAGAACATAGAATAACTCCATTCCCTGACACAGTTCTTTTTCGGTAAATAATAAGATTCTACCCCCTTTACGTGATTAAGTATTCAGAATTGCATTTTTGGGATGTATAATGAGGACAACACCAAGATTTTTGTGGATTCACTGTGAGAGCTTTGAAACTTGCAGAATATTGATGACTATGCTGTATATGTGTTTCTAGTGGTGGTTAAAGTGATTGATTGCATATAGGTTCTGCATTTGCTCTGATATCCTGACGTGTTATGAAGTATCATAAGCAGTTTTTGCGTGGTATTTCATATTGTTTGGTTCCCTGAATTTTGTTCATGGTATTCCTTACTGTTGCTTCACTAAGATTCTGCAAGATGGATGACTTGAAGAGATTTCTCTGGATGAATGTTTAGAAGTATAATGAGTTTTACTTCTTGGGCGAGTGTTATTGACTGCTTTCCAAAGTTACTTGTTTATTGTGATAGTTATAGTGTTCTATTGAAGGCGTGTGAATTTTGGATTTTTTGATTTCTATTATTATTATTATGCTTGATGATGCACCAGTCGCCAGATTAATCAACTTACTCAGTTTATATAGTGTCCCACAAGAATTTCACTTTTTCTTGGCCATAGAACAACAAAATCTTGGTGTCATTAAATAGATATACTCTTGTTTTTTTATTGCTGTCATCACTGGAGATGTGAACTGCACTTATTTTTTATTCACTACACAGTTTATAATGTGCTCACTGAAGGATTCTTTTATCTTTTCATAGCATGATCTTGTAAAGTTGAAGGAAGAGATATCTCGGATTACTTTAAAAATCAAAAGTACAAGTAAAGAGCTTGATAAGAAGAGAGAAGAAAAAAGAAGACATGCAGATGAGGTGAAGAAGCTTCAGAATGACTTGAGGGACATTACTAAGCAGCTGGATGACTTGCGTCAAAGAAGTCGAGATGCAGGGGGAAAACTTCAATTAGCTGACAGTCAATTGGAGACATATCACCAAATGTGAGTTCTTTTATTGTTAAGAAACCCTTTGCAATGAATGAATCTGAGTACTTGTGTAACCTCTTTAACATTTACTGCTACTTTATGTGTAAATAAATGTCCTTGGATAATAATCTAGGATCTACGCAGGAATCATTATTTTTCCCAGTGGTTAATTTGGTCTTAGACTGTTAGGCCTTGTATGTACTGTGCAGTGTTTATTAGTGAGGGTTGGTGGGGGTTCATAGTGCTAAGAACACATAATCTAAATCTCTGAAGTCAAGACATTTAAGCTTTTGGACACCCAAGGGTGTGGCCTAGTGGTCAATTAAATTGGAGGAGAACCATGAGGTATGAGGTTCAAATCCTGCAAGCCTTGGTTGGCAGAGTTACATGATACTTGTGTGTGGGGTGGGGGTGTAGCAGTTACCTGTGGAATAGTCGAGGTACATGTAGGCTGACCTGGACACCCACCATCATTAAAAAGAACATTTAAACTTTTGCTAGCTTTCCTTTGATTATATGTTTGTGCCTCTGACCTCAAAATAATATCCTGGGCATGTTTTGTGTAACTGAACATTGTGTGTTACTCAGCGCGTGACTTGGATGTAGTATCCTATTTGTTCACTTCTTTATCTTCCTTTTATTATTTTATGCAAGAACTTCTAAGTCTAGCTGGAAATGGCAAACATACCATCTTGTGTTATCATGGAACGGACTTGCTTTGGTTCTGATTTGAAGTGCGCACCTATGATGCTCTCTACCATGTTTTTCTAAACCTTATTCTATCACACCGAATTTAGATTCTTTTTTGTGATTGTGGTGTATGGGCTAGCTTGTGCAGACCTTGTCTATTCCACTGAGTACCTGCTACATCCTACTAGCACAGGTACCGGGTAACTCTTCCCCCAAGGCTTAGACAGATGGGAAAAAATAACCTAATGTTTTTTGTCTCAGCTACATATTTGAACATGAGACGTTATGGTTGTCCTCCCACTTCATTGACCACTATGTCACACCCTTGGTTACTCCACACTGACTTTTAGATATGAGTTATCATGAGACAAATTTTCTCAGAACCAAGGGACATGTGAACAACATGGGAGAAGACCAGGTTGAATATGGACAACCACTTTTTTGCCTTTATATGTATGCTCTATTTCTGCCAGTCCCTTGCCCCCATTGGCTCATTGGAAATCTTGTGCTGCAGAAGTTCATGTTCTTTATTACCCATTGTAATTTTGTTAGATGGACTGTCATGGGCCCAACAACTGCTTTTACATTGTCATCTTCTCTATCATACATTTATATTCTTTTTTGAAAAAATGTTCTAGATCTACCTAAATGATCAAGTGTTAGGTTTCATTTGATGAAGTCTTGTGGATTTTGTTTTACAGTAAAGAGGAGGCTGGGATGAAAACTGCGAAACTAAGGGATGAGAAGGAGGTCTTAGATAGGCAGCAGCGTGCTGATATTGATGCTCAGAAGAATCTGGAAGAAAATCTTCAGCAGCTTGAAAATCGAAAGCATGAGCTTGAGTCTCAGGAGAAACAGATGCAAACTAGGTTGAAGAAAATTCTTGATGCAGTTAACAAGCATGACGAAGAACTGAAACGGGTGAAAGAAGAACAGCGTGAGATGAAAAATAAACTGAGACGTTCCAGGTTGGTCAGATTTAGCTATGATACATGTTGCTGGTACTTATTTCCTTGTTTTATAGGCTCTGGTTATATGGAAGTGCAAGTAAGTGCATTTGTATTTACTTGTGGTTTGTGTAAATAACTTGAATTATCTGTTCTTTCAACAGAGAAAAACATGACAATTTGCGAAAACGACTCGATGAAGTAGAAGACCAACTACGTGAATTGAAGGCTGAGAGACATGAAAATGAGAGAGATGCCAAATTGTCTCAAGCAGTTGAAACTCTGAAGCGTCTGTTTCCTGGTGTTCATGGTCGGATGACAGATCTCTGCAGGCCAACACAGAAGAAGTATAACCTTGCTGTAACAGTTGCAATGGGCAGATATATGGATGCAGTAGTAGTTGAGGATGAACAAACAGGAAAAGAATGCATCAAGGTTTGAGAAACTATATCATAGTAGTGATACTTATAATATCAAGTAGTTTAGCAGTGCTAATCTGGTTCCTCTTTCCATAGTTAATTAGCGATTACCTGATTATGTCTATCAACTTCTATCTTGGTTCGACTACTTGAGATACTGCTATCTTGGTGATGCTGGCCGAGAAAGAAAGTTCTTCTGTGATATTAAGGTTCTATTATTGTTGTTTGTTGAAATCTTACGTTATTGTTTGGCAATCAGCTGTCTAGAAGTGCCTTCTGTTTTCAGTGACTGTTCTCTCCTTATCTACTTCTTTTCTTTCTTTTAATCTAAAAGTTGGAGCGTTTTAACTTTATGAAAATATTTCTAAAGCATTTTATAAAGATACCGTACTTGCTTTAGAGATTCATTTTGGAGTGGGATAGGTCCTATCATTTTTTCTTTGTTGCTAGGAAATAAGTAAAATAACTTTGTCCCAGTAACTTGGTTTAGCAATTTCAAAGTAGCTTCTTAAAGCAGACTCTTGAATGGGAGCCTTGGCACAATTGTAAAAACTTGCCTGCATGTGACCAGGAGGTCACGGGTTCAAGCCTTGGAAGCAGCCTCCGGTAGAAATACGAGGTAGGGCTGCATACATAAGACCCAATGTGTTCTGGCCTTCCCCCGGACCGGCAGACCCTGCGCATAGTGGGAGCTGAGCGCACCGGGACTGCGCTTTTCCTTAAAGCAGATTATTGGGCAACGACCAGGGAAACTTGTGAACTTCTGCTGATCCAATTCCAACTATGCAAAGAATTGTAGTTTGGATAGCTTCGTTAAGTGGAGCTTTTGTGTGATAATCTAATGGCACTTCATATAGCATCAAATCTGGGGCTTCATGGGAGAACTAAGCATATAGAGATCGTCACTTTGTTAGATCATGTTGAGAATATAATCAAATATTAAAAGTCTGCTCTCTCTAACAGCTTAAGCAGTTAAGCTTTTAGATGAGATGGTCACACACTTCAACATGTTATCAGAGCCAGATCCATTCTAATTCTTTGTTCACCGATGTTGGGCCTCCAAATTCTCTTGTCCACGCTCCAGTTAACAAGGTCTAGGCGTGCGGGGAGTGTTAAGATTACCACATCGGAAATAAAATGAGGACATGGACTCATTATATGGACTTGGACAATCCTCACCCTACAAGCTAGCTTTTGGGGTTGAGTTAGGCCCAAGATCCATTCTTTACATGGTATCAGAGCAGACCAAATGTCCTGGGATCGAACCTCACCGCCACCCATTATCAAAAAAAAAATTCACGTGCTTGGACCATGAAAAGAAATCAGGCCAGCACGTGAGGGTGAGTATTGAGAATATAATCAAATATTAAAAGTGTGCTCTCTCTAACAGCTTAAGCTTTTAGATGAGATAGTCACACACTTCAACAGATCCAATTGACAGATTTAGTAGAAAGTGGTTTTAGCATTTATGACTAGTTTGAGGTTTCTAATGTTGTGTTTGTCTATTATTTCTTTGTCTAATATAGGGAGAATTGATATGGTGCAGAAGTTGACGTTGAAATTTCATTTGTGTGAAATCAGAAGTTGTCATGATTGGAAGATTTTAGTAAGCTTTTGAGCTTGGAAAGGTGATATTACTAGATTTTCATGGCTCCACCTAGTTTATTGGCCAATTTGAGGCCAAACTTTTCCCAGGGTTGGCCTATAGGGAAGTGAAAGATGCAGTATTTGTACGGTGAAGGAAGAACACTCATGTGTATGATTTCAATGTTCTTGGTCTACTTTATTAGTGATGCCTTCATGTCATGTGACAATTGGCATTAGTTCGTCTCGTCAGAATTTGGAGTGCTTTTGCAGTTTTGGTTGCTAATTTGATGGGACATCTATGATTCATCAAATAAAGTTGCATGATCTGATGGAATCATGGAAATATGTGAAGAAATAATAGTCATATGGCCTGTTAGCTGTCTAACTACATAAAAAGCAAAGTACAAAAGTTATATATGGCTGTTGAATGTGCTCTGGACATGGCTGAATAATTGGTTTAGAATTTCGAGTTGTTCCCTGAAGGTAGGCAATTGTATTAGAAGCTTGCCAGATTATGGGTTGCCATGCATTTGGTTAAAGACACGAAAGGAAGTTACTGGTTAGTAGGAACGCCACTTATGTGTTTTACTTTCTAGTGTTACCCTTTCGAGGTCTTTAATGTTATACTCCTTTAAAATACCTACATTTTTTCTTCATAGAGGACTGCAATTAACATGCTACCTCTCTGGAAAAAGGTAAATGCTGTTAAGTGATGTAATTTTACACATCTTTGCTTTGTAAACTTCCTAAAAATCTATGTAACTTTAACCCTACACATCGATTTGGAGCGTATCACTTTCTGCAGTCATATCCAATTAAATGACAATGCGGTGGATACTTAAGCTATATATCCTTCTGCTACTCCTAATATTAAATGCAAGCCTTAGTGGTCTTGTTTTCAAATAATTATGTTATCTATACTAGCTGAATTTCATCCTATTAGTATCACAGTTGTCGATATCCTTGGGGCAAATTATGCTTCTATATTTCTAGTAGTATACTCTACCTCTATGTGCTTTAATAGTAGTATATGAAAGAACAATGGGCAATTAAAATGTTGTTATATAGGATAGCTTTTTAGGATATTATATTCCCTTAAAATGCTTTTGCTTACAATTAGACAACAACTAGACCACAAAGCATTTTTCCGTCCTTGGGACAGTGGATCCAGGAAGGCAAGCAAAGCACTTGATTCATTGCACATAAATTGAGATGCTCTTTTATACAACTTTGGGCATGTGAAGAGGAGGTGTGAGGATGCGCCGGTTAGGAGGTGTGAAAGATTGGCGGTTGCAGGAGTTAGGAGAGGTAGAGGTACACTGAAGAACTGGGGGATGTGATTAGACAAGACATGACACAACTTCTGTTGACTGAGGATATGACCGGAAGATTTGGAGGTCGAGTATTAAGATAGAAGGTTAGTGGGCAGTTGAATTTTGTCGCGATGTGTGTGAGAGGTGGGGGGCTATCCTTTCCATCTCCTCTTCTAGTAGTATTTGGGTATCATATAGGGCATTACTGTGCTTTAATAGTAGTATATGAAAGAACAATGGGCAATTAAAATGTTGTTATATAGGATAGCTTTTTAGGATATTATATTCCCTTAAAATGCTTTTGCTTACAATTAGACAACAACTAGACCACAGAGCATTTTTCCGTCCTTGGGACAGTGGATCCAGGAAGGCAAGCAAAGCACTTGATTCATTGCACATAAATTGAGATGCTCTTTTATACAATTTTGGGCATGTGAAGAGGAGGTGTGAGGATGCGCCAGTTAGGAGGTGTGAAAGTTTGGCGGTTGCAGGAGTTAGGAGAGGTAGAGGTAGACTGAAGGTCGAGTATTTAGATAGAAGGTTAGTGGGTAGTTGAGTTTTGTCGCGCTGTGTGTGAGAGGCGGGGGGCTAGCCTTTCCATCTCCTCTTCTAGTAGTATTTGGGTATCACGTAGAGCATTATTCTTATGTGTGTATTACTCTATTTATTCTTTATCTGGATATTTTGTTGTCTTATTTTTCTTATAATCCTGCATTGACTACATTCTTTATGAGCCGAGGGTCTATCGGAAACAACCTCTCTGCCCCCACAAAGGTAGAGGTAAGACCTGCGTACATCCTACCCTCCCCATACCCCACTTTGTGGGATTACGTTGGGTATGTTGTGTGTTCTGTTATGTGTTTATTGCCCCTATATTTTCCATTATCATAATTGTACCTCTACTTGCTTTGTTATGTGTAGTATTTGAAAGAGCAAAGACTTCCTCCTCAGACATTTATACCTCTTCAGTCGGTCCGTATAAAGCAAATAGTTGAGAGGCTTCGCACGTTGGGCGGAACTGCAAAGCTGGTTTTTGATGTCATACAGTATCCTGTGCTGTTATGTTAATTATTGCACCTAATATGTTAATTATCCATATTCCTCAACCATGCACTTCTCTATGATGATGATGGAAGAATCTTAGCAGAAGCTATGAGGTTTTATGCTTAACAGTAACACAGATTTGATCAAGCGCTGGAGAAGGCTATTTTATTTGCTGTTCAGAATACTATTGTTTGTGATGACTTAAAAGAAGCTAAGCATCTTAGCTGGAGTGGAGAGAGACTTAAAGGTAAAATGGTGCTTTTCACTGATGTACAAAAGAAAGTACTTCCCTTATTACTATACAAGTTAATCTTGGGTTAAAAAATCACGCATTGCTTGCAGTTGTGACTGTTGACGGGATTTTGTTAACAAAATCTGGCACAATGACTGGTGGTACTAGCGGTGGTATGGAAGCACGCTCTCACAAATGGGATGATAAAAAAATTGAAGGTCCGTTGAGTTCATTATCCATGTGTCTGGTTGGTGGTATAGTCCTGATTCCCTTTTCCCGGTTTGTAGGGCTCAAGAAGAAAAAAGAAGGTCTTGAGTCGGAATTGGAGGAGCTTGGATCAATAAGGGAGATGCAGCTTAAGGAGTCTGAAGCTTCTGGCAGAATCAGTGGACTTGAGAAAAAGATTCAGTATGCTGAGATTGAAAAGGTTTTTGCCTATCTATTCTTAAAGTTTTGTGAACGGAAGGAGAGCCTTGGAGTAACTGGTAAAGTTGCTGCCATGTGACCAGGAGGTCATGGGTTCAAGCTGTGGAAACAGCCTCTGGCAGAAATGCAAGGTAAGGCTGCGTACAACAAACCCTTGTGGTCCGGCCCTTTCCTGGACCCCGCGCATAGCGGGAGCTTAGTGCACCGGGCTTCCCTATTCTTAAAGTTTTGTGAACAGCCATTGTTTTGCATCCCTCATATTAGTCCTCTGAGATACTTACATTGACATCAATTTTTGATTTAAGATGATGTTTTAGCTTTTTATAGCAACTTTCTGCATGATAAAGTTTGATATAGTGAGGGGGAAACCTACTCTCATCATTCTTCCTTCTTTCATGAAACCTTGCATCTGCAAACCAGTGATGCCAGTGATTTATAGGGGCGGGACAAGCAGAAGCTGCAAGGGTTTGTGGGTAGGGTGTTCTGGGGAGAGAGGGTAAACGAAGTGGAAGACAATGGTTAGACAAGGAGAAAGCAATTATGAAAGTTTGATTGTGCTAACATAATTCTCCCTTCTTGGTGATGTTATATTTTGTCGTATGTCCAGGCACATACAAATATACTTTCCAATTGTTTAGGCCAGTGGGTTAGTACCCATGCCTTATAGGTTAAGGTGACAGTATTAGTAAAGCTTACATTCTTTCTTCATCATGCAATATGTTTATTGTCATCTCTAAACTTTGTAGTTTGCTGAGGTTTTTGTGTGCTTTCTCGGGCTCCAACTTCAGCTTTATTGCGTTTGTTCCAATTTATAGAACACTCTATTTTGAGATCTCTCAAATACTTGACACATTTTACTGATTAAAGTACTAAAAAGTACTTGATACATTACTGAAATAATATTATTTATAAAACTCACTTCTTTCAAGATTGAAGGAAATAAGCTACTAGTGAGTACCACCAGCAATAGAGCTTGTTTTATATCTTCATGGAAAGTAACTATTGTATAAAAAGAAGGAAGAGAAGAATTGCTTAATCAATTCCTGTGATCACAAACCTTACGGTTTCGTTCGTTGGGGCACCCGAGCATGGCCTTCTTATGTTAATTGGCTCAGTCAGTGTCAATCTAGTTGTTCATCAAGTTTATGGCACTTATAATGAAAGGGTGTAAAAGTTATGCTTTTGTACTCTTAACTGCTTTGTTGCTGCAAATTGTGGTAAAATTTCATTCTCTTAACTTATTTGTTGATGCACAAATTCCTAAGAAGGAAACTGCTGCATATACTCTTCAGTTCTTCAATAGTTATAATAAAAAAGGTGATGTACTCACATTTATCCTTGAAAATGTTCAAATTCTTTGAAATATCAACTTTCTTTACACTTTGGATCTACTTTTATTTAACTCAACATGGTTCAAATTTTATAATAATATCCTTATCTAATCAAAGTAGGAGAGTTGAAAAGGGCACCGAGGGAATGTTTCTCAAAGTTCTCTGTAACAAAGTAACACTTTTGCATCTTGAGATATGATAAGGTTC
This sequence comes from Anisodus acutangulus, assembly GCA_029783415.1. Classification (NCBI taxonomy): domain Eukaryota; kingdom Viridiplantae; phylum Streptophyta; class Magnoliopsida; order Solanales; family Solanaceae; genus Anisodus; species Anisodus acutangulus. The sequence continues at coordinate 1,141,796 of CM056494.1, read as the reverse complement.
ATGGCTCAATACTATTGGTGTCTTTTGCCTCGCCTTTCACTTCTTTCATAGCATATTGATTGTTTATCCCTGTTAACATACTGTTGCTTATTAGCCTTTGGGTTTCTCTATGTTCTGCATCTTGTAATGCTGTTAGTTTGAGTTGTTTCTTGCAGAAAAGTATTGCAGACAAGCTTCAAAATTTGGAACGCGAAAAGGAGAGTATTGAAAATGAAATTGGGCATATCCAGCCTGAACTTGAGCAGGTGTTTATACTTCTTATCTTAGTTTCTGTGGTTTTCATTTTATAACATGGCTCTCACTAGGAGTTTCTGCAGTTGAACAGAAAAATTGATGCAAGGGCACAAGAGATCTTATCACGAGACAAAAGGATCAATGATATTGTTGACAGAATCTACAAAAAATTTAGTGCATCTGTTGGGGTGAATAATATTCGGGAGTATGAAGAGAATCAGCTCAAAGCTGTTCAGGAAATGGCCGAAGAAAGGCTCAACTTACATAATCAACAATCGAAGCTTAAGTCACAGTATGTTTGCTCTCTGATTGAAGTTGTGGTTGGTCCTTATAATCATTAGAATAAAGTCAAAGATAAATTGCCACCGACTTAATCACCTGGCATTCAGATACCTTTTCTTATTTTCATATTTCCCTGCCCTTAAAACCAAAGTAGTCTCTGGAACTTTCTTAAAAAATTTAAATTTGCTTTTTCTCAAGTATTTTACTGTCTGCATCAGTAGTTTCAGAGTTAATAATAATATTGAAAGCTTGTTAAGGTTATTAAAATTGCATTGTTAAGTTTCGGCATAGTTGTGGCACTTGCCACTTTATGAATTCAATCATGTTTCAGGTTGGAATATGAGCAGAAGCGGGACATGGATTCACGAATTGTAAAACTAGAATCAGTCCTTAGTAACTTAAAAGAGAAATTAAAGGAGGTTGAGACCAAGGAGGTGGAGCTGAAATCTTCCATGGGAAAAGCTACAGAGGAGATAGATGATTACAAGGAAGAAGTATTAGGTATGCTTTTGGTTCCAAATTTTTCTGTAATAGCCCTTTCACTAGCTTTTCAGCCTTGTTGGACTATATAATTTCTATATGCTTTTACTAAGTATTACAAAAGATGCATTCTCCAAACTCTGTAAAATCCTCATCAGATAAAATGTATTTTCTGATAGGGTGAAACTCTACCATATTCTGCCTCTTTTATGATAAATCAGATTACAGCAACAACTGGCAATTTCTGACTATTCTGAAACATTGCGATTTTTGGATGTAATAGCACTTTCATAGTGCTTTTTTTTACATCAATAATATTTACCTTTTAGAAAAACATCTTCTGGTACTTCATAAATTGCAAAATGTATTGCATAAATTGGTAAGAGGGATATCACTTCCTGATGATGGTAATTAACTAGTTATACATTCACTTCCAGTTCAATTCTATTTCACCTCCTCCTTTGGATGTACTTATCTAGTCATGTCAGGCAACTGAAGGTCCAGTATTTGTTGTTAACTTGTCATTTCGTTTCCTACATTCCCACTATGCAATGAACAATATGCCCTTTTCTCCCAATACGTAGTCCATTATGAGAATTTTATCACCTTTTCTGCAGCATGGAAGTTCAAATTAGAAGAATGCGAAAGGCAGCTGCAGGAGTGGCAGAAAAAGATTTCTGCTGAAACAACTAGCATCAGCAAACATAACCGTCAAATTAAATCAAAGGTTTGTCTGCTCAGTGATAATTTCTTGGAGAAGTTCTTTCTTATACTAGTCTTGGCTTCTGAGCAGGCACTCCTTATTGCCAATTGAGTTCATATATGTTGAAAAGACCTATTAGGAAAAAAACAACAGGAGCATATGAGTGGTTTCTTCTTTAAAAAAACATGAGTGTATGAGTGCTTCATTCTTCGTATTACAGGAGGCACATATTGAGCAGCTGAATTCAAGAAAACAAGAGATATTGGAGAAATGTGAACTGGAGCAAATAGAACTGCCCACCATCTCTGATCCAATGGATACTGGAGAGTCGACACCTGGCCCTGTTTTCGATTTCAGTACATTGAGTAGAACATATCAGCAGAACATGAAATCAGCTGAAAGGGAGAAGCGTGAGGTGGATTTTACACAGAAAATTGCTGGCTTGATTTCAGAGATAGATAGAACAGCTCCAAATCTGAAGGCCCTTGATCAATACAAGGATCTACTGAAAAAGGAGGAAGATGTTACTAAAGAATTTGAAGTGGCCAAAAATGAGGAGAAGAAAGTTACTGATGAATACAATAAAGTGAAAGGGGCCAGGTATTATTAATCTCAATGCTGCAATTCACATTTATCTCAATATAGTTTCACCATGATATTCCCTGGACGTCGAGTATAAATCAAGTGAAGTGGTTACTCTACTTGGTGGGATGAGGTTACAGTAGCATGCTATCAGAAGGGGAGTGTTAGTCAATGGATCTGTTTGATCTGTGTATGCTTATTAATGCTTCGAAAGAGGGATTTTCAATTATCTGGAAAGGGAGAATTGCTTTAGATTAGTTTTCAAGAACCATGTCATTGATCTTCTATTAAAACAAATCTCCGATTCCTAGCTCTACTATGGCATGAACTCAGCTATCCTTAATTTATCCTTTACAAGGAACTATTGGAAGAGACACATGAGGCAGAGGCACCCGAAAAAAAGAAGAGAGAAAGATATGGATTGTTGAAGCATGTTTTTTGTTGCACTCTTGGTGGTCTTGTTATTATTTTGATATGCACATGATACAATATGCTCCTGCTTGTGGGTCACTTTCTTCCCCTTTTTCCTTCTCTGGTGTGGCCTTCCAGATATGCATTGCTTTGATTAGATTTAGTATGGGATAGTCCTTTTATATTCTCACCCAGTACAAAAAAAGTAGCAAATGTTGACCACCACATCTGATATCCTTCTTTTTACAGTGTTGTATTTTGCTGATCTGAAGTCTGCTTGCAGGTATGAATTGTTTATGAAAGCTTTCAATCATATATCTGGCAAAATTGACAAGATATACAAGCAACTCACAAAGAGCAATACACATCCTCTTGGTGGGACAGCATATCTTAACTTGGATAATGAAGATGAACCATTTTTACATGGTATTAAGTATACCGCTATGCCCCCAACAAAACGTTTTCGGGATATGGAACAGCTTTCAGGAGGAGAGAAGACAGTTGCAGCACTTGCATTGCTTTTTTCTATCCACAGGTAATCTTTGTGGCTATTCATGATTCATTGTGCCAGCAGGAAGCAGGGAAGTAAACTTCTTTTAGATCTAACAATTTACTATGTTCATTTGGCACAATTTTCATCCATTTTTTCTTTCTCAAGTTATGGTTGGCAATTCCTCAGTGTGTGACCATTTTTACCCAGCTACTTCCACTTGACATGCAAATATCTGCGAGTTTTGAGTACATTACATATGGTGTCGTAGTGTTCATACTTATTCAACTTGAATAATTGATTATAGATCTTATTTTCCTTCCATTTGAACCTTCTTCAAAACATCGTTTCACACTTGCTCTGTATTTTTCAGTTTTAGACCTTCTCCATTCTTCATATTGGATGAAGTTGATGCTGCATTAGATAATCTGAATGTTGCCAAAGTTGCTGGGTTCATCCGATCAAAGTCGTGTGGAGGTGCCAGGCTTACTCAGGATCCTGAGGAAGGATGTGGCTTCCAAAGCATTGTTATCTCTCTCAAAGACAGCTTTTATGACAAAGCTGAAGCACTGGTGGGTGTTTACAGGGATGCTGACAGAGGGTAAGATTTTCTGCAGCCTCTTCCCTTCTCCTCTTCTTACATAAAATAATGAGTATAGCTGGATTTTAACGTCAACATGCTGGTTGTTTTCTCTCTTACAGTTGCTCGAGGACATTGACATTTGATTTGACCAAGTACAGGGAGTCATGAAAGGACAACAACTTGTTCTGCTGTGGTTCAGCGATGTTTAGATTGTATGTAACTGATCTTTGGTTGTTAATATAACAGTTCAAACGTAGGTAGATAGGTGTATAAATGATCTTTAACAGTTTACGTGTTCCCAGTAGTTTGAAGTTTAAAAAAACTGTTGCTACACGCTAATACTGACCAGTATCTGAATGTCTTTTGCCTATGATTTGATCAAATTTTGGAGTGCTGCATGTTTCTTTGCTTTGAAATCTTCACTATCTTGTATAAGGATGTTGAGATCATAGCATGTTACAAGAAGCGTGGAGTATTACACGTGGGTCATCATGTTTGTTAGTTTAGTTTGAGGCGGCAGTTCCATCTATCACTTTATTGTGAAAGACCTGGTTGGCCCGTTCTGCCATAAGTACCTCATTCAAGAATGAGCTCGAATGAGTTTTAGTCTGTGATTTTGAAATATCCTTTTATTAATCTTGATTTGAGTATAAACTCCAAAATTATGGTTGAACCGAAGAGCCTTGAAGTCCTGTATGAACAGGCAAGAGAAGACCCTTGTATAGCTCCTTCGATTTCACTAGAAAACCCTGTATAGCCTCGTCAATTTCTCAAATAAAGAGCCAACAATGATTCGAAGGTATATAAAAACATATTTTTTAGATTTCTTACTATTGAAGTCTAAATCTCGTAAAAAGTACATAATGAACTTCGATTGGGGTTTCTCCAATAGCAAAAACGCGTTGATCTAGTTGCTGCCGGAGCTACAAAGGACTATTTAAATTGATACATTTATGTGAATAAGCCCCAATTATCACGAACTATTGGTGATGCTATCATAGCATCCACACATAAGCAAATCCCCTCCAAGAATAGGAAGATTGGTTCGATTAAGATTTAGGGCTTTTCTTTTCTTTGGGCAAATACATAGACAACTCTTAAAGTTCAAAATGTTGCTATTAAACATAGAATATGCCTTGAACTTGAATCCATTTTCTTTAGCTACGGTATTAAATCCAAAGCTTACAGCTTCACACCAAACAAAAAAGCTAACAAAATATTAACCACATTAATAGTCACTTTGTACCTAACAATCAACAAGAAGCTAAGTAATTAGTTGCAGGCTTCATTAGCTTGAGATAGCCGTTGAGCCAAAATAGAAGCAGACTTTTCAGAAACCAAAGCTTGAATGAGCATTGTCTTTACTTCCCAAGCACTGTAGGGATAATTCTTTCTGGCATATGAATTCAACAATGCTGCTGTCGATTGTTTCACTAACCTCGCAAATATGTTGTCCATATCGTCGTTTCTTCCAGCAGCTTCTAGCAGTGTTAGATCGTATCTGTATCGCTCGTAGGCCCTCGATCCGAATATTTTGGATACTGTTGATGTTTGTGGTACCATCTTTGGCCATGACTCTCTCCTGCTGCTCCAATACCTATCCAATAGTAGAAATTTAACAGGTTTTCTAGTCTTTTTGGATGGTTATTTAAGGAAAATAATAATGCTTGCAGTTTCAGAAGATTTATGACTGTTTCAATGAGCATTTTCCATCCTCACTCGGTGAAACATGGGATTGCACATTTTCCGTTGAATGATTCAGCCTTTGACAACTCACAGGGGTTTATACACACACTAGGTAAATGACTAAACGGGGGTGGATTCAGGAATTGAAGTTATGACTTCTTACGACAACCTCAAGTTATTATACGATAATAATTGAATTCACAATCAAATATTTAGAAAGTTTATATATATATATATATATATATATATATATATATATATATATATATATATATATATATATATATATATGAACTTGTAATGTCCCATTTTCGCTTGAAAATGTAGATTTATATATATACATATTTGAGTCCAACATTATTATATATATAGAGAGGATAAAATTAGCTCACAACTCACCCAAATTAAAGTAAGAAACTTTTTTTTCTGAAAACAATAGAGGCAGAGATGAAAGTGAGGAGAAGGGTATCTTACTGAGGAGTGCATGTTCCTCTGTTTCTGGTGTAGACAAATCCTGGTCTAAACCGTTGTGCAGATACAGTGAAATCTCCCCAGTCGTAGCAACTAAACAACAACACTAAAAGAGCCAAACGATTCACGAGCACAAGAAAATTAGCCATTTTTTTTTAGCATAAAATTACCTCAACGAGTAATTATTAAGCTTCCATAGTACTAGAAATATAGTATCTGAAACTGTAGTGAAATTATTCCTACTACTACTTGTAAAATGAACACATTTTTGGATTTTATTGGTCGTCCTCGAAAGTGGTGCAATTTTGAAGTTGGCTATTTGTCAGTTTGCAAATCTAATCCTTTTTACTTTACTCCCGAGGGAAGTCATGTGATAGAGAAGGTGTTTGTGTCTAGTAGTCCCACGTGGTGGATAGCTTTCCTTGCACGAATAATTTAGAGTATACTTCGAATCCTTTTATGGGGACCGTTGTAGGTTGTGTGTAATATAATGCAGTAGTGCCATTTTGAATGTCATGTGTTATTCAATAATGCTACACCGTCCGATTCATTCATGTCTTGTGTTAATAGACGGTGATAATCGGTAGTGATGGTGGATGATTATGGAGGTTGTAGCCTGTGGATCGTGACTGTCATTGATTAACTCTAGTGATAAACTGATAATTAGTAATAATTATAGCTGATAATAGTGATTGATGGACGATAGTGATGATCGTCAATGGTAGCAATTGATTGATGATGATGCTAATTGTGTTTGAGAATAGTTGACAGTAACGAATGTCGGTGGATGTAGTAGTAATGAAGTGCTTTCTTTGCAGATATTGAATATATGTCACTTGATAACATTAAAATTTTACTATCAGTCTCAACAATTTAGATCTATTCAAACTCGTTACGTGGTTGTGAAGGCTTTAGATCCGAATAACTAAAATTTTGACCTAAAAACGAACACATTTGATTACCAACTAAAATTTGAATGATTAAGATTCAAACTTTCATATAGTAAATATTGCACAAATAAATAAGGACCAAAAAAGTGAAAATGCTGGGATTAAAGACTTAAATATGAAAAGGTGTCAAACATTTGTGGAATGGACAAGTGACACAAAAGCATACTACAACAAAAACCACTCCCAAACTCGTTCATATCAACTAGACGAATTTCACTCTTTTCTTCTCGAATGCCCGCAAAACAGCCTCACTGTTCATTTTGCTTCATCTGAATCCATTTTATTCTAACATTCTCTTGAAACTGATTGCATACAATTGCTTCGATAATCAAAAGCAAGTTAATAACTTAACCTACTGATAAACAACAGTACATATGGAAGCTGCAACTTGTTCAGAGGAAACACCACTCTCAGCAATTCAACAGACGTTAAGCTCCATATTCAATATTATGATATAAAAGGGATAAAGACAACAAGCTCAAATATGAACTCTGAAAACCACAACTCGTTACAAACCTAGTGTGTATGTACAACCGACAATCAGGGAAGATACCACACATACCACAATTATATTGCAATAACAGAGAAGTGGGTTTAAGCAGGCAGTACATACAAGCAAGCCGAAGTGTCAATCATCCAAAGAGTTCCTCACATGTGAGTCTTATTTTCCCTGTGGGTGGTGTTCGAGAGGAGTATTTTACAAACATTGCAACCAAATCACAGAAACGACAACGATAGAACTCGGAATTAACCTTTCATTCAACTGGTACAATTCACCAATATGAATGTGTTGACAAGTGCTACTTAAAGAGCAAAGGACTTTCCACTTGTGCGACTCGGGAATGATTCTGCCACATTCATAACTCAGTGCAAGACAAATGTGAGGAACTTTTTCATTCATAACTCAGTCCTCCATTGGATTGTCATGGAGAACCTTTTTCATTCTATAAGCTTCCATTTCTTCCGGCGTAACCTACAAAGACAAATGTGGAAAGAGAGCCAAAAAAACAAGATGCAGAATAGAGTGAAAAGGAAAAAGCATGTACCTCGTCATTGTACTTCACATTATATTTCCTCTTCCATTCATCCCCTCTTCTCTTCTCTTTTCATCCTCCTGCGCAGACGAGAAATCCAAATTTAAGATCATGTTAGAGCATCCAAATATAGATGTGAGCTAGAGCCAACTGAGTATTACACATTACTATTAAAAGATGATTTCAGTCTGGCTATCTTCCTCCCCTCCACCCCCTTTTTCTTTCCTTCCACTATAATTCTTTGTGCACATAAACTCTTGACCCTTTCCCCCAAATAAGAAAAAGATATTTTATTTCCAAAAGTAAAGGAGACAGTGGGTATGTTGTTGTTGTTGTTGTAAAGGAGAGAGTGCAAGAGTGGCTCCAAAAGCACCAAGAACAGGTTAAAGGGGATACCTTTTTAAGAGCTTCAGACAGGTTTTGCTGGTCCAGAACCAAATCGTCAGGAACTTCAGTTCCCTAAGTAGCAAGCCTCCTCTCCTCAACGGCGCAGGCATATCTAGAATGATCACATATTGATGAAAAGAAAATAAATATTAAGTGTTTAAGACAGATGGCTACACGGCATACAAGTATACCTACAAATAAACACACAAGAACAAAAAAACCATATTTTCAAATATGGGGTTCATGCCACAGTGGGAGAATATGGCTTACACATTTGAATCTTAGAAAAGCTAGGAAATCAGAGAGTGCACAGACAATCCTGCCGTCATACACACAATTTCCTCCCAGTAGCTTGTAAATTTATAACACACTGAATAAAGAAGGTGATTGAACAAATGGAAGAAAAAATAACTCCTTTGACTTAAATCAAGGTCTACTATTACATTGAACCAAGAAAAACTGTAGAAGGTTGCTAATTCCAGTATAAACAAATTCTTGACGAAAATTCAAAGAGGAGAACAGGCGAAATTTCAGAAGTCTTTACGAAATAAAGATGCTTCTGTATAGGTAAAAAGACCCTAAACACTCTTAACATCTTAATCCTGAGCATAGATTTCAAACACACAAAACAACTGTCTCCGTTCCAAACAAGTTGTGCTCGAGTATATGAATCCTCACTGACAATGTTTCCCCTTTTAATTCATCTCAAGCCAACATCATATAAAATAATAAATAAAAAAAAATACCAACAGTTCACTATATTTCCTATTGGCATAAGAATGTCTAATAGTGCTAAAAGACTCCTAGAAAGCACATGACCTGAAGTACACATTAAAAATAATCCAAACTAGTTGGTATCGCATATACAAGCCTTTTTCCCATTATGTCCTATTGTTCGCCAAGTCTAAGTCTGCATTGATTGTAGGTCTTTCAAGACAACTTCCTTCCATGTGATTCAAACACATACAAAAGGAAGGGCCAAAGAGAGTCTTAAAGACACACTAATCTTATCTTTGAAAATATTTCACTCACATTAGTATAATTAGCTCTTTTATTTCCTTCAGTAAGAAAACAAAGCCGCTACTTCCTCTACCCATTATAGGTTGAGTTTTCTTTTAGCATGAAAACCAAGGAGATTAAACAGTTGACTGACTACATTTATAGTAGCGCTATTAGATAAAAATAAAAACAATAATAATAGCATTGTTAGAAGAGATTAAACTAATTGCTTTAAACAAAGGACAAGTTCTTTTCTATTGTTTAATGATAAAACTCTCAGAATCTTCACCCAGAGAAATCCCAAAACTTATCAATAGTGCATCAATCAGAAATACGCAGATATGACTAATACATCAGATTTTTAAGTCCAACTAAAACCTTTGCTGTCTAAACAAAAGCATAGGCAAACAATGGTATTCAAAAATAACGGAAGTGAGAGAAAGTATGGCCTGTTTTCATGCTAGTTTAAACCCCCCCCCCCCTCCTGTAGACCGCACGAAACTAGAGCCTTAAGTACCATTTTCATTCTGCTGTACTGGTATGACAACAAGACTGTGCTCTAAGAAGAGAGTATATGATATCATTTAGTACTATGTTGAGGATGATGTAGAGTTCACAATGTGCTTTTTTTCCTTTTTTGCAGAGGAAAGTAACAGGTAACTTAAGGAAGTATATTTTTTTAGAAAGGTAAGGTAACTTAAATAAGTATTATGATGGTGTCCCTTTCCTTCGGGTGATACACATAAAATCTAAAAGCAAACTACAAAGAATTGTGCAAGCTTGGTTATCAGGAAAATGGATCATCAGTATGATTAAAGCGCAAATACTATTTTTTCACGAGAGGAAGTAACCTTCAGCAGAACACTAACCTTCAGCAGATTCTTTGCGAGCAATATTTGCCTTCATAAGATCAGCAGAAGCTTCAGCTGCTTCAATGCCAGTAGCACCTGTACAATAGCTGTTTCTGATCGTCTGTTTGCAGCATTTGTAACTCCACTGGTGATCCTTCCACCATGAACCTCAAATTGTGGTGTGGTTATTGATGTAAACATCTTCTTCATATTTGCTCCTAGGGATAGACATCTCCAACAGAAAGGAGCTCACAAGTTCAGCCAAGCTATTACCAAGTTATGTCAAGCAAACAAATGAATCTAGCAAACATTTTTATAGACATTATCCACTCTTATATTCCTATTAAATGATCTGTTTCCCCAAAATATGGAGCAATATTTTTTCGCATTGATCCCACAGACAAGTCTGACAACTTCAGTGGTGTGGACTTTGCTCAAAAGAGAGTAGGATTTGGAGACAGTATCTGAGAATTGCCTCAGTTGCAGCTGTCCTAATGATGTTTATGTAAATGAGGATAACTCGTCTTGAATCTGATATTAGCTGTATTGAAAGGCAGGTGATATTTCTTTGAGGTATCGGTACACATTCATTCTTATTTTGAGAATGGAAATGTTTTTTTTTTAGTAATCTTTTCGGAGAGTTCAACAAGTATATTTCTGGAGGATCTTAATATAGCAGGTTGCTTCAGTTTGGATGAACTGGGTTAGGGTAAGAATGAAAATAGCTGGATTCTTCAAAAAAGATGAAGAAATGCCTTCGATTGAGGTAAACAAGGCTGCATGATTAAGACTGTATTGCTGGCGATGATGCAAAGTGAGGATGATCATTAGAGTTAGATTATTCTGTTCTCGATATTTGAAGTAGGAAATAGTGATAAAGTTATTATGTCGCTGCAACTGAAAGGTGAAGGGAACCCAAACCCTGCAGAGATTGGATACTAATGTGGTTCCCATAAGCCCGCAAGCAAACGTGATATTGAAAATTAAACAGTTTCTTAAATCCTATTCCGCTTGCAGAAGAAAATTAACAATGGAAGGAAGCAGAATGAACCCAGTGAAATCAGATAGCTTTCTAGACTTGCAACAACTACTAAGCTTCAATCTCATAATTTAATATTATACTATTATTATGGCATGTCATTCATCCCCGTGACCCAAAACTTGCAAAGTGATTCATGCATTAATATGCAGCTTTTCATGAAAGAATTACCTGGCCCTTCACACTCCTACCAGCACAATCATATTCAACTTCTCTCTCACTCTGACCCAACAGTAGTTCTCTCGGGAGTATTTCATCACTAGCAGCATTACCATACTTCTCCATGATATCCTCCTTTGTTTGTGACTTCAATTTCTCCTTGTTAACCTTATAATTTTTGTACATCAGTTCTGCTTAGGAAGGATCTGCTTGCATATGAACATCATGACCCTTATCAAAAGCTTCCCACGCATGAATATTCAGCTGTTTGAATTCCAATGCTTGACCACTAACTCTATTTTGGTTATCACCCTATAAGAGGAAACGTTTAAGGATGACTAAGTCAAAAAACATAAACCATGAAAACCAGTACTATTTGGTGGACCAAATGTACACTTACAGCATAGAATTTTTCATTTGGATCCATGTCTGGAAGAGGGTCTTTACGCATGGACCGGGTCTTGGGATCATAATGTGCAGAATTGACATCAAGATTAAGAAGATATTTTGCTGTATCTTCCCGGATACATAGATTCCTGGACAACACAGATACATCAGTAGCTTGATAAAGTAGCATCAGACCTATACGTGTACTACATGCTCTCTACATAGTAAAAGTCAAAACCATTCACTTAACCCCCCTCATGGCTGCCCCTGCCCCACCCGCCAACCCCCAACCCCTCCCCCCAAACCAAAAAATAAAAACCACGGGAGCCCAAAAATAAAGAGATAGGAAGGGATCAAAGATGAAAAGATATTAAGAAAGACAGACCTAACAGTTCCCGTGCTTCCACCACCAGTGGTTCGTACACGCTTCTCAACTTTTGCAAAGTCCATCTGCTTGCTTTCATCAACCTTGGCTTCATCTACCTTCAACGCATCTTCAAAATCTTCATCTTCGCTACCGCCTCTTTCTTCATCCACTTTGTTAATTTTTCTCCTCCAACTTCTTTAGTTGTTGATCTTTCAGGTATTTCTTTCTTGCTTCATCCCTTGCTTCATATCGTTCAATGATATGAGCATAAGAAGCAGCATCATAACCATTCCAACGATCCCTTTTACCATCATAATCCAGCTCAAACTGTTCAATCTTCTCATCTGGAGCAATATGTTTTCCAGTCCATTTAGATCCTAATTTAGGTGGCCTATCCATGCATGACTTAGCATCGAGCGTCATTGCTTCACAGCTGTACCAATCACATTATATTCAGACATCATGTAAAAGATAGCACATTGAGCAATACTATTTCAACATTGACGAAAAATCACCAAAGTAAATAGAAGACTGGTTATTTCTTGAATCCAAAAAAGTTATTTGCCTTTTTCCAACTTTAGAGTTGGAATCAGATGAGTATATTAAATATTCGATAATCTTCCCCAAGTAAAAAGAATACACCAAAAATTGAATTTAGCCAGGCACCTAATAATTTACTTACTTTTCACATGCACCCTTTCTATACTTGTCAGCCTGATATATTTTTGCACTTCTGTCGTACCATGATTTCGTGTAATTCGGATCGGATTTCCATTTCCTTGGATATTTCAAACTCTATAGAATAGCACAACAAGTGAATGTCAAAAGTGCGCCTAAGCAATCAAGAAAAGCAACATTGACCAAAACTATAAACAAGGAGAAAACACATACTGCTCTCTCTGCATTGATATACCAAGGAGCTGAAGAAATATACTGAGGAATGTGAGGATTAATTTCTTTTCCATCCTCATCCAACTCTGCTGGTGCAAGACCAGCCTTTCACGCCCCTTCTAATTCCAACTGTTTCCTGTGGTCCTCCATAGACTTAAACGCCACTGCATTTTCACAAAATTATAATTGCATCAGATAAATTTAAGTAGGCGTTTGGCCATAGAAACCAAAATATTCACTTTATTTGGAATTTTTGATGTTGGTGTTGTGTTTGGTTATAGTTTTTGAAAAGAATATTTGATTGTTTGAATGTAATGAAAGTGAAAACAAAGTTGTATTTGAAATTTTCACGGCCAAACACTGATTTTCAAATGAAGTGAAAAAAAAGTCCGGAAAAAAGTAAATAATTTTCATGGCCAAATGGGTCATAAGATTTTATTATGGAAGCAGTCACCCTTTTTTCCAGAAAAACTTTAGGCAGCATGAACTTGATCCAATTAAAGCATCAAACTTTACGCAGGATTTGCTTCTTATAAGGTTTTTGAAGTTGTGGGAATACCTTTTTTTTTTCAAAAACATGTGCTAATTGTTTTCAGGAAGTTTCTTTAAAAAAAATCAATATATAAGGGATATTAGGGTATTTCTCATTGAAAAAAAACACTTCTTCCATTAACAAAACACCCAAAAACCCTAGAACAAACTTTTTATCTTTTGATGACAAGGGAACCTAGGCTTCGGGTTTGCACAGGGTGAACCCTGGGCCTGTGTAATAGCCCGCAAACCACATAGGAGAGATAACCCGCACTAAGCAAGCCCATGCAACTGCAAACTTTTCTCCCAAAGATCTCCACATAATTGTCAATTTTTTCTTCAAAAGATGTCCAAACAGAACCTTAACATCAATTGCAACTGAATCCATAATAAATCTATTTATACCATCTAAATACAAATTAACCCCAATCATAACAATATGCAGCTAGAACAACAATAAATACGCATCGATCCCAAACATATAAATCCAATACATCTTTTTCTTTTCCTTTTTCCATATATTCATACAATTCTATTGTGTCCCAGTATAATTCAATACTCAATAATTAGACTTCTAAGACAAATTAGTAAATTATACCCAAATTTTTTTACAGTAAAGCAAATATTAGCCGCAATTGCAACAAAGAAAAGATGCATACCTGAAGCAGTAGCCATGATTGATTAAAGTGAATCAAACGCCAAGCCCTAGAGAGATAACTATCCCTTCTGTTCCAATTCGAGCAATGTGGTGATTGTTTGATTGATTTTCGGGTTCCGGGTTTTTATCCTTTTAGGGCTCGGGTTTGGTTTATTTCATAAAGCACCGACTTCTATAGTTATACAGCCCAGAACTATTTTAATTGGGCCTGTATATCTGGGCTATCAAGATTGGGTCATTCGCACAAGTGTTCTTATTTCGGGGTGGTGTTTAATTTTTCCCCTTCTTCATTTTAGTGCGGCATAACTTAGATTTCGCTCAGCAAAATTAGCGTTTAGTTTTAGTATATGTATCATTACATTCCACAAGTTATGTCGAATAAGGCAAAACTTTCAAATTTAAAATATGATAAGAAAAACGATATAAGATTAGATTCGCTCAGTAAAATTTACATTTAGCTTAGACATATGTATCATAACATGCACACAAGTTATGCTGAAAAAGACAAAACTTTCAACTCTCAATATAATATGAAAAATACTACACAACTTATGCGCGCATAACTTAATTCCTACAAAACTTGTGACGACTGATGCCAAAGTTCAATTTCCGAAAATAAAAATGCTATAAAACTTGTGCCAACAAATGTAAAAAAAAAATAAAGACGACAAATATGAGGGTAAAAAATTAAAGGCCAGTGATCTTGAAGAACAATCCATGAAAAAACTTGGTTTATTTCATAAGGGATACCGACTTATATAGTTCTCGTCACAAAACTATTTATTGGGCCTGTATATTTGTGCTATCAAGATATTATTAACATTTGCTTGGACATGCTTTACATCAGATACTAAACCCAAAAACCTAATTTTTAACTCAATAGGATGTGAAAGCCAAGGACAATTTCATCGCCTGTATTCGCGTGCTCCTTTTGCCCCTGCAGTGTACATGAAAGTAGGAAAATATCCAATTTTGTGATAATATTTTCAGTTACTAATCTTAAGCATTTTTAACCAAGATTCTGTAAATTCAAAATTACTTATATTCTTTTAACGAAAGTACTTATTTTAGAGGGTTAAAATGTTGTCATGTTTTTTTCAAATAAGTGTTTTTGGGTAATAGCATAAGCTCAAAGGGACAAAGTCTGCGTACATTCTACATAACCTCCTCAACCCCATTTACGAGATTATACTGGGTATGTTATTGTTGTTGTTGAATAGTAACAGAATTTTTTTTTCCTTTTTCAGAAGCATGTTTTGAAATTTTGGCCACACAAATTGGTGCCTTAATATTGACAAAAATATTCTTCAAATATTGTTGAATACAGAATTTAAAGTGAACTAAGATCTTGTGGATTTATTTCTTCCTCTTCATTATTAGGACCGAATCAGGTCTACTAGTTTAATCAATAAAATAGGGAGAAACTCTTTAATGTTGGTCTTTCTATATTTAGCACAACTTCAAAAAAGTGATCATGAAGTTGTTAACTTTTTTCTGTCATTATCAAACTGTGTATGATATGAATTACTTTCCAAATAGCACTACTACTTGTTTTTTCATAAAAGCATTGTGATGATGAATGTACGAAGAATAAGGATGATGATTTTATATTGTTTTTTTGTTTAACCATTCTATATTATACTAAACACATTGTCGTACTAATTAGGATCCGTGCCAGATAGGTCCATCAAGAGGGGAAAAAACTCACTATCAAAAAGTTTTTTGTTCTCGTGACTCGAACTAAAACTTCTAGTTAAAAATGAACGAATCACAATTGATTCACCAAGGGCCAATCTAATGTAAAAGTTTGGGTTCATCCGTACCCAGTAATTTTAGCTCAATGTACATGAGTTGAAAATTCAGGAAACAAATATGAATAACAAATTTAAAACTCTGTAAATCAATTGGATTAGCAATAGAATTTTAAATTCATAAAATTCAAATTTTAAATTCGCGTCGGGCGATGGTAGGATGATGACATTGTTATGAATGAAACAAATGATCAAAGTTGACAACTATCTTTTCTTATGGGGAGAATAGAGTTCACATGGTCCCCGGGTATAGCTGGATGACAAAGGAGCGAAACTTAAAATCTAACTGGAGGCCTTCAGCGTGGTTCGAACTCTGATGAGAACAATTTACTCTCTTCTGGATAGAACCTTAAAGGTGATACCAGTTGTTCTGTTCTCAAACCCTGATTATTCAGGAATATCCCGCGATTTACTGATAATAGTGCTGAGGGATCGAAATTACTATCTCCAGAAATAATCTAGCGTAAGCCGGAAAGCTGGATATAGAATAAAATAAAAAATAGAGTTCACATGCAGTGGCAAGAGGTGAGCTAATAGGCTCATCATCCTGAACAAGGACAATCACATACAGTTACATAATAATGTCAAATATTTCTTGTCACTGTTGCTAAATAGTAAAATAGAACATCCTTTTATACAATCTGCTGTTGCAGTTACATAAGTTTCAAATAATTCTTGTCACTATCGCTAAATAGAGAACTTCTTATAAAAATCAACATTGCAGTACAAGGGCGGACTTACATGGTATGGTGGGGGCACGTGCCCCCGTTAACTTCCAAAAAAACTCTACCTATACATATGTATATACTTTGAAAATGTGAATATATAATTAAAGAATCCCTCTAAACATATCTATTATTTTAGGTTAGTCGGTCAGCGCGCCTTTAAGCTCTTTTTATGGTGTCCCGTCATTTTCAAATTCTGAATCCGCCTCTAATAGCATAGTAGCATGATGTTGAACAGACGCAGATTCAAAATTAGTATATTATGAATTTTTAATTTTAAAAGAGTAATTAAGTTTTAAATTTAATCTTAACACATATTATATGAATAAATTACTTAAAATATATACTCCATGATTTAGGTCAAAGATATTGAATTTACATGTGTTAAAGGTGTAGAAGACCAGTAATCATCAAAAGGATCTCAAAGCATATTCATTTCACATGCTTTTTGTCCCATGAAGGATATGCTTTAATTTTATATTTGTGGTGAGGACGTGAAACATGATCTTAAAGCATATTCATTTCACAAGTATATATTAAAACTCCATCCTTAAAGTGGTTGTTTGGTCGGAGGTTTTATGTGGATTATTACGGTTTAGAATTTTAGATTAAATTTATTTCATAATTGATTAGAAGTATTAGCTAAAAGCGATATTAAAATCAGGACTATAATCTCGATCATTTATCCCATATAGAATGTGGATAAGATATCTAAGTGTTAGTCATGATTTTAATTTCAAAATTATAATTTTGGGAATATCCCAATTTTAAACCAAACATCCCCTAAAGAACCTATAGTTACACCTCTTTGTTCAATTTGCATTTATCAATTAAAAATAAATTTGGATGAATGTCATTTAAGGAGTATTAAATAATTTATACTAACGATATATTAAATTAATTTTAAAAGAGACCTTTCCACGATTCTAAATAGGACCACATAGGCGTCTAAATTTGATAGCGGACTCCAATGAAAAATCACTCCTTTTAGTTTCTTTTTTCATTTAATTTCTTTTTAGTTATTCCTGTAGAATACTTCCTCCGTTTCGGTGTTTTCATCGTTTAAATAAATAAAATTTTATATTTTCTTTTTAAAGATACTTCATTAAGAAAAAGTTAATAAAAATACTTTTTATTTTTTACGAGTAAATATTTTCTTAAAGGGTGTGTTCAAGCTAAAAACGTCATTTTTAAATGAAATGGGTTGATTATTCTTTCTAGTATAACAAAATATTATTATTAAAATTATGATATAATTAATTATTAACTCTTACGTATATTAATAAATCTAGAGAGATTAATATGGTAAAAAAGAGAATAGCAATAAATTAAAATTAAAGAATAATAAAAATGGTTTTATCAAATTTTTTTAGAGGGGTGCACAAAATTAACGGTGGACATCTAACCAGTCTGGGGCATGGACCCCACCTAATTTGAAAATAAAAGCCACATGATTTATGCAGGCCTCTTCTTTTCTATGCTCTCCGAGTGTCAGTAAAAAACAAGAAGAAGTTATATAACACATTAAATATTTTTAATGGTGCTAGTCTTTTAAAAAAAAAATTATATATTTTTACCTAAAACTTTTAATATTATACCATATTAAAAGTATTTATTTGTTATTTTAATCCGACATCTTTATAAATTATCAGATTCAAAATTCTTATTTACTTTCTTAAAGTTCACACTCTATGAGTAACTAGAAAATATAAAATAAAACGAATATTATATTACGACTATCATCTAGCTAGCAGAGCGGTGGCAATGAATTAGATTCCTCCACCTTTAACTAGATGTCTCGAGTTTCGATCCTAGAAATTAAAAAACTTTTGATAGGAAATGCTTACTCCTTATAATTGGTGGAGCTTACACAATGTAAATCTGAATTAGTCAAATTAATGAGTTTTGGTACTAAAAGAAAAATCATAAAATGTTAAATTATTTTATATAAGTAATATACATAAGACCTTGATTAATCCACATATCAATAAGCTGGAGGGATTGCTCATGTTACAAAAGAAGTAGTGGTGTGATGACTTCAATGCATGTTTTTTTAAAAAAAAAAATAAAAAACTTGGCCTGTTATTAGAGAGGAGATCTCAGAAGCAGTGATCTGAGTCATTCAAAGGACTACTGTTACTTTGATTCCTAAGTTGCAGAATCCATCTTCTATTAGGGATTTTATGTTGTACCATTCTTATACAAGCTGATCTCCAAGATTCTTACAAGTAGGATGCAGAAGGTTATAGGTTGTCTAGTAGATGACAGTCAAGCAGGGTTTGTCCCAGGCAGGCTTATCACTGACAATATTCAACTTAATCATGAATTGATCAAGGGTTATGAAAGGAATATCACCTAAATGCATGCTAAAGATTGATAATCAAAAGGCTTACGACTCAGTTGAATGGCCTTATTTGGAGCAAATTTTGATATGATTAAACTTTCCTAGTATTTTTATTGACTGGGTAATGACATGTGTCATACTCTATCATCATTAATGGGAAACCATCTAGGCCCTTTGAAGCTAAGAAAGGTTTGAGACAAGGAGATCCAATGTTTCCCTTTTTTAAGTAGACTTTTAAAATAGCTGGGGAAGATTCCTCAGTTCAAGTACCATCCTAAATGCTCTAAGTTGAATCTTACTGGATTTGCCTTTGCAGATGATCTCATGTTGTTCTGTAGGGGGGATATAACTCAGTCCAGTGCCTATTTGATCAGTTTTAGAGATTTTCACAAGCTTCTAGGGTGAGAATTGTCCAAGTCCATATAAAGAGTTCATATTCCCAGTCTATTTCCGATGTGGGACTCTTAACACTCTCCGCACGCCCAGACCTCGTTAGCTATGTTAGCTGGACCGTGGACAATATAATTTGGGGGCTCAACATCGGTGAACAAAGAATTAGAATGGATATGACTCTGATACCATGTAAAGAATGGATCTTGGGCCTAACTCAACCCCAAAAGCTAGCTTGTAGGGTGATGATTGTCCAAGTCCATATAAGGAGTTCATGTTCCCATTCTATTTACGATGTGAGACTCTTAACACTTTCTTTGGACATGGGGTGCTGAGATATCAAATAAGGCCTTGCTAGCATGAGATAGAATTTGCCAACCTGAAACTGCTGGTGGACTTAATATTTTGGATATTCATACATGGAATAAACCTGCTATGATCAAGTTATTATGGAACCTAAGTCAGAAGAAAGACAAGCTGTGGGTTAGATGAATTCATTGCTACTATGGGAAGAATAGGGACTTCTTTACTGATATCCCTAAACAAGATTCATGGATTGTTCAAAGAGTATTGAAGGCAAACAAGTATGTACTTGCAGCTGGGAGCAACATGGAGAAGTTAGGAAAACTGACACAATTATCCACCAAGCAGTTCTACCTAAAACTTAGAGGGACTTTCCAGAAAGTAGCTTGGAGAAGACTGATTTATAATAATCTGGGGTTGCCTAAATGGATCTTTATACTTGAGGTTAGCTGCTCATGCTAGGAAATATACCATAGACAGGCTAGCTCAATGGGGGATCACTACCAGTACTGTTTGTTCTTTGTGTGAGCAAGTTGATGAGAATCAACAACAACAACAAACCCAGTGAGATCCCACACCGTGGGGTCTGAGGAGGGTAGAGATTGATGAGAATCATGGCAATTTATTTTTTGCTTGTTCATATTCATCTCATGTATGGCAGAGGTTATTCAGATGTCAAGGAATCCCAAGGAGTGGGCTGAGGAGCTGCAATGCTATTGAATATGCAAAGGGAAGATATGCTAAGGCTGAGGTGTTCAGGATGACAATAGCAGCTGCTGTGTATAGCATCTGGACAGAGAGGAATAGGAGAATTTTTCAGGCATCCACTTAACTTGTTGATAGTATTAGTATTGTCAAGCAAGTTATCCAGGACGTTCACAGTAGAGGTACTATGAGGATTCGAGTGGCAAGATGGTTGGCGGATTATATTTTTTACCCTTCCTAGATGATTAGTAGTCTACTGTATGAAATGCTCATTAGTTGTGCTTTGTTGGAGTGATTCTGCTCACTGTGGTATCAGTAGGAAGATAGAAATTTAGCTGTGATTGTAGTACTGAGACAATTGTCCAGTACTTAATCAGTTTTGATCATGTACTCAAACGTTCACTTTGGTAATATAATCATTTATTTACCCAAAAAAATATGTATTAATATAATGTATGCAATCAAAATCTGATCACCTCAAGATAGACATACGTGCATCACATGAATATATAAGTATTGGTTTCCTATCGCACCCATCTAGAAAAATCTGGAAAAAACACACAAAGTTAATAGTAATATACTAGTGGTATATAACGGTTTGAGAGGATAAGATAGTAACAATAAAGTATCTAAGTTTTTTTTTTTGGCACATAGAGATGAAGTTTTCACAACCTTAACTAATTCTTTGTGAAGGGGAAAGTCCCGAAGGCGAAATCTCCCCCCCCCCCCCCACACTTGTACCAGAAGTATCTTGGTCAGGTGGAATGTAAATAGAGGGATATGCACGAGTGGCAGCCCTGCAAGGGAGAGGACCAACGGGACACTAACCCAGCAATAGCCCTTGCAATATTTCAGCAAAGACTGTCACCACACGGATTCGAACCCACGACGTCGGAGTGGTTATACCACAATCACCTTGCCACTTAACAACTCGCCTGTGCCCCTGGCCCCAACCTTAACTAATTCTTGCTACACCAATTAACTGCACACATATTTATTAGCAATTAATGGGACCGTACTAAAAGATGTATAGTCCGTTTCATTAAGCCAGTTTGCATACAAACTTACCTTGATGAATTCAAAGCCGCCAGTTGGAAACTTTTTTTTTTTTTTTTATAATCCAGCTGCGCCACGCCTAACTACTTCACTCCAGATACCCAGACGCCCCTGAGATGATGGGACGGCCCTTCAAAGACCCCACCACTGCAGTAAATCATGGGACGCTACATGGTCAGTGTCTGCTTGCGCCAGTTGGAAACTTTGTTTCATGTCTTGGATGGAGTATATAATCTCCGTATAGTTTCTTAAGTTACTCTTATTTAATAAAAATAGATTAATTTATTCTTCTTAAATAACATATCATTTAGGGTATAGTTAGAAATAATTACCTATTTTAGTTTTGAATTCCTAAAAGAAAAATTATTTTTGTATGATATTTTTGAGCTAAAGTTACTGTTAATTTGGGACGGGGAGTATATAACTATATATACATATATGAGTTTGATTTAAAAAAAATATATATGGTGCCTGGTCTAAAAAGATGATGTTTGTCGGCCATAAGATGCCCACTTTTTTTTTCCAGTCTCTCATGCATCCGAGTTTAAGTTAATACTCCCTGCGTCTGTTAAAAAATATTAATTAGGAGGAGTATTTGACCTACTTTACTCTTGTTTATGTTTAAATTATAATTTTTCTTTATTAAATATTTACTCTATTTATGTATCTTCTTCATTAATGACAAAGAGTAAAATGGAAAAAAAATTATGTCTTAAACTTCTAAAACGATAAATAATTTGAGATAATTATTTTTAATAACAATGACAAATAATTTGAAATGGAGGGAGTAGCTAATACGTAGAAAAAGTATGTTAGAATTTAATAGCAAAAATGTACAGAAGTTATAGGTCTCACAAAATTTAAGTGTGCAGTTGAATAAGTTTAGTAGATATTTAAGTATAGATAAATACATACTCTGTCCGATCAAAGAAAAAGTATGTTTAGAATTTAATACAAAAAATGTACAGAAGTTATAGGTCCCCCACAAAATTTAAGTGTGCAGTTAAAAAATTGAAATAAATTGAGTGGATATTTAAGTATAAAAAAAACCCTCTAGCATTATTTATTTTGATAATTTTTAATTGATATTGTGAAATATTATTATAGAGAATATAACAACAAAAATTGGTTGCAAAAATGTTTGACCGTTAATAATTATTGAGGATGAATCATCACAAATGCTGAAAATTGTTAGTTGAAAGAACAATGGAAAGAGGTCTACAACTGTGAGTAGAGATGGAATCTGGTGGATTCAGATCCGTTTTATAGAATACGGATCTTCAAAATTTGGACCCTACGGATCCGAATCCGATCCGGATTTGTTTCTGACGGATCGGATCTTGTATTTGAGATCCGTATCCGGTCCAGATCCGACCCGTGGATCCATTTTTTATTAAATATATTCATAACCTAAAATGTAATTTTATAAGCATTTTCTAAAATTTGCTAAGCACATCCTTGCAAGTTTAATTCTCAAAATAAGTTTAATTTATCCCCGCGTTAACTCAAAAACCAAAAAATAAAGAGGTAAATTCGATAATAAAATCAATGTTATATTAGTGAATGACTAACATCTCCATAGACAAGTAGTTAAAATTATATTCACTCCATTTGTGAAGATTCCAAGCACATGCAAGTTCTGCATTGTGAAAATACTAGTCAGCATTTTCCACAACTATTGTCATTATCCAACATTTTCAATTAATAGCTCACAATCAAAACGAGACAACGAACAAAATATCTCATATGAACATTTCAAAATTGAAACACATTAAATTGTTAGCCAAGTAAAAATCATTTGTCAGATTCAGATATGAAAAACAGATCTAGATCTCGTAGGATCCGATCCAAATCCGATCCGTTGCCATCTCTAACTGTGAGCAAAATGAAGGATGACAGAAAGAGGTCTTGAAGCTGACAGAGTTAACAGGTGTTAATTTTTAAGGATTATTTTTCATTTTTTAATAACCCATCAATCGATAATGAATCCTAACCATCTAATATTCCTTTGGACATGTGGCATGAATCCAATAGGGTATTGAGCATTACTGGACACAAAGCTATTGGAGGGGATCCCATCCCCAAGCCGTACGCTGTCTTCAATTCTCATGACCACTACTGTGTGTGGTTGGAATTTCTCAGTTCATTACTCCCGCCAAATAAAAAAAGTATCTACTTAATTTTATTTTTTTAGCAAAATAGAGTATTTACCTATTAAATTAAGAAATAATTAATCTTACTTTTTCAGATTTACATTTCTTAAGTGTTAGACGATCAAATCTCAATACTTATTTAATTAGAGGTATTTTAGTCAAATTATATATTTTTGCCTAAAAGTTAATATTTTCTTAAGGGGTATGCAAATGGCTAAGTAAACGCTCTTTTTTATCCGGAGGGAGTATTTAATAACTCTAATTACACGTTTTACATGTCTAAAAATTCACAAAATGGGGAAAATCGGTTTGATCTCCAAGATGAGTTTTTTTTTGTAACATATTACTCCCTCCCTAAGTGTTCACTTAGCTATTTATACAACCCTTAAAAATACTAACTTCTAAATAAAAATAGATAATTTAATTAAAATACCTCTAATTAAATAGATATTGGGATTTGATCACCTAACATTTAATAAAAATAAATCTAAAAAAATAAAATTAAATATTTCTTAATTTAATAAATAAATATTTTTTATAAAAAAAATAAAAATTAAGTGAACACTTTTTTTGATAGAGAGAAAGTAGTAGATATTTCTCGAATAGTAAATGCAATTGGTAGTTCGTACTTGGTACTTGGTACTCAGCATTAAAAGCTGAATTTACAATTTTGGAGAATGACTATGGAGACACTTCATTGGAATAATTGGTTACACGTTTAACATGTGTCAAAGGGACAACTACGTAGTAGTATTACATTCAACTTTTAAGTAGGTCATAAAGAATTAAAGAGGCTGTGGGACTTAAAATTATTTCTAAACAAAAACAGTGTTCATTTAGTCATTTGAATATTTAATAAAAAAATATTAAATTTAGATAAAAATAAGTAATTTAATTAAGATATTTTTAATTAAATATGTATTGAGATTTTTCATTTAACATTTAATAAAGATAAATTTTAAAAAATAAAATTAATTATTTTTTTATTTGATAAGTAAATATTCTTTTAAACAAAAAACTAAAAGTTAAGTGGACAATCTTTTCTATCGGGAGGGAGTATTGAAGTGAGCTATAACGAGATTGTTCAAAAGTAAGAATCCTATATTTTGGCTGTTTTATTATTATTAGTATGATCTATAAACATACAGTAAAATTATGTTCAAACGGTAATCGAAATAAATAATCACTTGATTATTTTTATTAATAAATAAATATATATATAATTTATAATTTTCATAATATGAAAAATCATATTCTTATTATACATCTAAAACCTTATGCTATTTGTACTATAATTCTACAATTATGGTAAGTGTACAATGCTAATTAAATACAAACTAAGTTACAAAACTATAATCCATAAACCGTGATATACACAACTGTATATGCCGTGTATATCATGGCTAAAACTGTTTTGAATACTTGTGTATTACCGTGATATACACTATTGTATATGGTGTATATCACGATATATTCTGTCCCCCCCTCCCCCCTCCCCCCTCCACAGTAGTCATAGAGAGGCGATCTTTGTCTGTTGACTGTCCCTAAAATCTTCAAAAAGGACCGAGGCAAGACCCTTAGTAAAGATGTCTGCAATTTGATACCTGAAAAGGGCATGACAGAAGCGTACTTGTCCACGAGCTACCTTTTCGAGAACAAAGTGAATATCCATCTCGATGTGTTTAGTGCGCTGGTGTTGAACCGGATTGCCAGAAAGGTAGACGGCAATAATATTATCACAATAAACCAAGGTGACTTAAAATTAATAGTAGTGTATAATTATGGTAAATGTATGATCCTAATTATGGTAAATATATGATCCTTATTCCATTATGGTTCAACATTGTACACACTATATATATTTGTATTAATGAGAAAGAACACATGTTTTACTTCCCTCAGGCATCAGTTATAAAAATACTAAAAATAAGCGTAAAATGCTAAATAACAGAAATAGAAGAAAAATATTACTACAAATGGTGTTTTTCAAAGTAGTACCTATTTTTAACCGAAAAAACTAGAATTCAGCATTAGCAGAGCATGAAGAACACTGATGGAGTTGTTGGAAATTTGTCTTTGGTGGGGAGGTGCGTCCACCCATATTTAATGAATTAAACACTAAGGTTCCGCATGTTGGATGCTTTGTCTCTTCACACGTGCATAATCTACTAAGTGAGTAGATGACCGTAGGGCCAAGAATCGTCAAATTTCGTTAAGAAATGAAAGAGATATTGGTCCACGAAGTAAGGTGTTTGAGGCATGAAAATATGGTGTGGGACAAATCTACCACATCGGTGGAAAAAGGAAGAATTGTTCTCTTTATAAATCTCAAAATTAGCTAAGGGTTTGTGACCCCAAGGGGTAACCCATGTGTTTGAAGGAGGGAAGACCTAGATGTGTTTGGGTTCAAGGCTAAGCCCACACGCGCGCCGCCGCCGCCGCGCCCTTCCCGTCCGGGCTTGGGGTCTTGGGCTTTTTCTGATAGACCCCCAAATTATTTAATATTTACAGTTTGGTCCCTGGAGTTTCTGAAAATGTGAAATTGGGAACGACGGAAGACATAAAGTTTCTGCCTACCATTTGGGTTGGTTTTTGGAACGTTAACCCATTAATCTGTACTTGATCACCTTCCTAAAGGCTCCTTCAAGATGCACATTAAATCAGCCATTACTTGGCTGATTAATTCCCTCACTAATGGTGATTACTTGGCCATAAACTACCATTATTTGGCAGTTGAGGAGTCCCTCCCTTATGCTATATATTGGAGCCTTTTGGCTCAATTGTGTGGAAAAAAAAGACAGAAAAAATGAGACAATATATATACACAGAGACAAACAAGAAGAGAAACAGAAAGTAGTCCAAAACGTGAGCAGAAACGTTGGGACGAAAACAGAAAACTCTTCCTTCCTTTTCTATTCTTCAGCAAATCGTTTCGTGTTTGTTTTCTTCGTCAGAATCAACCTATTTGCTTTGTAGTGTTGATTAGTTGTTGTTTTATCTTGGGAGACTATTGCCCGTTAACGTAAAAACATATATACGGGGCAATCTTGTCTTAAAGACATAGAGTCATCTCTCGACTCAGCCACAGTTGTAACAATCCAGATTTAGTGTTTCTTGATTTCAGGTTATCAAGATTAAAGACTCAACAACTTTGCGGCAGTTCTGAATATTGGATTGTTTGTTTATCCTTTTGAATACTTGTAATATTTATTTACTTTCCGTACTGTGTTACATATCCAACAGGAGTACCATCTATTTTTAAGATTTAAAAAACTAATTAATAGTCAAAGCAAGAGGTGGGCTAAAAACAGAATAGAAAGGCACCAACCAGTTTAGATAGCTTAATAGAAGTAAAACTACGCACTCAAAGAAATAACCCACAAAATCAATTCTCAAATGATTTATCTTAGAGTGTAAAACTTGGGGAAAACAAACTGGAAAGAAATCCAAAAAGGAATAGAAGGCATGCACATTTTTTAATCAGCAATCATTCAACACTCTAGTTTCTCCTCACGCAACAACAATCACTACTCTAAGCAACCCAATAGCATAACATTCAGTCAGAAAGATCGAAAAAAAAAACATATTTTTTCTTGTTTCAATCGACAAAAAAAAAGGAAGAAGAAGGGCACGAATCAGATAAAAGAAGATAAAGAAATTATACTTACTCTTGATTAATTAGCCAGATAATCCCAATGGTAGACAAGAAGCATTGAGAGAGATGTTGGAGTTTGAGTCTTCTGAGTTGCCTCTTAGGTAGTTAGGTATTTTACGGTGAGAGAGAAATTTTGTAGAGACCAGATTTTTAGCCCCGTCGCTAATAAGCAGTTTTTGGAATCAACAACAGATCGAGACAACCCCACAACTGTTGGGAGATTTTACTCTTGTACTTTATAAAGCAGTACGAGAAGTATATAACTATTACAAGTATTCGAAAGGATAAACAAAGATTCAATAATTCAACTAGAAATCTGAAATTACAATTGTTGAACAAGAAAAACTGGAAAACTGTTTTTGCTGAGTTGAGTGTGACACTCTGTCCTTAAGACAATATTGCCCCGTATGTATCCTTTATACGTCCTGGATAATTTGTCTCCCAAGATAAAACAACAATGGAACACTTGAGCAAAGGAAACTCAAGTGCTACCGTGAAGAATATTGAGTAACGAAATGATGCTTGGAAGTTGTAGGAAGAAGGGTTTTCTGCTTTGTGTATTTTCGTGTATATCAAGTCTTAGTGTTAGTCCTCAACAATGGTGTAAGGGGGTGTTTATATAGGTAAGGGAGGGACTGAAAAACTACCTCCATAACAGCCAAATAATGGTCATTATGGAGGTAGTAAAGCCACCAACATAAATGGTGAAAGACCAACGGATTGGCCCATTATAGAAGGAGTAATTCAGCCAAAATAAATGGTTGAATTGAGTGCTGTGGCGTTTCTGCTTTGACCGTTCAAATTCTAACTTTCTGGAAACTTCAGGGACCAAACTGTACATCTTGAAACTTCAGGGATCAAACTGTACATCTGAAAAAATTCTGGTCCAAACTGTACATCTGAAACTTCTGGGATCAAACTGTACTTCTGGCAAAGTTTCTGGCTCAAAAAGATAATATCAAAAGACCCACAGCCCACAGCCCGAGACCCGAGACCCGAGACCCGAGAACCCGGAACTCAGAACCGGACGGGCGGGCGGCGGCGGCGCGCGTGTGGTCTTTCCTCGAACCGAAGCACATCTAGGTCCTCCCTCCTTTAAACACATGGGATACCCCTTGGGGTCCCAAACCCCAAACTAATTTCGAGTCTTATATACACAATAATTCTTTCTTCCTCTACCGATGAGGGAGAATTGAACACAATGCCACACTTTTCCATGCTTCAAACACCTCACTTAGTAAACCAATATCTCTTTCATTTCTCAATGAAATTTGAGAATTCTTGGTCCTACGGTTATCTACATACTTAGTAGATCATGCATGTGTGAAGAACCAGATTCTCCAACATACGTAACACTAGTATTTAAGCCGTTAAAGTTGGTCGGTCGCAACTCCCGCCAAAGGCTAATTTCCAACAATCCCATCTTGAAAGAGATTTTGGCGCACTCACATGGTGTCTTTTCATTTCCAGCAATATTTCAGCGCACCGATGTTGCATAAGGAGAGGTAGTTTCAGCTTTGAACCTTCCATAGTTAAATACCATCAGACTTACTTACTGCGCGGTGAACGTGATGTCTTGAACCGTCAGTGTTTAGTGTAAACCAAGTCAATGGTACCAACACAACAAATTC
Organism: Anisodus acutangulus; assembly: GCA_029783415.1. Taxonomy (NCBI): domain Eukaryota; kingdom Viridiplantae; phylum Streptophyta; class Magnoliopsida; order Solanales; family Solanaceae; genus Anisodus; species Anisodus acutangulus. The sequence goes on along the minus strand of CM056494.1, from coordinate 1,112,848 downwards.
CCTTACTCTCTTCTTCGTAATGTTTTGTCCGTTTTGGCCATGGACAACGTCTTGGATTCTTAAGTGCGTTCATTTGAGGCGGCCCGTCCTCGCACTTAAATAGGTGGTCTCCTACAAGGTATCCTGCTATACCCCACTTCACAAGTGTTAGAAACCATTAAAAGTTTCCCAAAGACCTAACCTCAACTTGTTGAGGATCATTACAGGTTTTGAAAACTTAACCTTTACTCATACTGCAGATAGCACTTAACGTCTATCGCGGGAACAACATTGGATTTGGTGTTTCTTTTCAGAAATCACTATCCGAAGTGCTCATGCTTCCACTGAAGCGGTCAACTGAACCTTTACAACTTAGTTTTCCCATTGATCCAAATTACTGGGATCTCCAGTTAGTAAGGTTGGGTTACCACTGTATTGGTCCGTATATTTTGGGTTTTAAGCTCATTCCCCTAGACAGGCAGAACACTTGATCTCCGGGTAGTCCCTTAGTTAGTAAATAAGGAAGTGACACCCGTGATGATCAACTGCCATACGGTCTTATGTCTCCGACGGATCCTGACAGATATGTCCAGACGCCGTCATCCGTGTCCTTCCTGAAGCCGACCGGCTAGCCATAGTGTATAACTGCTAAAGGCACGAGTTTCTCCCAATAAGGGACGTCCTCTAAGGAGTCATGAAGTTACTCAACTTCTTTCATGTTTTGTATAAAGCGATAAACTCCGATACCATCATGAATCGGTCGATGCAAGTTTGCTTAGAGGTTTTTCCAAGATCCACCATACACATTTACTTGTGGCTTTGGTGTTCTTCAGATCTGATGTCCAGTTTGCATCACTGTATTCTCCCAGAACCGCTGGACATCCAGAATACTATAATCCGTAGATAAGCGAATAATTCAGATATCGTCATATCCGACTTAACGCCTTCTATTGATCATGTATTAAGATCATCAGTGAAACTTAGTTCAACTGATCTGTTTGTAGGACGATATCAGGTCGGTTGTAGTGTGTACAATACATTGAACTACACATGACCTGTGCATATCGCTCCTTGTCTATGGGTGCACCATGATTACAATCAGTTCTATGATTCATATCCATTGGTGGCTTCAACGAGACTGTCAACTATCGACCAGTCCGTTAGATGTCTTAGAAATCCAATTCCTAAGATGTCATCTGTGATACCCATATCTTTCATATCGAGACTTTGTTTCAATATGACTTTTACTTTCAGACGGTTGATTCTCCAACTGTTGGCTTTCTAACTTCAGAGTCAATATTTCTGCGGTCAGATTCATTGTTCCTGTTTTATCTGAAACTTTCAGGACCAAAATGTAAACATTTCAGGGACCAAGATGAAAGTTCAGGAAGAAGCCCAACAGTCCAGAAAACCAACTCTTATTCTCTTCTTCCAACTCTTCGGTTGGGAAGGTTGTTTCAATATTCATGCCACGCAAGACTGCAATGGCCCATGATGTTAAGCTACTCCCAGGGGAGCACATGTACAAGTAGCCGAGGCTTTGAACTCGTCAGTAGATCCATCTACTTTGTACTCACTTTTGAGTATCATTTTTCACAACCCAAAGGTTCTTTTCCCGGAGGAAGATCAACCATTACGCAAGTATGGTTCTATATGAGGGAATATATTTCTCTCTTTGTAGCTTCTTTCCAAAGCAGCGCATTTGAAGATGACAATTATTTGTTAATTGTCCATGGTTCATTTTTAACCATACACGCTAGAAGGATTGGAACAAGTCTTTGTCCCCTTCATTGCTCCGTCTCGGTTCAACATCTAGAATCCCTGAGTTCTGCAGATCTAGAATATTACATTCCGGATAGCCAGCAACTTTCGAGTCCTGTAGATACGGAACGTCTAGTTCCGGACGAAATGCCCTCGGTTCTTGTTAACCTTGAGCAATTACTCCTTTTTCCTATTTCAAGGAAAGTTATCTTCAATGAATTCAGCATTCTTTGACGCCAAGAGGTGATAAGCACTACTGTTATTTGCAGATCTAGCGGATATGCAATCTACAACGTTAGGTACGAAACCACCTCACATCACAACATTTGTATGTGAGATCCTTTCCATGTCTCACACGGAGGGTTATCCTTATCCTTATGGGGAGTTCTGTTGAGAATCACATTAGCGGTAAGGTTGCCCCACATAACTTGGGCGTACGGGCTTGCGCTTGGCTAACACCGTTGGACTAAGATGAGTAATGAACAGTCGTTTAATGAACGATGCTTCACATTCTCCCCCTCTATCGCTATGAATTTCGCAATCCATAGGCTTAGTTGATTTCCATCTTCTGCTTTGTAGTGCTTGTCCGCTTCAACAACTTCATTTTTGCTGTTCAAAAAACAAAGGATTTCATACGTTGTACCATCATCAATGAAGATCACAACGTACTTGTCTCCCCCCTCTATTTTGTATAAACTTCAAATCACCCAAGTATGTATGACTAAGTTCTAGAGGAGCGGTGCTTCTTTCGCTATTCCCTTGACGGAATTTGAAAATGTGATTTTGCCTCTTCGCCTACCTCACATTCATTTTGAGGGTTTATGTCGAAAGAAGGCAACAATCTCAACTTCGCTAGCTTTTGAATGACTTGCTATTTAACATGTCTTAATCTATGATGACATAGATGCACGGATTACAAATATATCATTCATTCGGCTACAGACATATTGTATCATTCTTAGTTATTACAGACCTGTTGGAGTAGTCTCAAACCAGCTTGACCAACAGCGTCCCTTAAACCAAGTTAGGAACATGTATCACCTCATCTTAGAGTGATCCCATTCCCTGAAGTCCTATTGAGGACAACCTCTTCAACCCCTTCTACTTTAGAGGTGGCGTTGCTTCACATGAACAACCTCTTACCCGTGGTTAAGGCGTAACCGGATCATATGTGATCTGGATACTCTGGCCCACTGCAGTTGCTTTGCAGACTGAGTGTCCAATTTCTTTTCTGCCTTTCTTTAGGCCTTCAGATCATTTGGACACTGAAACTCCGCCCACCTTGCTAGGTGTCCATTACTTTTCCTATGAAATGAATTCTGGCCCCACTCCAGTCGTCCGGAGGCTTTATATGACTAAGTGTCTAATATCATCATATTAAAGGAATTTTGGCCCACTCCAGTCACCCAGAGGCTTTGTATGACTGAGTGTCCAATATCATCCTATGAAGGATCTTCTGCCAAATAATATGACAGGCTCAACGTCATTAACTTTTAGACTTCTTCCGTTATGATTGGTGCCCAGATAATTCTTGGCGCTTACTTAAGTGTGATAACAATTTTCGCACAGTTAGTGGATCTTTCTCCATCGTATGTGCGAACATACTTTACATACTTTAATAATTACACTTAAAAGAACGGATCTTTTTTAAGTCGTTTACAAAATCCAATCTTTAAACGGAAAAGAAGATGAGATTAAACTTCTGATTTGTTAAAGCGTAAGGAATATAAATTATTTTCATATTCCTCCTTACTTTAATCCATTTTTAATCAGACATCATTTAATCTTTATTCTTGACAAGTAAGAAAAATACTTATCATTTAATCTTTATTCTTGACAAGTAAGAAAAATACTTATCTCAATTTCGGATTCTGGCTCACTTCAGTCACTTCATCAGACTGAGTGTTCATTTCCTTCTCACTATTATTCGGATCTTTTGTCTGGGACAGATATAGGCCTTCACGCAAGTAGACTGCCCATGTGGGTGGGACCCGCCTGCCTACCAAAAAACAGGCTGTGGTCACTTTAGTCGACCCGAGAGCCACTCGACCCGAGCAGGTCGTGGTCGGGCCAGTGGTCGAAAAATTACCCGTCCGACGGCCCTACTGACCCGACCCTCGATAATCCCTAATTCGACCCCGACCGACCCGACCCTAATTCCGCATATTTTTAATATAATTTATATTATTTTTCCTTCATTAATATTTATTTTGTACTTATATATATTTTTGTCATTAATAAGTGATATAATGCCTGTTTATATATATATATATATATATATATATATATATCTAATCTACATTTAGCTCGACATAAAATAAGATAAAAGCAGTGGTGATTATTAATTATATATTTATATTATTAGTCATTTTGTTAATATCATGGAAGCATAATGTAGGGAGATAAAGTAGTTGTAAATTGGTGAAACTTTAAATGGTCATAACTCTGCGCTCGGATGTCCGTTTTATCCAAAAAAAATTTTGATTTTGCATATTTTTTCGAGACAGGGACGGTCAAACCTTTGGCGCAGCCAATTTTTAGAAAAACGTAAGTTTTTCCAATCAATTTGTGTTTTTTCCCAAATCGATTTCCAATTCTCTTTTTCTTTAGTCAAGATTTCACGATATACAATACATTTCAACGTCGAAATTTCGTGGTAATGTAGGGGTGAATACCAATTTCAGTTTTGAAAATTCAATTTTTTTTAAAAAAATCTCGACCCGACCCGACCCGGCCCGACCCTGCCCGCCAAAAAAAATCGCCGGGTCAGGGCCGACCCATGACCCGTAGGGTCTCCGAAGGGTCAGGGCCAGGGTCGGAATTTTAAAAAAATATAGGGTCAGGGTCGGGCCAGGGTCGGGCAAGGAGGAAAAAAAAAGCCACCCGACCCGGCCCTGACCCGGCCCGACCCGACCTTTGGACATGTCTAGCTGCAAGATAGAATAACATCTTCAGTCTTCTCCTCTTGTCCCAGTTGACATCCTCAGGCTCTTGAGAGCGCTTGTTCCCACTAGTCTTGGTAGCGGTGACACCATGAACACGTTCATCATCATCACTCTCTTCTACCAGAAAACCATTGCCATATCCAGATTTGGTCACACAACTTTTGACCGACATCTTTCGAACACTAATAGTAATACTATACGAGACCCGAGAACCTCGGTCATTTTGAAGATTTTAGGGACAATCTCAGAGTTCGAAGATCACCCGCTATGACTGCGGGGGTGTGTTAAATATACATGGTACATAGGATATAATTTAGTCTATTAGTTTAGGTAATGTTGTAGTGTAATTAGTATTGTACACTTACCATAATATTTGTATTACCATAATTGTATATTTAGTTTCCAAGTAGAATAAGGTTTTAGGAGTAGAATAGAAATATGATTCTCCTATTATGGAAATATGTAACTTGTATATATAGCATTTCAATCAATAAAAATAATCAAGAAATTATTTCTTTCATTTTTAAATGCTCCGTGCAATGTCGTTCTGCAAATAACATTTCTTTCTAGAGATTTTTTCCTTCTTGCGGTCCGTTTTATTTTGTTTTTTGGTTAAATTAAGTAGTACTACATAATTAAAACGTGAAAATATTCTCAACCACAATTGTACTGGTATTTATTGCATACAATATACATGAGGCTAAGTCGCCTAGTTAGTCCAATTTCCATTTTACACATACGATAGAAGGTACGTAACTATAATAATATATCTAGTGAAATCTTATAACGTAAGATCTGAATAGAAGGTACGTAATTGTTCAAGAAAATTGAAAAGTTAAATCAGAGTAAGAAAATATACAGTACAAATTGAATTACAAAAGAAAAAAATGAAGGAACATTCTACCATAACACCAGGAGAGAACTGTACGTGTTTTGTACTCTAAATGCGAGAAAAAATAAAAATATTTATTCAAGTCAGATGTTTATAATACTAAATAAATATATGACGTGTATCCATTCGATCACCTCATTTTAAGGTTAATCATAGTAAACTAATATAGTTTAGTATAAATGTCGAGTTTCGATAATATTTTTATAAACATAATTTTATTCAAAATTGTTAACCTTCTTCTATAGCTTTTTTGTGTTATGATATTACTCTTTGATTTATAAAATAAGTATTTTCCTTATCGACAAGGAAATTACAGTGTTGGTGAATGTTATCATGAGCAACTCTGGCTGAATATTTTATGTAAACGTTACAAGGTACAAAACGAATCATATTAATTTCTTCAATCGTTATCTATTTTATATTTCGTAGGAGTAATATTATCCGACTTTCAACAATCATCCAACTTATCTAACGTATTGTCACAAAACTGTCGGCCATTAAGCTTTAAAAATAGCTTCCACGTTCTCATTTATTGTACACCAAAAAGGCAACTAAAAAATAATAAAAAGGACAAAAGCTCATCATTTTTCCTTTTATTTTTTGGCTCATAATTCAGGCAATTCTAACATCAACTCATTGGATCTTGAAAAAAGATCATCCCAAAACCAGTTATCATTTAAGCTTGAATTAATCTGGTAATTTTCTTCCAGTGAAATTAATGACAAATCAAGATTATTGTCATTATTATCATTAGAGTCATCGACCGGTGCCCATAGTACGTCGGACCAAAAATCGTCATCAACTTCAAGCAAATTATTCAACACTATTTGATCCATGGACTTTGAACATGAATCTTCGCTAGATGACATTGATGACGATGAATGTACGGAAGAACTTGGTTGCTGCTGAATCTCGGGATTTATTTTAGGACTCGTTATTTCTGAATCATCCTTAAAGTTCTCGGGCTCCAAATGTATTATATCCAAATTAGAATTTTCGGACTCTGAATGTATGTCCAAATTTTCCTCGGATTTTGATGTTTCCATGGTTTCTTCTTGTATCTCCGGGGTTTCTTCTTGTATATCCGGGGTTTCTTCTTGTATATCCGGGGTTTCTTCTTGTATATCCGGGGTTTCTTGAGCCTCAGATTTACTCATTTTCTTCTTCAGACGAGTATGCCAAATGTTTTTTATTTCGTTATCAGTTCTTCCTGGTAATCTTGATGCAATCGCAGACCACCTGCAAAAAAATTATGTCAAAATCAAACATTTTTTTACCGAGCCATTATATCATAATAATTTGTTCCATAAGCAGATTTGTGTTTGGGATTATAGTGGTAGCTTATCTGTTATGGGTGGGTTCAACTGGACTCAGTGATTTTACGTAAATGATATAACATAGGCGTGTGAAAAAATTACAAAAATATAAAATTCGAAATCAATTATCTCTAAAGTGTAATGAGTTTATATAGGCAATAAACAGTAAACGTTGAATTTATTAAATTTAAATATTAAATTCACCTCTCGACCAATCATTATTGATGTTCTAAGCTAGAAATCAACTCCTACATTCTTCATGATCCACATCCTCTATTAATTACATTTGTTGTATACTTCCATTTGCAAATCAAAGGGCAAAAAAAAAGCACACCTATTTCCAAGAACTTTATGCAACTTAATAATGGTGTCTTCTTCTTCAGGAGTAAAATTTCCTCTCTTAATATCAGGTCTCAAGTAATTAGTCCATCGGAGTCTACAACTCTTTCCACATCTTAAAAGACCTGAAAATAACACACAATGTAGTGTTAAACACGAACATATTCAAGATTTAAACGTAATGAGTAATAGAACATTCTCAATATTTATGATTTTCGTCCTTTCTTTGAAAATAGGAAAGTTAGAAGGGATGTCTTGGAAAGGACAATAAGGAAACTCGACTTGAACAGCGCATAATACAATAATGCGGGTCGGACCACACCTGCAAGTTTGGGAAGTGCACGCCAATTAGGGTGACCATTTTTGTTAATGCAATTGATGAGTAAATCATCTTCTTCTTTGCTCCATGGACCTCTTTTCAATCCTAGCTTCTCACAGCAAGGAGATCTCCCCATTTTTTTCTCTGTTCAATAACAGTAGTATTTTTTTCTTCTCTCTCTATATATTTGGTCTGTTTTTTGCGTGTTTATCTTTTCATTTGGGACTTTGAAGCTGAGGAGTACTGGTATTAATACTACTCGGTCATAATAGTAATGATATTCCATTTTAAAATAAACACATGATTCTTTCGTGCGTTGACGACGTGACAATTAATGTTTCCACAGTTGATTAGTACAATTTAATTAATAATAAAATATTGGATTCAATCTTCTTATATTATTTTATATATTTTAATATATATGATTGATACTATTATTACTCCATTATTTAGTAGCTCTGGCCTCTGGAAGACAACAAAATCCGATTGGGACTCACAGTTTCTGTCCATAGTTCGATTTATATTTCTTTAATTTTCGTGTGTTTACTTATTACTCCCTCCATCTCATTATAAGTGTCATTTTAGTAAAAATATACATATTAAAAAATTAATTTATTAAATTATCACTATTTAATAAAATAAATTATGTTTTCCTCTCGATAAGATCATGAGTAGTAATCATTTATGTCTTGAATAGATAAATTGTCAATAAATGTTTCTTAAATAGAAAACTTGTCAGTTTATGTCTAAGGGTATAATTGGAAAAATTAGTCAATTTATATCTTGAATTTCTAATGTAACACTTATTTTGAGACAATTTCTTTTTTACTAATTATGAGACTGAGAAAATAATATTTTGAATCTCTCTAATAAAAACATTGACTCAGTTACTAGGGATAGTTCTACTCAACTTTCACGGCATCACTTGAAGAGTATATAATTTTATTAGTACAATTTTCGTAAAACTTTTGTTAAAAAACTAATTTTTAAATTTAGGGCTTATAGTTACACGTTTTTTAGGGTTGGTTGAATTAAGATTGAATACATAAGCATTTAGACAAAATTTGATCCAATGTTGATTTTTTTTCTTTTTTTATGAAAGCTGAATATTTAATTTGAGAGCGACAACTCACATTGATTCAATCTGTGTTTTCAAACCAATATCTTGTATGCATTTTGTGTAATATTTCACCTTTATTTTCTCTTGTAATATTTGACTTAAAATTTGAAGAAAAAAAAAGGTGTATCTGAACATAAAATTCATTTGAAAAGAATCTCGGGGGAAGTTGAGAGGAACTAAGAACCATTACTTGACATAAAATCAATATTACAATATTTAACTTCTTTTATTTTTCATTCGGTGTCTGCTATTCGTTTTGGATCCCAATTAATTTAAGTACGTGTTACTTAAGACTCATTAAAGACGAAAGTGTTCTTTACCTGGTTTTTTTCATTCTCTCAATTCGAATTAGAGATCTCTAGTTAGTAAGGGTTTGACCATGCGTTTTCAAATCATGATTTCATAATTTGATTTCAAATCACAGTTTGTTTATGAAATTTGATCATAATTTCAACTTGAACTTCATGTCATGCTTTGAAATCTCAATTCATCCAAAAAGGTGTGATTTGGGATTTCAAAAAACTGATTTCAATTTTTTAAAATATTAATCTTGACTCATAAGTTTATATTTTATAAAAGAAGATCCATAAATTAGTAGATATATACCAATTGATCGACTTTATATTGTATTGAATATTATTGTCCAATATGAAATTCTTTTTCCATTGAGACTCAATTCCTTCACTGCAATGACTTAAAATTCCAAAGTAAATAGTGGGAGGATTGTCCATACCGTGTGGGAGGATTATATTAAAGAGTAATTACATTACTATTTATGTTTAATTTTCTTTTTTATTGAACTAAAGTTCGATCAATTGATGTTGTATTTTTTAGAAAAACCTTCTAACATCGTATTAATTTTGTTATGAACTATGACTTGGTCATTTGGTAAGATTGCATAAAAATTAGAAAAGTTTTGATGATTTTTCACAACATGTGAGATTTTTATGTCAAGTAAAAAAAAATTACAACTTAAAAAATTCAAATTTCATGTCCAAACGACTCCTTAATAATGAAAATAAAATCTTATACGTCCTACTGCAATTCCTGGAAATTGCAATATTTAACTTGAAATTAAGTATTTATGAACACTTATTGTTGTAGTAATATTTACAACTAATGTCCGGAAATAATTTGCCTGTACTACGAAATCATTGGCACTCCATGTTATTTTGAACAATATACGATCAAAGAACAAGCAGATATGTTTTAGACACAGTAGTAATTATTAATGGGGGAGCTGTGGACGGGTTATTTTGACACGTAATTTATGAAGTACACAGATTTGCTTTGTTTTGTGGTCCCATTTCACGGGCCCGTCGATGAAATATGTACCCATTTCCACGTCAAAAGTTTACTGAAAAGTCATGTCCATTGAAATTGAAATTTGAATCTCACTACATTGACTACTAGGGAGTCTGGGCTACACATTTGGGTGCCTATAAATATGTCACTTCGTATTATATTAAGCTAGAAATACTTGGAGATGAATTTAAGTTTTAAAGGGTTTTAACTTTCAAATATTATTATAGGTCAATTTAACTCGACAAATGCCCACCATATAACTTCTATCTAATAGAGTTATTAAATGAGTGGTACGAAAATTTGGTGGAAGAAATGATAAAGGATGTACGTCATATTATTATAAAGGTGAAATGGGAAGCCGCGACTAGTTGTGAATTAGGATCAATAAATGGTCCATTGGACCCCATTTTCTCTATTTTCACCAAAAATCCTCCGTTTGCCACGCGTATAAGTTACTCTTTTTTTTTACTTAATTATCTCTATCGAGTATAATTATTGATTATTACTTAAGTGTAAATAAATTTCTGATACTCAATCAATTGCCTTGCTGTACTCTTTCTGACAAAATGTTCGGTATTCCAAAGTATATTCGTTTGTTCCTTTAGAATTGTAGTACTAAAATCTTAAAAACTTTTATTAGTGATAATTTTTGCTTATCTTCTGTAGTTAATGGAAGTTGAACAAGATAAATTAAAATGATGGGTAATAGTTGGCGAAATAAATGAGACAAAGGATAGTTGAATGTGCACCGTGAAGGAATTGATGGGACTCCAATATAAATTTCTTGTTGCCGCATTTACATTTTACACAAAAAATGTGTGTGAGACAAAGAGAGAAAGAGAGCTAGAGAGGACAAGAGCCAAACAATTAGCTGATTATAAAGAGATTATAAATGTAAAATTAATGATAAAAACTTGATCTTTTTGGTAAAAGAAAGTGTTGATAAGATGCTTTTTGGTAGAGCGACAACAACAAAATAATCATTATATTTTTACGAGTGAGGTCATGAAAAACTGAAGTGTATGTAGAACTTACCCATATTTTTAAGGGGTAAATAGACGGTTTCAGATAGACTCTCGACTCAAGAAAAATAAAATATTTTTTTTTGGTAAAATACCCTTAATTTATTTATATATTTTTTGATAAATTTTAAAAGTATCTTTATAAGGAATAGGATGAAAGACATGTATGGAATGAGGAGGAAGTTTTAGATTTGGTTTTGAAAAAAGTATTTTGCGAATTAGAAAAAAATATTAAGGATAAAATAGAAAAGAATTGGTTAAATTAAAAGTGCTTATAGACTGAAAGACCATTAATAAGTTAGGGGGTGACAAATTAAAAGTGCTAAGAGTGTTTATCAAGCGTTAGATAAATTAAAAATATATTTATAAACCAGTTTAATCAATTTATAAACGTAGCCATAACCTTTCTACTTTGATGTCCAATACACTTGCAATGCCTGATGTTGAAAATTAAATTTTAAGAAAATTTGTAACATGAAATTTTATTGAATAGTTGATTGTTTTTTTTATGATTTTGAAATTTACTTGTACGAGTATTAATTTTTTTTAAAGACAAATAGCATATAAATTGAGTTGAAAGAACTACCGTCCACAAGCAATTAAAGCATGTGCAAAAATATTCTGACCATACGCGTGGGAAGTAGATAATCAAAATCGTACAGATAACAAATCAATGGGGTAATATGTCTGTTATTGGAAAAATAAATATAAAAAGATAGTTGAAAACGATTTAGAAATTTGAACCGTGAATGAGTTACCGTCCTTAAAGGCTTAAACAGTGGCGGATTCTTATCAAAGGAATTTAAAATATGAAAAAATAAATACGAAAATATCGCCAGATAATAAATGGGGGGTGGGGGCGCCGAAAAAGACTAAGCTTAACCCCTAATTTTAACTCGTCATGTTACATATGTCCTTTTAACATTTTTTTCTATTTCTATCGTGCTCTGTCGAGTTTTTTTTTTAAAGTGCATTTTAGGTCAGAATTATTATAAAAATAAATTAGTACCTTCTTCATTTTTTTTTTAAAAATCACTTATTTTGGAACACGTTTAAAAAACTAAAAATCGCTTTAAAAATGGAGGGAATATAAAAATACTTCTTCAGAAAATGAAATTTTCATTTTTTTAAAATCCTATGGATGAAAACACAAAATTTTCATTGAAAATCTTTAATTTTTTAGCTTTCACAGAAATTTCGTTAAATTTGTGGGAAATTCCCAGAGCAAAAGAAGGATTTTTTTTATTATAAATTTCTCATATCTTTCAAAACTTAGTTCTAAAACTAGTGTAGGATATAAAAAAAATTTAAATCTTGATGGAATTCATAACTATATTTGAGATGTCCAAAGTAATTAGTTGAATTGAAGGCGTCGTGTATTGATAGCTGGTTAATTAAACAAGTGGAAACTAATTAAAAAACATATTAAAATTTTAAAATTTAAAGTTGATGCTATGTGACCAGGAGGTCATGAGTTCAAACTATGAAAACAACTTCTTGCAGAAATGTGAGGTAAAACTACGTACAATAGATCCTTGTGGTGCAGTCATTCCCCGAACCCTGCGCATAGCGGGAGGTTAGTGCACCAGACTTCTCTTTATTACAATTTTAAAATAATATCATCCGGATAAAAAAGAGTGTCCAATTAGTCTTTATTTTTTTTTAGTAAAAAAATGTCCACTTACCAAATTAAAAAAAATTAATATTACTTTTCCAGATTTTCCCTTATTAAGTGTTAGGTGACCAAATGTCAATACCTATTTAATTAAGATCATTTTAGTTAAATTATCTATTTTTTATCTAGGAATTAGTATTTTCTTAAGGAGTGTTCAAATGACTAAGTGAATACTCATTTTGATCCGGAGGGAGTATTAGTAGGCTATATAATAACAACTAATTTGATTTAAAAAGATTTTTTTTTTTGAAAAGATAATGACAAATATCGTAATGTAACTATATGGATATGATATCTTTTTATGTTTTTCCAAAATTATTTACTAACCACCTGACTCATTTTGTTTTATAAACTTTTTGTTATGGGGAACACTGTGTAGAGAGATAAAAATATAGTTCAAATATTGTTATGCCAGTTAAATTTGATATGTGCAAATAAATAAAATACTTTACTATCATTAATGTTTTCTCATTAATACTAGTTACGCATAAAAGAATAGAGGCAAATATAAGTAACGGAGCTTACTTTTTATTAATGATGGGAAAGAAATGGTAATTTGAGCAGCTTTTAAAGCTGTGACCAAAGGTAAAAAAGGAAAAAAGTGCTGTCAGACATAATTGAACACACGACCTTTACAAATATTTTAATCCCCCAACCACTAAGTTAAGTTTTCCAATTGTGTGAAGGAGGTTCATTTTGTAATATGTGCATGTATAAATCAAATTTGATATTATATATACGGTGTAATTTTTCGACGAATGAAATTTGAATAAATCTCTTCGTTTCACCTAGCTTCGCCCCTGTCCTTAAAGTGATATTGTCCTAATATACGAAAATGTAAATAGTAAATTTTTTATTAAATATAATAATGTCAGAAGTTTATGACACATGAGATTTTTTACCAGGAAAAATGATCAAATTTGCTCTTAAATTAAATGGTTCAAAATTTCTGCTGAATTTTGCAAAATTGTGAAAATTTTATTTTATTTAGCCGGTTCATCGTCACTCTAAATCAATCATCACCATAACAATTGATTCTCTTCGCTCCAAAAAAATATCACTTGAAGACCACCATTATTTCACCACAACTTCTCTCGAACAACACTCACATAATTTCCACATAAAAATCACATCTCATCTTCATCTTTATATTTTTTTTTCTATTGGAGTACTATTTTACCTCTCTAATGGACCCTTAACTACCATAATTCCAATTTTAGTGATATAATATTGCTGCAAATTATTTAGAAGCTAAATACATATATCTAGGTTTGTGGTGCGATTGTTCGTTGTTTGAGTTTCATTTGTGATGATTTGAAGTTTGAGGGTAGTTAATTTGATTTTGGAGTAATTAAACTTTTCTATTCAAGGTTATAAGTGTGAAAAAATGATGTTAACAGTGGTCCTTCTTCACAGTTCTGGGATAAGTCTAGACCATTTTCACTTCCACCTAATTCAAGTGCATATTTGAAGATTTTGCGTTGTAAAAAAAGGGCAATGTATTTGAAATATTTGTCATTAGTAAATAAAAACATATTTAAATAAATTTTATAATAATAATAATAAATGTTTATTTGACTTCAAATATTGATTGAGTCATATAATTAGCTCTACTTACATAAAATTTAAGTAATAATATTATTTAAGTCCGTAACTAAACAACTCACTGTTACATATCAACACGAGAAAAGGAAAAATTTACCTTCAAACAATCATCATCTCTTGTGACAAAATGTCAAATCGTTGAATTTTGGCAACATTTTAACACGGTAACATTAGAGGATATTATGTACATTCTTTAGAAGTTTGAAAAAAACTCAATTCATAACTAACTACATTATTCAATTATGTCTAAATTCACATCGTGTAAAGTCCATTAAACGAGAAAATATTCTTATTAGAAGTTTCTCCATTCTTCAGAATAACTATAGAAGAGCTACAAGATCCCAGCCCATAGATGCGTCAATTTGATGCTCGACTCAAATTTTAATTTCGGTTTGACTCACCTCAACCCGACTCAATCAAAACTCAAATCGATCAAGTGCGAATTCGACTTATCAAGTTCAGTTGGCTAGACGAAATCATGAAATGATTACTCAAAACATTAAGCTCAAATTGATATATTATGATGTAACCGAGCAATATGTTAATCTAATAATAGCAAAATTTTGTGGTTTGTGCTAAACAGGCTATAACTTTAAGACTGTTTTGTGTGGATTTAAAATGTAACAAAATTTCAGATTTAAAAAATTAATGGAACTTGATTTAACACATCTTCTGAATTTGTTGTTTTTATTAAATTATATTTTGTGATTGATATTAAATTAATCATGTTTATACAAGTCATGAATTAATCCTTACGGATGACTAATCGTCTAATCCTTGTGATTTCCAAATTTGAAACTGTTAAATATACGTCATCTACCGTGATATACACTTAAGGTATATCACAATTTTGGTCCACAATAAGTCCGTGTATTATCATAGTTTATGTATAGTGTTTTAGTGTAATAATTAGTCTTGTACATTTACCATAATATTTGTATTACCATAATTGTATAGTTAGTGTCCAAGTAGAATAAGGTTTTAGGAATAGAATATGAATATGATTCTCCTATTATGAAAATATGTAAATTGTATATATACTCTAGTGCTGAAGCTAGAGATATCTATGTCTATTTTTCATAAATATATGATGCGTCCAAATTAACAACGTTGTAAACATTGTGTCACGATCCAAATTCTAGATCTTGGTGTCATCTACACTATCCCTTCAAGTAGGCGAATCACATTCCAACATTTAAAAATAACAAGTTAAATAAGCGGAAGTTAAGTAAGAATAAGTTATCAAGTAGAGTAACCAAACATGTTGGAATATGTAAAGCAACAACCGGAATAGTAAATAACTATTAAAGTGATCGAAAGGATAAACAACAATTAGGACAATAACAAGTTGTCAATATCTTGATCTTGAACGAAACTTCAAATATGGAACTTGTATTCGAAAATACAAGAACATGAACTGCTGCACTTATGGCTTGTAGATCCGCTGAGAATACGAACGGTTAGAGTCCTTCGTAGGGATGGCAACGGATAGGATCTGGACAGGATCCTACTAGATCCAGATCCAGATCCATTTTTCATACCTAGATCCAGATCCGGATCCAGATCCATCGGGTCCATAAAAATTAGATCCAAATCCAGATCCATCGGATACACCGGGTCCATTGATCGGATCTGGATTTACACGTGATTTTTTTTAAATCACCACACTTGTATATATATAAAGCGAAGTGACAGAATGAGAAATAAGCTAGCAAATTGGAAAGTTCTTTTTCTCAATATGGCTGGAAGGGTCACACTGCCACTGGTTAAAGTTTTAGCATCATAAGAATGACACCATTCTACAACAATCACAAGAATGACACCACTAGAATGTTCATTCAATCAACCTACACAAACAATGCAATTACAAAGGTTTTGAAATTAAATTCTACAATAATGTTCTTTAAAATGCAAGCAACATCTTCTATAACCTTATGCCAAACTTCATAAACAGTCTTCGAAGTCACTAGTTTCAACGTCATCAACATCTTAAAATAACAAAGAAACAATCATATTAAAAAGAGATAACTAAAAAAATTCATCTTAATAAATATTTGAAGTATCATTACTTACAAGAAAATATTTGAATATATTACTTAACCACATAACAGAGAAGTATCATGCACATTTTAGTCCAATTAAACAGTGAATTTAAATGAATTGGACATTGGCCACAATAATGCAAAAATGATTTTTCCAGTAGATAAATAAGACAACAATTTTGACCAAAAAAATATATTCCAGTAACTCTTCTAGTACCAATTCAAATCAATAACTCTTCTAGCACCAATTCAAATCAATAACTCTTCTAGCACCAATTCAAATAAGACAATAGTAACGCAAAAAATGAAAATTTTCCATTTTACCAAATTAGCAAGAAAATACTGAAAGCAAAATTCACATATTTTACCAAATTAACAAGAGAATACTGAAAGCAAAATTCCAACTTCGATTGATGGAGTTTCAAGAATAACTATATCGTTGCTTGCATTCACTATATCACTGGCGTTTTCGACACATGAACTTGAAGACTCAAAAAGAACACTATCAGTTTTCTGATCAAGCCAAAACAGACGAATTGTAAATAAAAAAAATAAAAATTGAACTCACCGTTTAATATATGGCAGAAAGTCATGCAGATATGCTGGGCTTCGGTCCTTTATGGCAGAAAGTCACGCCGACAGTCACGCATATGGGCTACGCAGATCAAGCCACAACGACGGCTAGGGTTTGAGTCTTACAGGATGTTAAACGAAATGAGCTCTTTGCCCTCTATTGTTGGCTTAAAGACATGCAGATGGGCTGGGCTTCGGTCCTTTATGGACTTGGGCCTGGCCGAGAAAACTAAAGGAACTCGCAAAAAACACTAGGTTATGGATGTATAATGTATTTAATAAAAAATAGATCCACGGGTCGGATCTGGACCGGATCCGAATCTCAAATACAAGATCCAGATCCGATCCATCAGAAATGGATCCGGGTCCGATCCAGATTCGTCGGGTCCAAATTTTGAAGATTCATATCCTATAAAACGAATCTGGATCCACCGGATCTGGATCGGGTCCGGGATCCGCTACCATCTCTAGTCCTTTGTCTGTTAAGTTAACACCTAAAACAGTTAACAACCAATTAGATAAACTACAACACCACCGGCTGAGTCGAGAGATGGCTCTCTGTCTTTAAGACAAGATTGCCCCCGTATATAGGCTTTACGGAAGTGTGGACAATAGTCTCCCAAGATGAAATAACAAACTGTCAAGTGTGCAAAGCCTACACAAATGATCTCAGCGAAGAACACGAATAATGAAGATTGCTAAGAGAATGATTGCTATCAGAAAAATCTAATTTCTTTGTGGTGTTGTGAACTTGTTTTTCTATTCATATGTTAATATATGTTCTCATGTTCATCTATAGAATTAAGTCAATGCTTCAATTTATAGGTGTGCAAGATGGTCTCTTCAAGTGCCCCATAATGGCAATCAATTGTCATGTAATGGATGACATTTAACCCCCAAGTAATGCATCAACATAATGGAATGGCTATTATTGGGTGGTTTCAATGCCATTGAAGCCCCCTCAACAACCAAACCTTTGGGATTCCGTCTAGCAAACACTGCCTGGGAAGCGCTGCAGCATTTAGCGCCGCGGCTCCAGAAATTCGACGAAACTTACTGCCAGTCACGCGTCGCGGCGCTGCTACGGGGTGCCGCGGCCCAGTCCGGGAGGCGCCGCGGCCTTCTCGACTCCGCGATCCTTTTCTGACCCGTTCCATCTTACACCTCACACAGTCCTTCCTTCGTTTACCAACGTGGAACACTTTTCATTTAGCAAATAACCATCCATCATTCTATGTCTCAAACATTTCACTTACGTACCAATATCTCTTTCATTAACGAAATTTACGATACTTGGCACTAAGATTGCACGTATGTGGAAATGATATTTTTGACGTGCGGGGCCCAATTGTTCGAGTCATAAATAATGAGATAAACTTAATTCCACATTAGTATCTGGTCAAAAGAGTATAAGAGATATAATACAGTAAGAAATATAAGTTTGAATTGTTTGAAGGCTACATACTGTCTGATGAAAAAAAATATAGAAATAAATAAGGAGGGTCATTTCAGGAGCCACGGATGACCATGTAGCTCACCCTGAATGACAAAGATGTCACCATCGCGAATCAATCCCGGGGCATAAAGCTAGGTCGCCTAAGATTAGATAACGCAATAAGAAGTAGAAACTAACATGTAGCAGATAGAGCAACAAGTAAGATCATGTATCATAAACAAGTCCATATCAAGGAAATCATGTAATAAATCAAAGACATATATAAGTCACCAACAGAACATTTGAGAATATAAGAACGGATGAGTGCAACTTAATGCAATAGTCACCTCTCTCACTCCACTCTTGTACACACATGCTAAGGACAAAGTCTCAAAGCCATGACCCATAGGGGATCTACGAAGTTCATGTACCACTCGGGCTCTCTGGCAAAACCTCCAAAGCATCAATCGCTCTGTCTCCGACAGAAACCTCGGAGTATCAATCACTCTGTCTACGGCAGAAACCTCAGAGTATATCTGTTACTCTCAATCTCCGGCAAAGACCTTGAAATCTCTCAATCACTCACCTCATCATCATGATCATATCAGAGTAATAAATAAAGCATGCCATACATGATTTCATGAGACAAGTGATCTAGTATGTGACAGAGAAACAGACAAGAAATAATCACAGAATATAACACATATGGCGACAAGCCCACGCAAACAACATCCATATCAAACCAGTAGAATTTATCACTATCTCCATGACTGAAGGCCTATCATGTTATCCACGTCAATTTCTACAAATATATACGATTCTCTAATCAAAGTCTAACTCAAATAAGTTGTAACTTACCTTGAGGCCGAACAGGAGCCACGAACTCTGAAGCCGGAGCCTTTTCCACCGAAGTGTCTCCGAACAATCGAACTTTATCAAATATAGAATCTACATTAATAATATGAATTAATAGATATCTATATTTGTTGTATTATAGTTTCGGACCCTAAATGTCGCCCAAAAAGGCAATTTCGAGCCCCGAAGGTAAAAACTATAATTTCATTGCAAAATTGAGTTCAATATAGTCAAAGCAGTAATATACGAGTTTAAACAAGTCTAATGATACCCATATTAAGCGTAAATTTTCTATCGGTTCTTTTTTTTCCAGTGTAATCTTTTGCGCTCATATATAGTATTTTAATAGTTCTTGTGAATTATATATATATTCATATTTTTGTTTCATGAATATCCCCTAGCCAAAATTATCCCTTTCATTTTATATTTGGATCTAAAAATATTGTGAAAGAATCACAGCCAAGCATTTATATTAACCTACCAAGTTTTTGGATTAAGATCAAAGAAGTTGTGTGATCGCTTTTCATCCGACAATCAATTTCATTAATGATAATATTTTTCTCATTTGGTTTATCGTTTTACATTTATTATTCAATTATATTATAAAGTATAAATTGTGAGAAATATGAAAATATGGTGATAATATGACGCTCAAGTTTCAAACAAATGTGACTTTTAATCGTCTTAATTATAACTTAAGAAAAAGACTAATTAAATCTTGAAAATCACAATGCTCAAATGGTAATCAAACTTTATTAGGCATGTAATGAAAATTTCTTCTTTCCATTTAATTCAATGCATTTGTATGTTTATATTAGAGAATTTACAAAAAAAATTGATAGGTTTTAAAAGCATTGCTTGAGTAGGACTAATTTTATTTTGCGCTTTTATTTTTTTTCTTTCATTTTGCTAATCGGAAGGTAATTTTAATTTTTTCTTAACTTTCTGTATTTTGTGCTAATGGGATTATATTTTTATTTAAAAAAAATGATTTCCTTTATTTTGTATCAACGCTTTTAGAGAGAAGTTATGAGACAAACACTTTAAATTTAATGTAAGCAATAATATTTATTCTTATATTTCATTTATTTATTGATAATTTTTATTTTATTTTATAACCGTGCGTAGCGCGGACATATTCAATAGTATGATATAAAATATGTTATACTTCATCATCTCAATTTATTTCTTATAACCTATACATCGAAAGTTATAATGTATTAATACTATAAATATTATTTATATTATATTAAAGGAAGATCTTTAAAAAATGTTGATCGGACGTTTTGCCTTTCATTAAAGTTCCGTAACATAACTCATAATTAGGAATTCGAAGCCATTAATATTTTATTGAAAAGAACTTGTATTCACGTATAGTTTTAGTTTCCAGTTGCACAATATTTTTTTGACAACAATTATATAAATTTGTGATGGATTCGAACTCTTTTAAAGTTTTAATTTAGATAGGACTTCTCTACACTTGATTTGTACAAATTTTCTCGTGAACCATCTACCTACATCCCATATATATGTTATATATCAACAGATCTTCCTGTGAGAAATAACAAAACCAAGAAAACGGAACTATCAATATATATTGTGTTGTTCTTTTTGCGAGATACTGAATGAAGTAAAATCTTTATTAATTTAAAGTTACTTTTACATAATTCAAATAACGAAATACTCATTTAATAATCATAACTCAATTTGTTTCAAAACTCTTAAATATTAAGAAAATAATTATATACCTTAAGGCTAACAATAGGAAAAAAAACCTAATTTTCAGGTAAGCATTTTTAAAGTCCATAAAAGTTCGTCAAGCAAGGAGAGAATTTTTATAAGATAAATTTTATTTGAATTTAACTCCTAAATATAAGCACTTTCTACATAGTTCAAATGGGAGGATTAATAACCGAAATTCCAAATATTAAAAATATTAAATGACAATTTTGTATATTGTAAAGTCTTTTAATGAAGGGCAACTAGATTTTTTGTACTAAATCCTTCATTATTTAAATTTTGTAATATAACATATTTTTATCACTTTTTTATTTATTTATTTTAGGTGTAGAATTCTTTTTTTCTCACATAATTTTGTAAAGTTCATGTTTGTGAATAACTATCAAACACAATACAAGAAAAAATTTAACCTTATTTTATTTACATTTTGAATGTTAAAAATATTATCTTTTTACTTTGAACACAATAATCTAATTATAGCTATAAAGGGATAGTTACATTAGATGCATCAAACAAAATATTCGGTGTCAAGGTATGGCATTATTTTGTCATAAATAAATGTCACATCTATTTTGACATTAATTGTTATTTTAGATAATTTATTCATTATATATATATATATATATATATATTAATTTATCAACACGTGCAACGCATGTGCACTGAAATTAATACTTTTAAAAAAAATACTCAAAATCATATACTTGAAAAAAAGTTTACTTTTCTATTTTGAAAAAAAGTTAACTTTTCTATTCAAACGTATAACTTTACCTTTAAGCTATCATCAAGATAAAGAAACCATTTATGTGATTATGTCGGACCACGTAAGTTACTTTTACATTTTAAGAAAATGATCTTCAATGTTCATTTACAATACAACAACAATAACATATCCAGTGAAATCTCACAACGTGAGGTCTGTGGAGGGTAGAGTGTACGCAGACCTTACCTCTACCTTGATAGGTAGAGCGGCTGTTTTCGGGAGACACTCGGCTCAAGACAACGCATAATCACACACAAAGCAAGCAAAGCAATAGAAAGGGTCAGACCCAGACAAGAAATTAAAACAGTATGAACATGCCGATGACAAAATCGAATACGCTATGGTAGCGCATTCTGACAAAAGGAAGCAATAGATAACGCAGCTAAATAAGATAAACAAAGTACACTAAAGAACACATAGCAACAGAAATCAAACTACAGGGGACTACAAAATAATATTGCTCCTATTAGTGTGATAGGCTAATTGGGCCTACGATAATAGCACAATAACTATCATTTGGTAAGTGTAAGTAGGACTACGCTCGACTACCTACTACCCTAATCCGTGTCCTCCACAACCCCCTATCTAAGGTCATGTCCTCAGTAAGTTGCACCTGCGCCATATCCCGTCTAATCACCTCTCCTCAATACTTCTTCGGCCTACCTCTACCCCTCTTGAACTCGTCCATAGCCAACCTCTCACACCTCCTCACTGAGGCATCTGTGTCTCTCCTCTGCACATGCGCGAACCATCTCAATCTCGCTTCCCACATCTTATCCTCCACCGAGGCCACTCTCACTCTTTTCCGGATATCTTCATTTCTAATCATATCTCTCCTTGTATACCCACACATCCGTCTCAGCATCCTTATCTCCGCAACTTTCATCTTTTGGATGTGCGAAGTCTTGACTGACCAACACTCAACCCCATATAACATAGTCGGTCTAACCACCACCCTATAGAACTTGCCTTTAAGTTTTGGTGACACATTTTTGTCGCACAAGACTCCAGATGTGAGCCTCCATTTCATCCATCCTGCCCAATACGATGTGTGACATCGTCACCAATCTCTCAATTCCATTGGTTAATAGACCCGAGGTACTTTAATCTTCATTTCTTCAGAATGACCTGAGTACCAAGCCTCACCACTACGCTTGTCTCAAGGTCGCTCCCGTTGTTGAACTTACACTCTAAATATTCTATCTTAGTCCTACTCAACCTGAACCCTTTAGACTCTAGAGTCAATCTCCAAACCTCCAGCTTAGCGTTCAGTCCGATGTGAGTCTCATCAATCATGACTATGTCGTCTGTGAATAACATACACCATGACACCTCCCCTTGAATTTGTCGCGTCAGTCCATCCATCACCAAGGCAAATAAGAATGGGCTAAGAGCTGATCCCTGGTGTAGTCCCATTATCACTAGGAAGTGCTCCGAGTCTCCTCCTACTATCTGTACCCTAGTCTTGGCTCCATCATACATATACTTGATCGCCCTAGTGTACGTCACAGGTACACCTCTAACCTCCAAACATCTCCATAGAACCTCCCTAGAGACTTTGTCGTATGCCTTCTCGAGGTCGATGAAAACCCTATGCAAATCACTCTTACTCTCCCTATACTGCTCCACTAACCTCATAATAAGATGAATGACTTCTAGTGGTGGGCAAAAAACCCGGAGAACCGAAAAAACCGAACCAAACTTTTTTTTTAAAAAATGATTTTTTTTGAAAAATCGAACCGAATCAGGATTTAGTGATTCAGTTCGGTTTTTAAATTTTAGATACGAACCGAACCAAAAAAACTGAATTAAATATATAATTATTCTTATTTTTTATTTTAGGCTACTACTATCTCTTGAATCATAGCCATTGAAGTCAATCTACGAAGCTTTTATGGAAGTCGAATGCGGCATGAACTTGATTAACATATCACGGAAGCATTGACATAAAATGTAGGGAGAGAAAGTAGTTGTAAATTGGTGAAACTTTAAATGGTCATAACTCTACGCTCGGATGTCCGTTTTACCCGATTTTGTTTTTGATTTTGGGTAATTTTTCTAGACGGGGCCGGCCCAAACTGCAATAAGGCGGTTTGGCGCAGCTAATTTTTATAAAAACGTCCGTTTTCCTAATCAATTTGTGTTTCCCCCCAAATCGGTTTCTAATTTTCCTTTTTTTTAGTAAACATCTCACGATACACAATAGATTTCAACGTCGAAATTTCATGGTAGTGTGGTGTGAATGTCAATTTCAGTTTAAAAAAAATAAAAAATTCCTCGACCCGACCCGACCCAGCCCACTAGAAAAATGATATAATCCAATACGTTCGGCGATATAAACCGAACATATCGGTTTTTTTAAAAAAAGTTGTATTCAATTTTTTTTTTTAAAAATAATTTTTATTCGGTTCATATTTTTTGGATACAAACCGAACCGAACCGAACCGATATACGTACACCCCTAATGGCTTTAGTAGTCGAACGCCCCAGCATGAATCCAAATTGGTTCTCGGAAATAGACACACCTTTCCTTACCCTCATCCCCACGACCCTTTTCCAAACTTTTATAGTGTGGCTCAGCAACTTGATACCCCTATAGTTGTTGTAACTTTGGACATCACCTTTGTTTTGTACAAGGGGAATCATTGTAGTCCACCTCCATTCTTCGGGCATTCTTGCCGTCTTAAAAATGACGTTAAAACTCAGTCACCCACTCCAAACCTGCCATGCATGTGCTCTTCTAAAATTCGACTGGGATCTCATCAGGCCAGATCGCTCGTCCCCTGCGCATCCTGCGAACAACACCCTTAACCTCCTCAACCTTAATGCGTCTACAATACCCAAAATCCCGGTGCCTATCAGAATGCTCCAGATCTCCCAGCACAATGTCTCCATCTCCTTTTTTGTTCAAGAATTTATGGAAGTAAACAACCACATCCGCCTAATACGCTCATACTCCACCAGTACTTTGCCGTCCTCGTCCTTTATGCACATTACGCGATCCAAGTCACGGGCCTTCCTCTCCGTTGCCTTGGCTAGTCTGTACAACTTTGTATCCCCGCATTTCTCTTATAATTCAGCATACATGCGTTCAAAATTTGCCATTTTTGTCTCCATAACTGCTAGCTTTGCCTCCTTCTTCGCCATCTTATACATGCGTTCAAAATTTGCCATTTTTGTCTCCATAATTCAGCATACATGCGTTCATGCATACACCGCTTTTTTTGCTTCCACCTTCTATTGAACTTTACCATTCCACCACCAGTCCCCTCGGTGCCCACCATGGTTACCCCATGAGGCCCCTAACACTTCTCTAGCTACCTCCCTGATGCAACAGGCCATCCTTTCCTACTTACCGATCACATCCCCACTACTCCCCCAAGCCCCCTTGGCCATCAACCTCTCCTCCATCTTCTTTGCACTAGCCATGGTCAAACTCCCTCATTTGATTCTTAACCTGTCACCCACAACCCTCTTCTTCTTCTCCATCTTGATCTCCAAATCCATCACCAAAAGCTTATGTCGGGTTGTAAGATCCTCAATCAGAATAACCTTGCAGTCTTTACAAAGACCTTTGTCAACCTTCCTTAGGAGCAAAGTGTCTATCTGAGTCTTAGCCACCGAACTACTGAAAGTCACTAAGTGTTCATCCCTTTTCAGGAACCTCGAATTGGCTATCACCATCCCACAAGCTCTAGCGAACTCTAAAAGTGAGACGCCTCCCCTGTTTCTGTCCCCAAATCCAAAGCCTCTAACCCTCCGGAAGTGACCCGATATGTCTATTGAAATCTCCTTCTACAAATAACTTCTCATTAGGTGATATACCTCCCACCACTTCGTCCAAATCCTTCCAAAAATGTCTATTCTCCTCCTCGTCCAAGCTCGTCTGTGGCGCATAAACACTAATAATGTTCATAGTGAACCCTCAAACTACAAACTTTATCGCCATCATCATGTCATTGACTCTCTTCACCTCTACCACTTGATCCATTAGCTCGCTGTCTACCAAAATACCTACCCCATTCCTATACTTCGACCTACTCGAGAACCATAACTTATACCCGTCTACATCATTAGCCTTAGGTCCTACCCATTTGGTCTCCTGGATATATGTTATATTAATCCTCTTATTCTTAAGAATCTTAACTAGCTCTATGGACTTCCCCGTTAAAGTCCCAATGTTCCAAGACCCTATTCTCAACCTAGCATCTCCCTTACCCTACTTACCCCCTCTAACCCTCGCCCCCGTTCCCGATAGAGAACATGACCCTAGTCTAACATCATTCACCAAAGCCACTACAACAGATATAAACTAATATGCTAGTCTAAAGTTTTCACCTAAAACAAGAATGCCAATAATGTTATAACTAAAGGCAAGAAGAGTAAATGTAAGAGCGTAACATACTAAATGAAAAATGAAAAGGTAACAAATATCAAAGTGGGAAACAACAAAGCAAGACCCAGCAAAGCAGATACTTAAAAAAATTAAATTATTTCAACCTAATAGTAATTGGGGATATCCGAACAAGGTAGCTATGATTACTATACAAAAATGACAAATACAAGATAAATGGCAAAACATGAACGATAGAACCTGGGGTACAAACGACAATGGTCACCGACACTGTTCACCGGCACTGTTCACACACAGAATCACTGTTCTCACCGGCAACGGATCAACTCAGTAAAAAGAAAAACAGAAAAGAGTAGAAGAAGAAGAGGAAAAGGGATGAGAAGCAGAGGTAAAAAGGGAGGATGATGGACAAGTAACCAGCGTAGTAATCTGGTGGCGTTACCTGATTGCCGGCCGGAGTGGGTTACCTGGTCGCCGAGGTGGTTACTATCGGGGTAGGGATGTGGGGATGAAGATTTGGCTTATTCATTGTTGGGTATTGTTCACTTATAATGTTCACCGCCGGCGTTGCTTTTCTTGTGGGCACCGGATCTGCTTAGTAAAAGAAGAGAGAAACATATAAGAGTGGAAGAAGAAGAGGAAAAGTGAAGAGAAACCAAAGTAAAGAAGATAATATGCTGGAATAAGTCGTCGGCTTAGTAATCCGGCGACGTTACCTGATCGCCGGGATGGTATAGTCGGCGTTGTGAAGACGACTTGTTACAGTTAGAGGTGAGAGTTGGGGAGGGGGGGAGATGAGAGATGAGCGAAGAGAGAGAGTAGATGTATTTGGTAACAAGTGAATTAAAAAAAACAATTCTCACGTAAACTTGGCTGAAATACACAAATGTCATGCCCCAAAACTAAGGTGGGACGTGATTGACACCCAACCCTTACTACCCGTTGAGCGAATCCTATGTTAGCTAACTAAAGGTCTAAACTCATATCAGTAATGGAAATAAAATCAACAACATCTTGATTAAACATGTCAAGAAAACTAAATAAGGAACATAACTTCAAAGTGTCTATAAAACTAACCCACTGTCAAGTCATCAACCTCTAACTGAAATCTGAACACATAAAGCTTCGGGGCATTCCCCAAAAATAATGTAAATGTCTAAAAGTAAGTAAACGACTGGGAAGGATATGTTACAGCTGGAATGAATCAACGAAGCCTGCTAACTGAGTCTAGAACGTCTGCCTCTGACCACATGATTTGTCACCTGCTTACTCAACACCTGCCACATGACGTGGAAGGCCCAAACAAACTAAGTATCTATAAGGGTACCCAGTAAGTCTCATAGACTACCTCCTAAAAAGGACGGATCTAGACTTAATGGGATAAGAGCATAATAAACAAGAAAAAACATATTTCACAAGAGAGCGTATAAATCATATAAAGTCTTGAAAACCAACATAAGCTGATAATCTAGGGTTGTAAACTGATAGGTGAATGAAAAAATGAGTCTAAAACTGATAACTGAAATTGATCATTAAGATAATAGCTAAACTGTAATAGAAACTGAGTTACACATAGTGGCCCCACGTGCATGTGGTCTAGAAACACGCATGGGGAGTGTCGGCCTATCTCCTCTGCAAACAATAGCCACTACGAGCATGTGGGTATCTAACCCTGGCACTCACACAAGGGGAGGTTGGCTAGCTCTCCCGTCTGAGTCTGGATGTGATCACACCATGAACTAAGCATATAATTTGCACACAATTGCACACAACATGAAGTGTAACACATAATCATATATTTCTTGAAAATTGAGTTTAAAAATCATATAACGCATACAAGACATCAAGCGATATGTTAAAGGATTCTTGCACCTATTATTTATAACAGTAATGAATAAGGACGGATAGGACTGAAAACTTAATGACAAAACTTTCTCTATAGCATACTATCGAACGTACATAAGTTTTACTAGAATTTTCTATTAGAAAAGTAACTCTTAACTTACCTCAAGTTTTGCCTTTCAATCCAAGCACATGCTCCATTAAGCCAAAAGGTGGTTAACAATTTAATCTCGTAAAACAGCACCTCAACCGCCACACTAGTGAGCAAAATAATCGATGATCAAACGAAGCAACTTTTCACACTTCAAGCAACGAACCAAATGAACCTTTGCTGGTTCAGACATGTTAAGATGTCTTTCGAATAGTAATCCTTCAATATTAATGGTGATTCACACTCCTTTTTCGACTGAAACCTGTGTCGAGCTTCTTAGTTTGGGGTAGGCCACGCTTTCACAATTTTAATTTAATTTTGAGTCAATCTTTTCAAAGTGGAAAAATGCCTATTTTAGGGCTTTGGTAACATGAGATAGAACAAGTGACCTTTCCCCCCATTCTTTTGCCTTGTTTATATATACAAATGATTGAGGAAATAATTGTCACTCTGAACGTGTTGATCGAAGAAAGAGAACTAATTTTTCTAACCGCGTCTGAATTAATTTGAGCGCATAACTATACTATCAGATATTTTTCTCATCAACACAACTATCGAGTAACTCTATATTAAGCCGAAGCAGAAGAAAGACTCTAATTTTTCATTATCCTAAAAGCCAATGCTTGAAGTTCACCCAAGCTTGTTTGTAAAAGTTCTTGCTAGCTAGCTACTAGCTAGTATAAGGTTGATACAAGAAATGGTCTAGGCTTTGTGTGTCTTGCATATTCATCCCATGCCCATCACTATGATGATCAGCAGACTCCAGTGATGAGTTTTGTGGTGATGAGTTGGACTTCACATTAATATAATTTGGATTAGCTGGAGCCATTTGTCCGCTTAAGGCCATATTGTTGCTCCAATGAGGATTATTATAAGAATTTGCTGAATTGTTTGAAATGATTAAGCTTTGAGCTACTTGAGCTTTCACTTGCATCAGTTGAGCCTGTAAATAAGCTACCTGACAATTATATCCAAGAAAATAAATCAATTCCCAAAAAATAGAAAAACGAATTGAAGAATGACCCATTGAAACATTTTGTGCAGGCATTTTTGTTTATTTACGAGTATCGTGAAGTAAGATGTAATTATAAGAATTACCTCATTAATTCCCATTTCTTAATATACTTATAAGCTAGTTGGAGTTGGAGAGAGGTTTTTCCATTGACAAGAATTTGGTTAAATTGAATTTAACTTTATGCAAATATTTGATCCATTTCATGCTTCAAAGATTTTCAGAAAACATAAATGCAACTATGAAAAACCAAACACAAAATTGGATGCAATATATATATAAGGCCTGCGTATATCTTATCTTCTCCAGACTCCACTGTATGGGATTACACTGGGTATGTTATTGTTGTATATATGTATAAGGAGATAGATCAACGAATGAACATATTAAACTAGATGAACTAGTTATCAAATTCTTTTACTATGATCAATGTATTTTAACTGGTAATTTATATTTTTCAAGGGCTCTAACTTAATTATATATAATGATAGTATAAGTATGTTTTTACAGTAACCAACAATTATCTTTTACGCATGTAACTGGTTCATTTTCTAGGTTACTAGTCCCACTTTTTATTTTCAGTAACCAACAATTATCTTTTAAGCATGTAAAGATTCTTTTACACTATCCGTATATAAAGTAAATCTATTTTTTAAGTTACTAATTTCATTTTTCATAAATGATTAATTAGTTCATGTTAGTATTATCTTTTAGGTGATATAATAGCGTAAATGAGATTAAGGTACCTGTTGTTGTAAAGCAAAGATGTTGGCAACACAGCCATAGACAGGATCTTTGATCCTAGCTTGAGCTTCATAAGCAATTGTAGCAACAGCATCACAACGGTCATCCACAGGTACATTATGCAACAATTTAGACACGTTACTTGCTCCAAACACTTTATGAATTGCAGCAAATTTAGAAGGACCTTCTTCTGAACAAAGATAAGGTGCAAATATACAATCAACAGCACACTTTCTCCTTAGAAATTTGCATGCACCACATGGAGACCCTGTCCCAGTAGCCATAGCCAAATAGCCCACAAATTATTGATAAAAAAACAAAAAAGAAAAGAATGTAGAAAGATAGAGAAAGAAAGGAAACTTAATGGGGTGCACGAGTCCACTAGGAAATGATGGAGAAATGAAATGTAAAGCGTGGGGCTAATGGTAGATTTATGGAGAAAGTCTTATATAAGTGTAAAAAAGGGGACATGGAAGGTCTCTGTGTAGGGTTTGAAAGGGATGCGATATGCATTTTTATATTGTTCCGTTTTTGTACTAGCTATATGATTGTTGTTAAGCTCTTAGACTAGATGAGTTCGATCCATTAGTATATTAGTTTCAAAGTGAAGAAGACAAGAAGCACCACCAAAAATTTGGTTAATCAAAGAGACAACAAGTAATAATAGAAATAAATGATGTTTTTAATAATACAGTAAAACCTCGATAAATGAATATTCGATAAATTAATAACCTCGATAAATGCATAAGATAATAATTTTAAAAAAATTCCTTAAGTCCCACTGAAAATATAAAATAATAATTCATTAAATACGTATGAAATTACATATATAATTAATAAAATAAAGCACTTTCTAAACAATTTTTATTTCAAACTTTATGCTTTCCTAAAATTACATAACTTGATGATTTTTATTTTTGTACTCACATAATGCTTTTCTCATCTCATCAGTTAGCGTAGACTTTTTTTTACACATTTCAAATGAGTAGCCATGGAAGAGGAGATATAATATATGAATTTTTATATTTTGGTTTATGAAGTTAAAGTACATGTGTCTATTTATAAACTCTATATTGTGTACTTGAAACAATTCACAACACTTCATATTCTAATGTACATGCATTCTATTTTGAATCACGCCAACCCAAGATTAATAAACTTTTTTTTGACAAGATTAATAAACTTAGATACAATGCACAATCATTAATTAATTAATTATTTATTTATTTATTTTCTTTTCTTAGTTACCAAAAAAATTGTTTAATTTGAGAAATATAATGTACAAAATAAAAATTATTCTATAAATTAATAAATATTAATTTATCTATAAAATAATAAAATATTCATTTATCGATAAATTAATAACCCCGTATAAGATAATAATTTTCTAGGTCCCAAGAATATTCATTTATAAAGGTTTTACTGTAGTTTAAAAGTGAAGAAAACATGCCTTTTTAATAAAGTTTCCTACGAAGAAAGGGTTTATTTCTAAGATTTAAACTCAAAATCTCATATACTATCCTCTTTAGTGATATTGAAGGAAAATTCTATTCTTTCTCTGTTTGTTTATTTGGTTAATATAGTACTTACATATGTATTTTATTGTTCTTTTTTATCTGTTAAATTTATTTTTACGTTTTTATAATGAGTATATTTTTAATTTTAATTATTTTTATTTTACTCTTAATGACATTCTTTTATATTAATAACTTACATATATAAGAACATGAGATTTAAATAATATTTTCGATACACTATACACCATTTAATTCAAGATTACAAAATTTAAAAACTTCTTTTTATATTTTTAAATTAAATCCACTTAAATAAAGACACATGAAATAAGTAGTAGTTGGGAGAGGAAGATCAACCAATGAGGGGTGGCGGGGCCTTAGTCATTTGTCATATTGTATAATCGAACGGTTACGTTTTATTTTTAAAAGGCAGATAAATAATTTGTCCATGTTCATTTGTTAATTATTTTCCCCGCCGATCGCCGATCGCCGATCGCCGCACCTGGGAACTGCTGCTTTCTTTTTGTTACTTACTGATTTTTTATTTTCTTTTATAATATAATGACACGTGGATTAGAACTTACCGACAGCTTACTACTTCCATTTGTTCATATGATATAATTTTAAACAGTTTAGAGGGTCAAATATGGAGTAACCTCTTCTAGGAATAATAAAATGCTTTGAACCTTCTTATTTTTTAATCTCGTTCGAGATGAAGAGAGCAATATTGTATTCTCCTCATTAATAAGAGTTTGATACAAAAGAGGACGCATGGATATTTTGGCAATGCATTTACTGTATTAAGTACTGCTCCATCAACTACTACGGCAATAAACCAGTTTAATAAAATCACAATAAATGTTAGCCAATATGCAATGCATAATCAATACGGTAAAACCTCTCTATAGTGACATCGTTTGTCCGATAATTTAATGACCGGTGTAATGAAATGTTATTATATATGTATATTGACATTTCATGTTTAAATTTTATTTAGTTGTTATAAACGAAATTATGCAAAGATTTTTTTGGTACTTTTTATGCTATGAACGAAAAGAATATACTTGTTAATTTTAAAATTTCAATTGATTTTCATATCTCATTAATTAAAAATTAAAAAGACTAATAAATTACAAATAAATTCATGACTAGTTGTACCATACCGATAAATAATTGAAATCTAAGGAACATATGCATTTAAAATTAATTGAGAATTTAAATACAACTTCAAGTATGACGTAAGAATTCTATACTTGTAGGTTGTTTCGTAAATTCCAGTCTCTTAGCGATAATATAACGCTTGAATTGACGAAGAATTTTGTCTAAACTTTCAGCTTAAGGGAATTTAGTAGCTTTCCATTGAAGACTGTCTAAGAGCTTAACAATTAACTCTTCTATCTCTCCTCAAGTAGCAATAGGTTAAAGCTCTTCATCAACACTTTCGTTGTCACCTTCTGTATCCGTTGTCTCTTGTCCTTCCACTTCAATCACTTGTGCAATAATCTTTTCATCAGTGTAAGTTTCAAATATTTGAAGAGTTGTGTCAAACTCCGTATAAGTGGTAGCATCCATTGCTTGATTGGTATTATGAAATGAGATTTGGGCTATAAGTGATGACACACTACCAACATCCTCAACAAGTTCTAAATTTTCACTATTAATATTGAGATTTTCATTTATAGGTAGAATTCCGATATTTCTCTAACAATGGAGAATGATATTTCTACAATTGTATGTTGTTTAGTAAATTTCAATCTCTTAGTAATAATATAACGCTTGAATAGACGAAGATTTTTGTTCAAACTTTCAGCAAAAATGAATTCAATATTTCCTTTGATGATTGTCATAAATATTTTGATATTTTATTTTTTATATATAATATACTTCTTATAAATATTATTACACAATATTTGAGTATGGTTGTTATAGAGATGTAATTTTATAAAGAGTGTACCTTTATAATGAATGTTATTGTTGTTATAGGTAGAATGCTGTTATAGAGAAGTAAAATATAATATGAAAAGTTAGTTCCGGAGAAAATCAGGTTGTTATAGCGAAATGTTGTTATAGCGAATAACAATTATAGATAGTTTTGACTGTAAATGAAGTATATAATTAGTGTAGACATACTGATCATCTATTTGTTATACACTGAATATAAAATGACAACATATATAAACTAGAAAGATTAGGTGAGTGAAATTTTTTTCTAATCACGGGGAAAGTAAACGGATACCCCGTTCAGACAAAATAATTATCCGAAAATGCACCCTTACTTTCATGCCCCCAAAACTATTAACCTCGATACCTCCAAAACTATGATATCAACATGGTATCTCCCCTGATAAATAGTATACCCGTGATATACTTACCATAAGTATATCACGGTTTGGTGCATTGATTTTAGGACAATTTTGTATATAATTAGAATTGTACACTTACCATAATTGTATAATTATTGTACAAGTAGTTTAAGGTTTTGGGAGTAGAGTAGTAATATGATTTTTCTATTATGGAAATTCTAAATTGTATATATAATATTTCATTAATAAAAATAATCAAGGGATTATTTTTTTCATGGTATCAGAAGTCTAGGTTGATAATTTTTCTCCCCAAAATTGTCATCGGTTCCGAGCTTTCTTCCTCGGTTTCCGTGCAAAATTTCCGATCCCCAAAATTCTTTCTTCCCAATTCCTCAATCACCTATTATTCTTTCGTTATGTCTACCTCTAAGAACACGTTATACCCTGCCCTTGTTGTTTCTAATATCAAGAATCACATCCCTCTTATTCTTGAAATAGAAAACGTCCAATATGCGACGTGGGCCGAAATGTTCAAAATTCACGCACGGTCGCATCAAGTCATCCATCACATAATCCCCGCGGCTCCTGAGGACACGGAGGTGCCTAAACGCGAGGATGATATTAAGTTGTGGATGACTCTTGATGCCACTATTCTTCAGTGGATTTACTCCACTATCTCAACCGACCTGTTGCAAACGATTATTGAGTCGGACGCTACGGCGATGGCTGCTTGGGATAGGCTGTGTGACATATTCCAAGATAATCGCAATTCCAGAGCTGTTACACTTGAGCATGAATTTTCCCACGTTCATATGGAAAATTTCTCAAACGTTTCAGCGTATTGCAAAAAATTGATAGAATTGGCGGACTAACTCCGCAACGTTGTTGCGCCTGTTAGCGACGATCGTCTTGTTCTCCAGATGGTTGATGGCCACTCTGAGGTCTATAGTGGCGTTGGTACTCTCCTTCGTCAAAGTAATCATCTCCCAAAGTTCTATCAAGCCCGTTCCATGCTTACGTTGAAAGAAGTCGGCTTGGCTAAAAAGGCGGCTACTAGTGCTAGTCCCGTGGTCATGATGATATCATCCTCTCCTTCTCAAAATTTTCGTGACAATTCGTCCCCAAACCGGTCTCAAGAGGGCGGCAAAAATAGTCAGAAAAATAATAGCAAAAATCGCGGGGGCAAACGCGACGATTTCGATAGTGGTAATGGTGGCCGAAACAGTGGCGGTGGGCTCCATCCCGGCTACAGTGGACCACCGACCCACTGGTCCTAGCCTTGGGCTCCTTGGCCGTGGGCTTGGCCCAGTGTGAAGTGGCCCAATGACCCACATTCCTCCAGCGTTCCAGCCACTGGTCTGTGGGCTTCACAACAGCCCTATCGGCCTAATACCAACTAGGTAGTGGCTCCCGACACGGTACTGGATCAGGGCAACATGCATGTATTCTTGGGCCCCGACCTCCGCAGGTCCATCACGAAGCGAGCCCCACCCCGACCGATATTGAAGCACCTATGCACACACTTGGTTTAACTCCACCGGACCCAAATTGGTACATGGACACTGGAGCCACTATCCACATGACATCCGATCAAGGTACTCTCTCGTCTTATTCTAATTTGAGCAACCCTCGTGGCATAATTATTTGTAATGATAATTCAAATCTAATTCGTGGTTATGGTCATAAAACTTTATCTCCCCCCATCCATCTCTTATCTTGAAATATACCCTTCATGCCCCTAAATTAATTAAAAATTTAGTGTCTGTCCGTAAATTCACCACTGATAATTTCATTTCTGTTGAATTTGATCCGTTTGGGTTTCTGTGAAGAATTTCAAGACGGGGAGTCCTCTCATGAGGTGTAATAGTAGGGGAGATCTTTATCTTATCACGTCAGGTTTCGGTTTCTCGAGTCAAGCATTGCCATTAACTTTTGCAGCCCTTGCTCCTTCCTTGTGGCATGCTCGTATAGGTCATCCGAGGGCGTCTGTTTTGTCTTCCTTAGATAACAACAATTTTATTTCGTGTAAGGGTACGCGTAGTACCCCGAATTGTCAAATCTTGTTCTTTAGGAAAAATTGTTAGATTGCCTTTTGTAGACTCCAATTCTCACACTTTAATGTCATTTGATATTATTCACAGCGATTTATGGACATCTCCTATTCTCAGTTCTTTGGGTCATCGTTATTATGTTCTATTTCTGGATGATTATTCTAATTTTTATGGACTTTTTCGATGACGAAAAAATCTCAAATTTTTTTCACTTTTTTAAAATTTAGAGCATTCATTAGAACTCAATTCGAATGGGAGATTAAAAATATTCAATGTGATAATGAAAAAGAATATGATAATGGATTATTTAAAATGCTTTGATTTATCATCTAAAAAATTATAGTTAGTCGCCATGTTATTTTTGATGAATCCCAATTTCCGTTTGCTAAGGTGAATAGTCCAATGCCTAGTTCGTATAATTTTTTAGATGACGGTATCTCCTCATATATTATCCACCATTTACCGGACATGTCCCGCACCCCGAATCCACCAGTTGACTCCATCGTCACTGGACATGCCGCATCACACCGCTTCACTGCTCCAGCCAGTCCGGCAATTATGCACAACCCAGTTACCAGCCCCGTGATTGGGCCAGTCTCGGTAATTGGGCCAGTGACCCAACCCAATTTCGAAACTGGTCCAGTCTTGGTTTCTACATCCAGTGTCACTTACCGTGTTGGGCTAGTAGGCCCACTGCCTGTTGGCCAGTCCGTCACATGTCCCATGTTTCCCAAAATTTGCCCAATTCTCCCCCGAGTCATAGACCGGTCACTCGTAGTCAACGGGGTATTTTTAAACTAAAAAGATATTTTAATTTAAATTCTAATGTTCTTAAATCCCCTCTACCCCGTAACCATGTGTCTGCTTTAAATGGCCTGAATTGAAAAATTGCTATGACCGACGAATATAATGCTCTTATTGATAATAAGACGTGGGAGTTGGTTCCCCGTCCATCCGGTGTTAATATTATTTGGTCTATGTGGATTTTTGCTCATAAGGACAATGTTGACGGTTCTTTTGCGAGGCATAAGACTCGTCTTGTAGGTGATGGTAACACTCAACAGGTGGGTGTCGATTGTGGTGAGACATTTAGTTCAATGGTTAAGCCGGCTACCATTCGCACTGTGCTCAACTTGGCTCTTTCGAAAGCATGGCCCATTAATCAGTTAGATGTGAAGAATACTTTCTTACATAGTGATTTCAAGGACATAATCTATATGCAATTATGCATCAGCCCTTGGGGTTTAGGGATCCCAAATATCCTCATCATGTCTGTTTGTTGAAGAAGTCCTTGTATGGGCTTAAGCAGTCCCCACGGGCTTGATATAAGAGGTTTGCAGACTATGTTTCGACTATTGGGTTCACTCACAACAGGTCTAATAATTCATTTTTCATTTATCGTCGTGGTTCTTCCTTGGCTTATATATTGTTATAAGTGAATGATATTATCTTGACTGCCTCTTCTGATGCATTACGCCAATCTATAATGACAATGCTCAGTTCTGAGTTTGCTATGAAAGACTTGGGGCCCTTGAGTTACTTTTTGGGGATTGCTATCACACGTCATGCATGTGGGTTGTTCTTGTCCCAACAAAAGTATGCAGCTCAGATCATTGAGCGAGCTGGTATGTCATCATGTAAGTCCAGTTCCACTCCAGTTGATACTAAACCCAAGTTAGGGGCTGCGGCTGGCTTCCCATATGAGGATCTGACCCGATATCAGTCTTGCAGGGCCTCTTCAGTATCTTACTTTCACGAGACCAGATATTACGTATGTCGTACAACTGGTGTGCTTGTTTATGCATGATCTAAAGGTTGAACATATGAATGTGCTCAAACGCATTATTCGATACATCCAGAGGACACTTGACTATGACTTACATTTATATCCTTCGTCGATGTCTACACTTGTCTCGTATACAGATGCTGATTGGGGTGGCTGTCCAGATAGCAGACGGTCTACGTCTGGCTATTGTATGTTTCTTGGTAACAACTTGGTCTCCTGGTCTGCAAAACGTCAGTCGACTTCGTCCCGCTCCAGTGCAGAGGCCGAGTATCGATGGGTTGCCAATGTGGTCTCTGAATCATGTTGGTTACGTAATGTGCTTTTAGATCTTCATTGTCCTATTCAGAAAGCTACTTTGGTTTATTGTGATAATGTTAGTGCCATCTACCCTTCTGGTAATCCGGTTCAGCACCAGCGCACTAAACATATCGAAATGGACATT